>VZSE01001774.1:320914-404554 GCA_013398275.1 Promerops cafer | reverse complement strand
TATATACAATACATATAATGACTATTATACAGAATATACAGAATATATTTATATTAATTGGGATTTGGGCAGGGTTTTCCCCATCTCTCCATCATTCCAGAGGGATGATGGTGGTCCCTTCCCAGGGCTCTGGGGGCACAGGGAGGGAGCAGCCGTGCTGTTATTTTTGGATTGCATTACACAGCTCCCAGATGGAAAACCTCCCTCCCCGGGGGCAATAAAATGGATTAAAAAAGGAAAAAAAAAACTAAAAAAGAAAGGTCCTGACCCCATCAGCAAAGCAGGAACAGCATTTCTTGGGGAGAAAATCCTTTTATGAGGTGGGGAAGAGGAAATTTGGAGCGGGGGGATGGAGTGAGAGGGAAAACGGGGATCAAACGCACCAATTCCATTCCTTTGGAGCCTGCGGAATTTTACAGGAGCGTGAGGAGGGGATAGAATTCCACCAGGCTTCATTAATAAACCACTTTTCTGAGTGAAAACGGGCAAAGAGGGGATCCAGGCAAAGTCCTCGGGCCCGGGATGTTCCAGCCCTTCCCTGCTAGGAACACAGGAGAGAAAGATGGGCACTCTTTGCTTCCGTGTTGGTATTTTAGAGGAATTGGGCCCAAAAGTCTCCTTCCAAGACCATTCAAACATTTCCTCGTGGAGGGAAAGGACTTGTGGCTGATCGCAATAAAAATTAACGGATCCGTGGAAAATCGGGATTTCGCGAAACGCAAATTGTCACTGGGGGCGTTGCTTCCTTCCCAGCTTTCCCATGAAAAGGAAGCTGGAAAATTGGAATATTTCTGATCCTGGAGGTTCCTAAAGAAGCACCTGGATTGGGAGGGAAAGGCAGTGACAAGGATGGGGAGAATTTATTTTCCTCTGAAATTGCTGCTGCTCCCAGGCATCCTCTGAACTTCACCGAGGGGCAGAAGGGACCTGCTGAGGATGCCTAAAAATACTATTTATTAAACAGATCCTTTAGGATTTATTTATCCAGCATTTATTGGGATATATGAACAGGCAGGGCAGCTTCTCCTCTTAATGAGGAAAACACGGCTTTCCATGGGAAAATCTGCTTTGCCTCCAGGAAAGGGGGAATCTGTCCAGACAAGGGGTTGATTTTTAGAGCTGAACTTGACCTTTCCAGCACAATTCCCTCTCCTGATCCAGCAGTCCAAGTTTCCCTGGACACAGGATTATTTTCTTACTGGTTTATCACCAGCCCCTGGTTTGTTCCACCAAGAAATGTGCTCCAAAAATCCTCCAATAAATGTGGAATATTTGACCTGGCCAGGATTTTTCAAGTCCTGTGCTGTGCCACAGTTTCCCTATTTTTCCAAACAGGGGTTTTCTTTGCCACCCTCCTCTGAAGAAATGATGCAGTTCAGGCTTTGATCCGCAAAGAGATTAAAATCCTTCAAAATAAACTTTATTTGAGCCTCTGGGTCAGGAGTTTTGGAGTTTTCATCTCCAAACTCAGCCCCTTCCAGTGGATTTGCAGTGATCTGTGAGTTTTTGTGGGAAGATCATGGAATCTCACAGAATCCTTTAGGCTGAAAAAGGCCTTGAAGATCATCAAGTCCAACCATTAACATTCATCAAGGAGCAAATCTGGAGGAAGGACTTGGAGCTCATAAATCACTTTCTCCTCCAGCTGCATCATCCCAGAGGTTTCTCCACCCTCAGGAACTGGAACAGGAGCACCAGCCCAGGTTTCTCCACTTTTAACAGGAGCAGGAGCCCCAGTCCAACCCCTCCCCCTGTCCTGACTCCTGTGGTTCCAACTCCTGTGTCCCAGCTCCTGGAATGAGAGAAAAAGAGGAAAAGAGGGGAAAGGAAGGGCTCAGCTGCACAAAGCTGCTCAGGTCAAGGAGCATCTGGAGCTGCTTTTAGGTCCAGATTGGAGCAAAGTTATAACAGACAAAGTCTGGTTAAACCCAGATTTGCATCACTGCAAACTGAAACTTTGCTGCATCTTCAGGAGTCATAAAGGACCCACATTTCAGATCATATTTGTATCTTCAGGAGTCAGTAAAGGACCCACATTTCAGATCATATTTGTATCTTCAGGATACAAATTTTGGACCGTATTTTGTATCTCCAGGAGCCAATAAAGGCCCCACGTTTCAGATGGTGTTTGTGTCATGTTTCACCCATCACAGGGTGCTCGGTTGCCACGCAACCTTTATCTTGATCTCGAGCGTTTCACTCAGCTCCTGAGCAAAGCAGCTGCAAACCAAACCCCAAAAACTCAAAAAAACCACCTTTGTGCCTTTAAAGCAGGAGCTGTTGCTGAGCTGAGTGCAGGCAGAAGTGAGAGGGGAGCTCTCGTCACACCCTCCCCAAACTGGTGTCACCCAGGGCTCCGAGTCACCGCTTTGCTCGGGGTTTGGGTGCCCTGGCAGCCCCCAGAGCTCAGCACAGCAGGACCCACAGAAATCTCTCCCGTGCATCTGCAGCGTTTGCTTTTTGGAGAGCTGCAACAGAGAGAGAGAGGTTTGGAACCGCTCACAGGTCAGGGTGCATCTCACCCAAAACCTCCAGGGCCTCTCTGAAAATGAAGCCAAATATGGCCCCAAATGTGGGGCCTTTCTTGGCTCCTGGAGATGTGAAATATGATACAAATATGACACAAAATGTTGGTCCTTTTTTGGCTGCTGAATATACAAAATGTGATTCAAAATGGGGGGTCTTTACTGGCTCCTGAGAATACAAAATATGATACAAACATGAAATGAAATGTGGGGCCTTCATTGGCTCTTGAAGACACAAAATATGATAGGAATATGATATAAATATATGGGTCCTTTATTGACTCCTGAAGATGCAAAATATGATATAAATATGATCTGCAATTTGTGTCCTTTATTGGCTCCTGAAGATATGAAATATGATATGAACATAACATGAAATATGGGTCATTGTTGACTCCTGAAGATGCCAAATATGATATGAATATGATCTGAAATGTGAGTCCTTTATTGGCTCCTGAAGATGCAGCAAAGTTTCAGTTTGCAGTGATGCAAATCTGGGTTTAACCAGACTTTGTCTGTTATAACTTTGCTCCAATCTGGACCTAAAAGCAGCTCCAGATGCTCCTTGACCTGAGCAGCTTTGTGCAGCTGAGCCCTTCCTTTCCCCTCTTTTCCTCTTTTTCTCTCATTTTTCCCTGTTACCAACGCCCTCCAGGTGCTTTTGGCAGGTCCCAGGTGTGGCAGGTCCCTATTTTAGTCCCAGGGCACCCAAGGGCTCTTTGGGCGTGGGGGTTTCAGGGGCACCACCCCAAAATCTCCTGGACCTGGGCACTGAACCCTCCTCTCCACCCTTGTCCCCCTCTGGTGGTGGGATCTGTGGATGGAACCTGCACCTGAGTGAGGGTGAAGCTCTGAAATCACCTGGAATCATGGAATTATGGCATCCCAGATTGCTTAGGGCTGGAAAAGGACCTTGAAGCTCATCCTGTTCCACCCCTGCCAATGGCAGGGCAAAATTCCACTATCCCAGGTTGCTCCAAGCCCCGTCCAGCCTGGCCTGGGACACTTCCAGGGATTCATCCAACCTGTGCCAGGGCCTCACCTCCCTCATCCCATGGAAACCCCAGTGCTTTGAACCATATTGCCTTTCTAATATCTGTGTTTTATTATTTTATTTCTGTCCCTATGGTGAACAAATGCTTTTTTTTAAATTCTCCCCTACTCTGCAAATATTCACCCAGGGTCTTCATTCCAAACCATGGAAGGGCAGAAGGTGCTGGAAGGAACTGTGGCAAAGGGACATGGAAATAGGACAGCTTGAGTTTCGGTGCCCCTGGGGGGATTTTTGCTTCTCTGGCCTTTTCCCACCCTGCGCAGCAAAACAAAGCCACAAATTCATGGGGAACATCCTTAATTAGGGAGAAAATCCTCAGGAGGGGCATCCAGGGCTGGGGAAGATGGGGAGAAGAGGAGCTTGAAGGCAGCACTGCTCCTGCTAATTCCCTCATGGGCTCCTGTGACTGGGATGGGATGGGATGGGATGGGATNTGGGATCCATGGGATGGGATGGGATGGGGTGGGGTGGGATGGGATGGGATGGGATGGGATGGGATGGGATGGGATGGGATGGGATCTTCTCCTGTGGGAATACACACGTTAACCCTTTCCCTGCTACTGCTCAAGGTCCCTGGCTCCCACTGGGATGCCCTCAAAATCCCCTTTGCCTCAGCAGATGCCAAAAACCCTTAGCAAATCCACCATGGGGAGTGCCAGGAATGGATCCACAGCTCCAGCCTTGAGGTTTTTTTCCCTGCTTTCTTCTGACTGAAGGAATTTTTGCCCCCCTGAGTGTGGTCCATACCTACAAATATTCACCAAGGAATATTCTCGGGAAAATGAAGGGGTTTGGCCAAAGACGTTATTTTTGGAGAAAATTCAACAATTCCCCTTTGTCTCTGCAAGATGATCAATGATAGATCGACCTGCAGGGGGTCCTGAGTGACAGCAGCCCCTCCCAGCACTGCTGGGCTGCTCTTCCGAGGGGATTTGTGTGTCCTGGCAGGATGGGGATGGACAAGGGCCACCTCAGAGCCAGGATCTGCAGGCCCAGGCTGGCAAATCCCTCCAGCCCCACCCCAGGCACTGCTGCAGGCCCCGCCGGGGCCGGGCTCCTGTTTATTGGCAGGGTCCTGACCTTGCCCCGTTTATTTTCCCACCGGGATCTGGGCATGGAAAGGGGATTTGTAACGTGACACTCTCAATAACACAGCCGGGCCAGGCGGGCCGGGGCTCCCACACGGCTCAGCTGCTCCCGGGAGCGACCCTGCGGCCACGGGGGATGCTCTGATCGGGAAAACGGGGGGATTCTCCCCCAGTTTGGCTTGCAAGCTCCTTTTTTATTGGATTTGAAAAGAGAGGAAGCTCCTGGACACCAGGGATGGGAGGGTAATGGGAGGTGGCTGCTCCTGCTGAGCCACATCAAATAAGGAGCTTCCCAGAGGGTTTCCCTTGGCTCGGTGGGAGAGTCCGGGTGGGTTTTCATCTCCAACACGTTTCTCTTCCCTCTGTGTGGATTTTGGGATAAAGGAGGGGGAAATGAGGAGAAACTACCAACCTGTGGGAATGCTGCACACGGGGAACCCAGCCCAGTGCTGGGTTTGCATCCCTGTTCCAGGCCTGAGGACTGAGGGGGAGGAGGCAAATCCTGGGGATGCCGGGGGGAAAGGAGAGGCATGGGAAGGGCCTGGAACACTCCCCATACCGTGGATCCAGCTCTGTTTATGAGTGCAGCAAGTCCTGGGACATCCCAAACCTCAGGCAGTGTTTCCTCACCTGTCAGGATGGAAACCTGGGTCAAAGCTTCTCACCCCGTTTGCAGCCATTCCAGATTCCCAGTCCAGCCAAACCCTTCCAGGCCTCAGTTTCCCCAGGAAAGCACCATGTGTGGCCGTGTGGATCCCATCATCTCCATGACATTATTCCCTCATCTCAAATATGGCACAGGAGATGCTGAACCATGGGAAACACAATGCCCTGGATGATTTTTCTGCACTTTTCCTGCTCCAGTTTAAAACTGAAGCCTTTCCATGTGCACTGAGTCCAGCTCATCCCACCCTCCTTTTCCCTGCTCCAGTTTGGAGAGGATCTCAAAGTTCCTGACTCTCTTTATGCATCCTCTGGGGGTGGGCAGGGATTTTGCAAGCCCTTGAGGTGCCCAAGGTGAGGTTTTTGGGATGGAATGAGGTCTGTTCCTCAAATAAAAGGAAAAGAAGTTGAGGTTCATCTGGGACTTTGGGGAGAAATGTGAGGAGTGGGAGACACAGGAACAGCTCATGGGTGGGAGCCCAGCAGGGTGACAGATATGGAGAAAATTCCCTCGGTTTTTATAGCTCACCCCAGCTTCCAGCATTCACTGGGATGAAGCCAGAGGGGGTTTGCTTAGATTTGAATCCCAGCTAAGGGGTGCTTCCCAAATGCAGCCCTTCCACACCCCAGATTTGCAGGGGGGCTGTAATACCTGCAGTGGTTCCCCACACCTCCATCCCCAGGGGTTTGGGGTCATGGATACCCCCAGATTCCCACCCTGTTCCTCCCACACTCCCTATCCTGGCACCCTCCAGTGGCAGTAGGGACAGAGCTGCTTCTTCCTTTGGGACTGGGGTCAGGGCCCTGCTCCTGCTCCCCCTGCCTGGCTGCCCTCCTTTGGGAAGCTTTGGGATGCTGAATGTGGGAAACCCAAACCCCAAATGATGAAGAGCCTTAGGGAAAGGAAAACTCTGGCTCTCCTGGCTCACAGGATCCCAGGAAGATGCTTCCAGGTGACCCAAGAGGTTAAATGCCAGTGCACCTGGAATCTGCTGTGGAACACTGATTTTTGGGAAGCACCTCTTTTGTTCTTGCCCACCTCCACCAACCTGGAGACAAATTCTGTAAGAAAGTAAATCCCCCCTTGGATAACTCCTTAAAATCGTGGGCTGGCTGAGTTTTCCCTGGAATCTTATGTCCAGGTCAGAACATTCCCTCTTAAACACCTGCACAGCCAGCCCAGCCCTCACTGTTTGTAGGACACCTTAAGCAGCAAAAAAGGGGCCATTTCCACTATCCTGTGCTGGACTTTTCCTTCCCAGGGTTGTTTTCTATTAAATTAAAACAACCCAAGCACCTTCGTGTGAAGATGCATCCCTTAGATCCAGAGTTTGCCCATGATCCTGATTTAAGAGCCCCAGGAATAAGGAACAAGGCTGCAGCTCTTAGAAGTGGGTACATAAAAAGATGCTTTTTGCATTTCTCTTTTTTTTTAATGAAACCTTTAAAACCTTTCGGAAAAACCCCAGTTTTCCCTAAAAATTCAGAACTGAAGAGATCACTGATGATTTTTCAGACCCTGGTGATGGATTTTTGTGCTTCTCTCAGGAAATTCCAAATGAAAGAAGATAATTCATCCAGGGCAGAAAGGGCAACTGTGAAAGGAGAAAACTGCTGGAAAATTTTAATTTCCAGGGCTTTGGACCCCCCATGTCTCTATTTCTTATAAATCCTAGGAAAGGACTTCCATTTGTCCCCAAAAATGTCTAAGGATGCATTTCCATGTGCTGGCACATTGGGACCTCCAGTGCCCAGTGGAAGCAGCAGCTCCACAGCACCCAAAATTCCCTGGTGAAGACAGAGGGAGGTGGGAATGTGTGTAAGGAAAGGAGTTTTTACATGGGAAATGGGATTTCTGTTGGATCTGAGAGAGAGCAGGGCTGGAGGGGATTGCAGGGGAGGAAGGGGATTTGCTGTGGCTCTGCAAGGCATCAGAGGGACGCAGAGAGGGCTCTGGGGGTGATGGATGTTTGGGGCTGGATCCAGGGTGATGGATGGAAGCGGCCCTGGAGGCTGGGAATGTTTTGGGACTGTTTTCATCCCAACCCCTGCACTCTCCATAACCCAGGAATGAGCTCCTGTTCCCCTCTGGACAGGGAAGCACCAGGGGAGGGGAGGTGGGAGCTGCCATCCCTCTGCAATAACAAAGTGGAGAAGACCCTCCACTAATTCCCAAAAAAAGGTAAATTAGTGGATCCCACTGTCCATCCTCTTCCCAGACCTTCCTCCCACCTCCTCCAGGATATTTTTATCGGTCACAAACTGAGGCAGAAAAAGCCCAATTCTGTCACTTCCTATTATTCCTAAATAAAAACCAAATGTTGGGCCCAGAGTTCAGATCAGGGGAAAATCCACAAATCTCTTGGCCGTCTGGGATCTTTTGTTTATCGCTGCTCTTAATCCCATTTTTTGGGTCTCCTGGGCTCAGGGAAGATAAATGAGGTGCGTCAGGAGCTCACCTGATTAACTTGGCCCATTCAATGGGGTTATTCTTCTCCAAGGCTGGGCTGGAAAGGGAACAGCAGGAATTTGGGAGGGCAGAGTCCCAATCCCACGAAGGCAGAAGAAAAGGGCTTTTGGGTTGGTCTTTTTTTTCTGCCCGGGACACTGTGCAGGGGGAGTGGCAGCAAAAAAAACTCTGGATAAAGAAATTTTTCCCTGGATTTTCACTGCAGGTCAGATTTGGCCTTGTGCTACCCTCTCATCCCCTCACCCGCCCCCCAAGGAAAGCAGCTTTTCCCACAGATGTCCATGAAATCTGTGCTGTAGGGAGAGATCACCCATTGCAACGCCACGTCCACCCGATTTCCTCTGCTTTTTCTGAGCTCAGATGGAAAAAGAAGGAATTCTGCCATGCTTCATGGGATGGGAAGGGGGTTCTGTAGGAGCCAGAGGGATGGAGACCTGGCATTCCCAGCAAAGTCCCAAAACCGACCCCAAAATCCTTTCCTGTGGGTCCAAACAGGTGTCGGGATCACGTGGGCACGGCCTCCTATCCCAGCCAAAGGAATCCCTGCATTTTCCCGGGACTGGGGAGCCAGGGCTGCTCCTTCTATTTTGTCCCTGCGGAGCCCGAGGCTGGCAGAGGCAGGAGGAGGAGGATGCTGTGTCCGGGTCTCGCTCCTGCTGCAGGATCCGAGTGAGGGATGGGGCCAAAACGGGAAGGCAGCCCTGGGCTCTGTCAAACTGCCACGGGCTGGGGCTGGGGAGGGGAACGGATTAGCTCTGCTTCCCGGCTGGAATGAACTCTGCCTCCCAGACATGTGTTTGGGCATCCCTGCAGGGAGACGCAGCAAACCCCGCCCCACTGGAGGCTTAATCCCCAATTTTATCCGCCGACCCTGGGGCATCTCTGCTCTTTTTTTGGTTTTAATCACTTTATCTCCCCAGGTCCCTGGAAAAAGCCTCCCTCCCTCCCCATCTGCTTTGGGTTAGGATCCCGTGTGCCGGGAGGGCTCCGGGATGCCCCGGGAGCTGCCGGCAGGATCGGCCCCGCCGCTCACGCCCCTCGCCCGCCCCCTCCAGCACCTGCGTCCCATCGCTCCTGCGTCTGCCCAGCGCTGGGAGAAGCCGGGACTGCAGACAAAACCCCCCCCGCGCCTGCTCGGGCCAGCCAGGTTCAGAATCCCCACTCCAGCAGGAGTTTCCGTTCATTTAACTGCAAGTGAAGTCTTTTTAGTCCAGGTGAGAAAGGCAGAGTTGAGATTGCCAAAATATTCAGCTTTTCTCCAGTGCTGGTCCTTGGGCTCTGTGGTGGCTGAGTGATGCTCGTGTCCGTGCAGGATTTGTGCCTTTGGAATTCCTTTGGGACAATCCCACATTAAAGGCACAACTTCAATTCCTGCCCCATGTCCCAGCAACCCTTTGAGCTCACCCCCATCCTCAGTGTGGAGCTGAGGCCTGACGTGGCACAGGCACCATCCCACCTCCTCCCTGGAAATCCTGTCCAGGCCTGGCACAAGAGGGAGACAAAAGGCCAAGAGCAGCCACAGATTTGGGTTGGAGACCTGGTTTGGGAGGGAAAACAAGGGAAAATATTGCATTTCTGTGATGAAGAGCACAAGGTTTTAGCTCTTCTTGTATTGGGGGTTGAGTAGGGAAATGGATCCAAACAGCCCCTGGAATTCAATGTTCATTTTCCACGGATGGATTGAAGTGGAATTTTGTCTCTTGGTGAATTAAATCCCTTTTCTGAGCAGCCCAGGAGTCTGATCCAACAGGCAGAGCTGCAAAAGCAGAGTTGCAATCCTGGATCCTGTCCTGCATCCCGGGATTTCAGGAGCCCAAACCCGGCCCGGATCCCACCTCATTCCAGCAGCAGCGCATCCAAAAGCGCCGTGATCCCGAGTCCCTCCCTGATCCCATCTGCCCTGAGCACAGAAGAGCCTTTAAAGCACTCAAGATGGGCTCAAAGTGTGGCTGCAATGAGCTGCGAAATCTCTGGGCAGAGCCAGGGCTGGGAAAAAGCAGGAGAAAATCTCTTCCAGAGATTCCAAAGGGCCAAAACTTGAATTTCATGGCAAGAAAAGAGCAGAGAGTAATTCCACTGCAGGAAAACTCTTCCTTACCCACAAGTGAGATTAAGTTCCGGAGAAAACTTCTGGAGGGGCTGATTGCTAAAATTAGCCTGGAGAAAGTTTGGGAGATGGAGGCGGGAGAAGCATCCACGCTGCTGGAAGAGGCTGAGCTGCCCTTGGGCTTTGTGTGTGGGGTCCAAGCAGGGCTTGAGCCACTTGGGTTGGCAAATTTGGCTTTTTTTGCCCCAAAACTGGGATGCTGGCAGACACCCTGCCTGTGATCTGGCTGGGAAAATTACTGTGGATTTGAAACCCTGCCCTTGATTTCAACTTGCTGACACCGTGAAGATGGTTTTAATTAAAATTCATTAACAGCAACCTGTTCCTGAAAATGAGCGTGGCTAACTCAATTATGGAGCCGGTTCCTTGGAGACGCTGCTCTTCCCAGAAGCCCAGCCTGGACTCGGGTGTAAATCCTGACTCTGCTCCTATTCCCAGCTCACAGAGGGTGAAAATCCTGAAAAGAAACAGGAGAGCTTGGCGTGTTGCATGACTTTGGAGAGCAGGAGCACGGGGAAGGAGGATGCTGTCACATTCCAAGAACAATCCTCTCCCCGGGACCGCTTCTCCTGGGAGACCTGTTCTCTGTGCAGAGCAGTGATGTGAGCTCTGCCACAGTCTGAGGGGTGAAATGGATATTTTGGGATAAAATATCAGCTTGTCTCTTAGGCATGAGATTTAGCCTTGAGCTCAGCCCTGGGGTATGGAATTCCCTCTGAACAAATCTTTCCTCTGGGACAGGGGAAGCCAGACAGGAACATCCCACCCACCCCGGGGAATGGGAAACCCCACTGAGCTGGAAAAACAGCTCAGCGAAGCGTCAGCTGCACCCACCGGTGAGCAGGGCCCGAGAGCTGGCTCT
The DNA here is from genome assembly GCA_013398275.1 of Promerops cafer. Taxonomy (NCBI): domain Eukaryota; kingdom Metazoa; phylum Chordata; class Aves; order Passeriformes; family Nectariniidae; genus Promerops; species Promerops cafer. The sequence continues at coordinate 393,785 of VZSE01001774.1, read as the reverse complement.
GGGGGGCCAAGCATCCTCAGCATCCCCACTGCCAGGTTCTTCGGGTGCCTCCTCCCCATCCCTCCCTCGCTCCCTGCCGCCGGGGCTTTGGGCGAGGAGCAGGAATTATGAATGGTCCCTTCCCCCGCTGCTCTGGCCCCGCCGCTCCATCCCCCACAGGCAGCTGGTTCCCATTACCAGGAGGCTGACAAGGTGCAGGAGCCGCCTTGGCAGGGAATTGTGACGAGAGGCAGAGGCCGGGCGGGTGTCTCTGATGGGTTTCCTGGGCTGTTATCGGCCCGGCGCGACCCCTCCCGTCTGCGCCCGTGCCGGGGGGACCGCGGGGCTGCAGCGGCGCTGCCCTGGCTCGGGAGCGGGGGTGGGATTTACCCCAGCGCCGTCTCCTCTCGGTTCAGTCCCGTGGTCAGCGCTTCACCTGTCTGCAGGAAACGTATCCCTGCTGCAGCCGGCCTGGATAAACTTCCAGCCTTTTATCTGGCGGCAGCAGAAATAACCCAGCTGTGTGCTGGGAGGAATAATCTCCGCGGGTCTTCCTCCCTGCCGGCGTTTCTTGTTGTGCCAAGATCCCGGGACCCGGCCCTTCCCCTTGGCACGGCATCCCCACCCGCAGCCAGGGATGCGGGCGGCTGGGAGCTGCCTTTGGGTGGGATGGTTTTTCCCAACAGGGCACCCATTCATGCAGGAGGTCAGCCAGGGCTTAAGGATTAAATATATTTATTCAATAAAGCAAATAAATAGCTGCCCCAACTCCTGGGTGTCCCCAGCTTCTCCTGCGCCTCCCTGGATGAAAGCAGCTCCGTGGCCACAAACACGGCCAGCACTTCCATGCCCCCAGACAAATTAATCACCTCCTTCCCAGGCAGACACATTAAACATCATTTTCCAGCTCTGCCCAGGCACTGCGAGACGTGATGGAAGCCGCGGCGGCTGGAAAACGCCCCGTGCCGCGGGGGAGAAGGAATCGCCGGGGGGTCTGGGGCAGCAAAAGCCATTTGTCTTCTCTCTTTTCCGAGCAGGCTGCGCGAAGCTGCTGCTTCGCTTTAGCTGGGTTTGGGGGATGAGGTCATCCCGTGGGATGGCTCCGGGATGGGTCACATTTGGGGATCGTGAGTCAGAAATGGGATCGTCCTTCCCGACCTGGCTCGGCAGGGACCTGCAGCCTCCCTTTCCCCCTCCAGCTGACATCTCGGCGGTTTGGTCTCCCTAGAAACTCCTTGTGTTTTTCCAAGCCAGGCTTATCCATTTCAATTGTCCTTCATTAGGCAGTAATCAGGTAATTACCGCCCCTTTAGCTCCGGCCCAGGCAGCTCCCGGCACTGCGCATTCCCGTCGCCAGCCTCATTAGCAGGGAGATGCCATCCTTCTCCATTATTCCATCCTTTTCCATCCTTCTCCAGCATTCCATCCTTTTCCATCCTTTTCCATCCTTTTCCATCCTTTTCCACCCTTCTCCAGCATTCCATCCTTTTCCACCCTTCTCCAGCATTCCATCGTTCTCCAGCATTCCATCCTTCTCCATCCTTTTCCATCCTTTTCCATCCCTTTCCAGCAGTCCATCCTTCTCCATCATTCCCTCCTTCTGCAAATGCCATTCTTCTCCAAATGCAATCCATCCTTCTCCAGCATCTTTCCAGCTCTGGCCACCCTGCCAAGACCCTGCTCCCTCTTCCAGTGCCTGACCTGATGAGGCAGGGGCAGATTTTGGGGAGCAGAGAGATTTCCGGTCTCAGTAATGGAGACAATAATGCCATGGAATCCCAGAATGGTTTGGATTGGAAGGATCCTCAAAGCTCATCTCATTCCATGCCCCTGCCATGGGCAGGGACACCTTTTACTATCCCAGGTTGCTCCAAGCCCCGTCCAACCTGGCCTTGGACATTTCCAGGGATGAGGCAGCCACAGCTGCTCTGGAAACCTGTGCCAGGGCCTCAGCACCCTGTCCTGCTCCTCCCCAGCCACACACACTCATCTCCATTCCAACCATTTGCATTTTTCCAGTCAAACCCACCAGTCCTATCCTGTTTGACATCAGCCACACCCCAGTGCCACACTCCTGACATCTTCCAGGGCCAGGCAACACCTGCATGCCTGGAGGAGGGAGGAGAGCTCCTGCAACAAGCTCCTGGCTAATTTTTTCCAAATTTGCTTTGTTTTTCCTGGCAATCACGCCTCAATTTGCATGGATGCTCCTCTGGAGCCTTCCTGGAAACTGATGCTCCAGAGCATCCTCCATAGCAGCACAAACTCCTGGCCTGCTGGAGCCAAAAGCATCTTCTCTCACCTTTCACCCCAAAACCCTCCTGGAGTCCAGCACTGAGAAGAACAAGGATTTGGGGGCCAATCACGTCTTTGTGACAATTTTAAGGAAAACAGCATGCTAAATTCCTGCCTGGAGGGATCAAGGGCAACATCTGAACGGGGCCTTTGGCACTGAACCCTCTTTATGTGGCTGCTGAGACCCAACGCTGTCCTGGGGTTTTCTCTCTGGGCTTTGTCCAGTGCTGGGTTTAGCTGTGGGGGCAGGGGTGGATTTTATCCCAGGTGTTTGTTATCAGTTTATCAATAAACAGGGAGAGTTAACCCTGCTAAAACGGGGTGAGTTTCTTCATCTCCCCCACAGTGTGGCAGGAAGAGGGGTTTAAGTGTTTGGGGTCTGGCCAAGGGCAGATAGATGGAAAATCCCAGTCCAGGGTAAATTTGTCCTCTGGAGGTGGCGAGTGAGACGCTGTGCTGCCCTCAGCCTGTGCCTGCATCATGTGCTGGGGCACACTGAGGGTTGGGAGCTCCTTCACCCTTAAAACTGCTCCCAAAGCCTGGAAAGCATCACTGTCTGGATCCAAAGTGGTTCTGAAGGTAGAGAGGTGTAGGAATTTACTCTGGAAGGTGCTTGTCCTGCTTTGGGTGTTAGCAGCACCACCAGCCAATGCTCCAGCAGAGGATTAGAGCAGAATTCAGTGTCCCCTATATTCTGTACATGTATTTTTTTTTTTCCCAAAGACCACCACTTCTTCCCAAAGCAGGGCCACTCCCCAGGGCTCCCTTTGCAGTGGCATCATTCCAATAATCCCCTCATGGATGAGCAGTGTGCTGAGCCCTCACTGATTCCACAGGGATGGAGATGCACAGGGCTCCCAGGACGACACAGGATTTGGTTTCTAGGGAAAACCCCACTATTTCGTGAACACTTTGACTGCAGTGGTGGTCTCAGGTTGGAAAAGCATTTCAGGGTGAAAGGAGAGATGGAAGTGTCAAATATTATCCTAAAGAGCTCCATGAAAACTCCTGGATGTTTTAGGAGCACTGCCAGGAGGAGCTGAACAAAACCAAGCTCTTCCAGAGAATTTATTTTTGGAGGCTTAACATTGTTTAAAGAGCAGATAACGGGGCTGAGAGCACACAGCTCTGCCTCCCACCCCCTCCCATCGGGAGCGGGGCAAAGCTGGGACCCCCAAAGGCAACAGGAGGAAATCTGGGATCACTCCAGGACATTCCTGTGTGCAAGCACAGCAGGTCTGGCACTGCCCAGAACCTGCAGCTCCAAGGTCTGAGATGCTCTGGAGTGGCTCAGGAGCCCCCAGCCTGCTTGTGCTTCCTTGGGCCACCTCATAAAGTGGTGGGGACAGGACAGGGTCCCCATGGACGGAGGGCAGGGATAGATGGGATTTTGGGAAGGAATTCTTCCCTGTGAGGGTGGGGAGGGGCTGGGATGGAATTCCCAGAGAAGCTGGGGATGCTCCATCCCTGGCAGTGTCCAAGGCCAGGTTGGATGGGGCTTGGAGTGACCTGGGCTGCTGGAAGTTGTCCCTGCCCATGGCAGAGGTGGCACTGGCTGAGCTCTAAGGTCCCTTCCAACCCAAACCATCCTGGGATTCTGTGATTCCATGATCTTCCAACACTTAGGCACAGAGACGGAGCCTGGGGGACTCAGAGGACAGAGAATCCACTGAGCCAGGCTGGCTGCAAAGCTCCCTCCTGTCACTGAGCATTCCCAATCAGGACACCATAAACCTGGGGTTGTGCATCTCATCAGTGGGATCACAGGGAGAGCAGGAAATGGGCCAAGTTAATCAAATTAGATGAAAGACGAGTCTGAAAATCCCATCTGGGGAACAATTTTAGTGGTGCTTTGCACTCCTGTGGAGCATTTCTGATGGGCACTGCAGGAACACTGATCCATCCCAGCAGTGCCAAGTGGACACTGCATGGTCTGAGGGAGGGGGATGGAGGAGAACATCAATTCCAGCACCACAGTCCTGTTAATCTGGGCTGCACAAGAAAAAAGCAAGGCATTTCTCACTGCACTGTTCTCCCTTTGCTGAGATTCCAGTAAAGCTGCTCTTCTCTTCCTTGCAGACCAAGCAGAAGATTTTGGTCCCTCGTGTCAGAGCCCTCGTGCTGCTGTTGCTCTTTGCTGGTACCCAGCACAGTGATGAGGAGCCAAATCCCTCCTCTCCCTGCTCTGGGTGACAGAAACACAAATGGAGCGAGCAGGACACATCTTCCTGTCTTGTTGTCACATTTGGTTAATTCCTCCTGCCTTTCTCTGGATCTCCTTGACAGAAGGGATGAATATTTCCTTGCATTCCTTCTGATATTGATATTCTGACTTCTCCTGCAAGTCCCCATAGAAGCCTGGCCAAAGCAGAGAGGAGGAATGCAAAGAACTGTGGATGGATCCCATTAATCCCAGAACTTCCATACCACCCAACAATACAGAAACCAGATGGGGCTTGATGGTGATTTCACCTTTCCCACTCTATTTGGGGTCCTGCTGTCCCCACCAGGCTCATCGGTGCTCCCTGAGCTTTGACAGAGCTGGGATCTCATGGAGACATCCCAGAGCCTTGCCATGCAATGCCCAGGGCATGTTTAGAAGCCTCTGGAGGAGCCATCTCAACCCAGCACCTGCTGTTTTGACATTTGGAGTGGGAGGTGCTTGTCCTGCTGAGGGCCAGCCGAGACCCAGCCAAGTCTGAAGCCAGGCTGAGAGGAGTTGGTCCCACAAGAAGCTGATGGTTTGAAGCCAGGCTGGGATGAGTTGGTCCCACAAGGAGCTGATGGTTTGAAGCCAGGCTGGGATGAGTTGGTCCCACAAGGAGCTGATGGTTTGAAGCCAGGCTGGGATGAGTTGATTCCATCTCTAAGCAAATAAAAGACAAAAGTCTTGGAATGTCTGTGCCTGAGTGTAAACCAGATTGGTTTTCCCATTCCTGTGTTGGAGGTTGTCAAAGCCAGGCTAAGAGAGGGGGAGAGCTCCTGGAATGGCGTCATGAATGCATCCAGGTTCACGTGATGACATCCAGGATCCAGAGCCTCAGGTCCATTTTTAGTGGTGACAGGGCTTGGGTTTCCTCCTGCTGCAATCCCCTCCACAGCTCAGGTTCAACACCTGGGAAGGGCAGGGCTCAAGGAACAGCTCTGAGGTTCTGTGCAGGATCTAGACACTTGGAAAACACCGAAGCATTTTCCACCACCCAGACCCCACCAGCTCCTCCCCTGTCACCCACCATGAACCCCCAACCCTCTTTTCAGCCCCCTGGAGCTGCTGGAGCCCCGTTTCCCTCTGGGTGTAAAGAGGGGGAGAGTTTGACTTGCAAATCTCATTTTGGTTTCTTGTTGAGAATTGAGCATCTCAGCAGCCCTGTTTCACTGGTGTTTCTCCAGCATCCTCCATCCCCTTGTGCTTGACATGGGGATTTGGGGATGCAGCAGAGACTCCTGGATCACAATGCCATGGATAGATCCACTTTAATGACCTTGATCTCCAAATATCCATGACAAACCTTCCCATTCCCAGCTGCTCCACAGCTCAGTCTCGACATATTCCCCTTTAATGAGCTTTTTTAGGAGAAAAATCCACACCCACCTTCAGGACTGAGAAACCTGGATGGGTTTTTCAAAAATTTTTACATGTGGCATCTTTTTGTATGAAAAAATACCCCAAGCTCTGTCAGAAAGTGGCAGTTTTGTCACAACTGAAACCATTTGCAGGAAAGGGCTCTCAGGCGAGTTTCCTGTTTCAAAAAGAAAACAAAAAAAATGCTCTTTGAATGTCCTGAGATTGTCAAAAACATCCTGTTTTGACATTCAAAGAAAATTTGTCTTTTGGCTGGCAACAAGTTTGTTAAAGAATAAGGATTTTGAGAAAGAATGGGGGAAAAAAAAAAACCACTACCCCACCCCAACCCAAAGTTTGCTTCAAGGATCTGGGTGAGCCCAGTTCCAGTTCCAAGCCTGGGGGTTTGGATTTATGGGTGTTGAAACAGAGCTGCTGGCTTTGGGAAGCAACCAGGTGTTTGGTGGCTCAAAATATGGGAAAAAAATTCCAGCGCAGTTGGATCACCTGTGTGGTTGGCCATTGATACTTCAGGGATCCAGGTTTACGTGGGCAAAATCCAATAATAACATTGTTGACTCCCTGCAGGTCCTGGTGAGCAGTGGGAGCCTGTTTTATCCTTGGAAAGCAATGGAATATTGATTTTAAGGAAATAGGAAAGAGGAGGTTTTGAGGGACTGAATGTGGCTCTGTTCAAGCTGCCAGTGCTTTTCGTCCTGAAGTGTCTCTGGGATGCTCCTGCCCCAGGGTGCCTTTGGATCACTGCGAACCTGCCAGAATTTTCCACCCACTTCCAATCTGGGTGCTCCCATTCCACTCCAAGGCTGGATGTCAGGGGTGTGATCCCAAGGCAGCTGAGCCCGAGGTGTTTGCAGCCATCCCTGGATTTTGGGCCAAGGCACAGGAGTGACAGCAGCAGCAAGGAGCCAAGGGAAGTTCAGGCCAGGTCAAAACAAAGGGATTTTGTGCCAGATTGTTTATTTTTGGAAGAAGCAAATGGTTCTTTTGACATTCAAGAGGAGTTTTTTGGGTGAGGAGTAAACCCTGCTCTGCTGGCTGCTTTTAAGACTAAAATATCCATAAAAACTTTTTTAAAACCCTACACCAAATATTCTTCTGGGCAATGGCAAGAAGGAGTAAGGTTTGTCTGGACAATTCTTGCCAAATTTGTTCAGAATTTTAGGTTCAGTCTGAGCTGGTGACCAATTTCCTTTTTGCACCTCCTCCAAATCTGCCATATTTTAGCAATTTTGAGCACAGCAAACATTCAGATTGGAGATTATCCCCATAGCATCAGCCTTGAGAGGTTTTAAATGCCTTTGTGGCTCTTAGGGATTCTTGGTAGAAAATGGGATGCAAAGAGTTGCTGGATTTCATGATTTATAAGCCCTGACACTCTAAATTCATTAGGCACCAGTGGACAAAACGCAAATCCAGGAGCAGGGGAGGAGAACACGGCACTAAGCAGATTCCAGATGATGGATATTCAAGTTCCCACGTGATGAAAGAGCCAAGCTATGGAAGGTGTCTGCAGTCACAAACTAAAGTCTATTAAAGCTCCTTGTTCTGGGTGTATTGAGCAAAGCTCAGGAGAAAAACTGGATAAAATAAATGCTTTTGATTTCCTAATGTGTTTTGAGCTCAGGCCAAGGGCTCAGCTGGTTTTCCTGGGAATTACACTCGGCTGTGTGCAGGGAAACAGCTCTTTAGCCTGGAACAATCTCTGGAGCTGCTGAAATGCATCCCAGCTGGGGGATGTCACCCTGGCCTCAGCAAAACCTCCCTTCTCCGCAGATGGAAACGGGATCAGCCTGGGAGTGCTCCATATTCAGCACCAGCCCTAAAACTGTGGGGTTGGTGCTGCTTAAAGCCAGAAGTCCCCTCTGTGGGAGAGGTGCTGCTACAGCTTGTAAGGGCTGAGCAACCTGGGAGCACCTTCTGGAAGTGACAGGAGGGGACCAGGAGATGCTGTGGAACAACCCTGCAGGGTTTGCTGGAAAATGGGCCCACAGCAGCTGGGTTTGGGCACCCTGGGGATGAGGTTTGGTATCTGTGCCCCTTGGGGTCCCAGCTCTGTGCAGTGGGCTCATCAATATTGCACCTCAAGTCTCACCTCTTCCACGTTTTCCTCTGGAAGCTTTGTTCTTCCCTCTCGTTTCTTTTTCTTTTCTCCTACTTTGTTTTCCCCCCTACTTTTCCCCTTTTGCCAACATTTCCTGCTTGTAAGTGAGAGCAACAAGGAGTTTTTGTGGGGGGCAGGGATCATATGGACATTTTTGGCCTCTGATAGAGGCTGGAGGTGCTGGCAGCTCTGTCAAAGCCCAGCTGATGGCTTTGTGATGTGGGCTCTGGAATGTCCCATCTGGGAGGGAGCCGGGGCCAAGCTCACCCACTCACATATTTTTCCAGGGATGTGTTCCTGCACATATGTTCAGGGACAGGAGAAACCTGTTAGAGAGATAACCCCAGCACATCCCAGCCCCATCCTCCTCCCAGGCCCGCTCGGATCCGTCTGCTGCTGCCAGCTCTGGCTGTGGACCCAGAGCAGCTCTGCCAGCAGAGGAGAAGTGGACGCTCTCCCTGGAGCCCGGCCCGGGATAGCCCCACGTCAGAGTCCTGGGGTGCAGTGGCTGACAGGAGGGCTCCACGCTGGGAGCAGCAGGTTGGCAAGGGCTGGGAATGCCATCCCGGAGCCGTCTCTGTGCTGGTTCTTGGCACTGAGGGCTGGATCCTGCGTTCCTGTATGGAATTTGCAGGACTTGTCCCCCTATCCTTGAGGAAATGCCATCTGAGATAGAGGAGAGGCAGTGAAGGGCTCACAGCAGTGCCCCACTCTGCTTTGCAGGGGAAAAAATGGTCCTTTGGTGGGCTCAGGAATGTGAGATGAGGCTGAATAACAAAGAGGATATTAATTATCTATTAATGATCTCTCAGCCCAGCATCTCCCAGATCTGGACTAAAACCTTCTCACCAGAAATCCTGGGCAAACAGGAACAAGAAGCAACACAATTCCCGCAGAGCCTTGGAAATCCTTCCGTTTCCTTGAGATCCTCAGCTGAGATGGATAAATCCCAATTTCCAGCAGCCTTTTGCCCCTCCATCCCTCAGTTTGTCAGTGTAGGGAATACTTGAGGACGTGGTAACAGTCTGGAATATTTAACCAAGAGGAGGAGAAGAATCAGGGTGTTCTGAAAACATCTGCTGAGGCATTGGGGGATCCCATGGGAGGAACAGCCCAGGCAGGGCTGATACCTCAGATTTTTGTGGCAAAGACCTGGCATGGATATTTCTCTCCTTGCACATGGATATTTTCCCCTTTGCACATCTTTTGTGCCTGGGTTTGCATGCTCGTCTTCCCCCCCTGGGTGACCCAGGTGGTCTTTTTTGACAGATTTTATGAGTTGGGGAGCTCTGGGAGTTTTAGCTTCAGAGTTAAAGCCTTCAGGAGACCCAAAACTTTCAGTTCAGTTGAGTTGAGTTGGGTTGAATTGAGTTGAGCTGAGTTGGGTTGGATTGAGTTAAGCTGAATTGAGTTGGGTTGAGTTGAGCTGAGTTGGGTTGGGTTAGGTTGAGTTGGGTTGAGTTGAGCTGAGTTGAGTTGGGTTGAGTTGGATTGGGTTGGGTTGAATTGGGTTGGGTTGAGTTGAGTTGGGTTGGTTGAGTTGGGTTGGGTTGAGTTGAGTTGGGTTGAGTTGGGTTGGGTTGAGTTTGGTTGAGTTGAGCTGGGTTGGGTTGAGTTGAGTTGGGTTGAGTTGGGTTGGGTTGAGTTGAGTTGAGTTGGGTTGAGTTGAGTTGAGCTGGGTTGGGTTGAGTTGAGTTGAGTTGAGTTGAGTTGAGTTGAGTTGAGTTGAGTTGAGTTGAGTTGAGTTGAGTTGGGTTGGGTTGAGTTGGGTTGGGTTGAGTTGAGTTGAGTTGAGTTGGGTTGAGTTGGGTTGGGTTGGGTTGAGTTGAGTTGAGTGCCCAGTGAGGCAGGAAAGATGCCATGAATTCTTCAGCACATGGATCCCACCGGGGGCTTCATGCTCCTCCCACCCCAGGCAGTTGAGGTGGTGGCACTGCCTTGATCCTGTGCCAGAGGAATCACCTGGTGGCCTCAGTGCAGGACATGGGAATGGCTTGGAAATGTCCCTTACGTGGCTTTGAGGGGATGCAGGTTCTCCCTGCTGGATAGCCCAAATGGAGCTGGGAACAGGGGCTTGGCAAGGGGTTTTATCAGCCCTTCTCATCCCAGGGCCTGGCTGCTAGACTGCTCCAAGGTCAGGGAATTAGAGATGGATGTTCAAGGAGGATAATTTCCTTCCCTCAGTCCACTATTATGGAACAATGTTCCCGTTCATCTGTTTCATTTTCCACCGGGGATAGCCCGGCTGGCCTGGAGCTGGCAGCGACCTCCCCTCGGAGTGCCAAGACTCTTTTGCACACAGGCAATAAAATAAATCACTGGAGGTACTCACGGTGCAACTCATTCTCCCTCACACCTCAGCACCAGGAGCCCGCAGCCAAAATCCTGTGGCCGTGGGAAGCTCAGCCACAGGCTGTGTGTGGGATTTGTGCTGCCAACGGGAGGGGCTTTATAACCCCTCTGCTACAACCCCCTTGTGCTCCTCCCTTGCTCCCCATCGATGTTAAATCACCCTGAGCTGAGTGTGCAAACAGAGGGTCCGGGGAAGGTGAAGGTGATGTTGCAAGCGGGAGTTTGCTCAGGAAAGAGGCTTGGATAACATCCTCAGGATTGAATTCCAAGCCACCAGCTTCAGGGATGCATTTGCACTTCAGGCCAAGCCTAAAGAGGATAATACCAGGCACGTACCCAGGCCTGGCTTCTCCCTCCCACCATGAGCATCCCTCAGGGAGCCATTTCAAAGTACTTGGCCAAAATTTGCTGGTGGGAATCCAAACAAGAGCCTTTCCAGAGTTACAAACCCGGGGCTTGTCAGTGATGATGAGGGGAGAGGTTTCCAAGTGCTCCTGGTGCTCGGGGGTCCCCCCTCCATCCAGGAACACCCAGGAGGGTCAGGGCAGAGACACTGAGGGAGCAGAGCTGGTCCCTTCCCAAAGCCAGTTCCATTTATTGGCTCCCATTCATTGGCAATTGGGTTGGAAAGCAGCAGCCAGAGCAGGTTTGCTGTGTGCTTGCTCTGAGCGCTCCCACCTTGCAGCCTGTCCTGCTGTCCCTGAGGGATGCTCCTGGCTGCTCAGGGAAGGATTTGGGCTCACAGACCCAGCTCAGGACTTAAACTGAGGCTCACCACTGATGGGTCACCTCAGGGATGTTCTTAGGGACTTCCATCTATGAGCAGAGGAGCAAATTCCTCATGGGCACTGGCAGTGCTGCCAGGGCTCCCAGGGCTTGGTTCCCTGGCTGCAGTGGAAATGACTCCCAGCTTTCCTGAAATCCTTTCTTTGGTCCTGATGGCTCAGAGGATACAACCAGACAGGGTCTGGTTGGGGTGCTCAGTGCCATCCTTGCTGCTGTGGGCAAACCCAACATGGAAAAAATTGATCATGGTCCACAAAGCCAGTTCCAAAAGCTCCTGATTTCCCACATCAGCACCAGATACTCTCCCATTTTTCCACCACAGCACATTTGAGCTTCTTCCCTTCACACACCAGAAGGTCCCTTACCCCCCTGCACTAACCCAGCTCACAGGGGCTCAGCATGACCCGTCTACCTTTGCACCCCAAATATCTCCTTGGCTTATTTTGGAAATCCGTCAGTCCTGACTTCCCGGAGTACTGTGTAAAACATCCAGCCTCAGATACTTCTGGAAGAGGAGCAAGAGCATCCATTAATGAAATGCTCTCCAGGCTTTCCTGGCAGCATCCAGAGGAGTTAGCTGGACATTCCCACCTCTTGTGCTGCACAGGGCAGGGTTTCCTCGGAGCCAGGCAGTGTCCTTGGATATGCAGATGTTCTGTTCTGCAGCTTTCTGCTGTGCTCATTAACATGCAGGGAGCAACTGCAGCTCTGGAACTGGTTCCCTTCGCCACCTTTCTGTGCTGGGCTCTCCGGGTCGAGAGCTGGCACCCAGCATTCCCTGCATGTGCCTGGAAAATGTGCAGGGATGTGCTCGTGCAGGCTTTGATGTCTGCAGCATTCACCATCATCTGTTTTCTGATCAGCTCATCCTCCACGCTCAGGGGGACTGGATTCAGGGATACTCCCGCCTCATCCCGATTTCTGCCGGCTTTGTGCCACATCTGGGAATTCCCCACATGCACAGGAGGGCAGGACGCCGTTAATTGGACAGCGCACGTTGTATTAATTACTGGTGGTTAATAACAACCTCCTGCCCCCGATATTTATAGAATAATAAAAGCTGTCCAGGACACTGCCCTCACATCTGCTGCAACTGGCAAACACATTTTCCCTTTCCTCCCTTTCCGTGCTGATGGCTTTCAGATTTCCAGGGGGCAACGGGAGATCTCTGGCTCATGGACACATTGCTGGTGGCTCCCAAATGAAGGGGGAGCTGGGATTTGCACTTCAAACAGACCTGGACTCCTCTATTCCTCCCCTTGCCCATGGTGGCATCACGGCACTGGGATGAAAAGCTGGGATTTTGGTGTGTCTTGCTGACTCAGCTGTTTACAAACAGTGCAACTCCACTTTGGTAACTTCCCCCCTGTGGTGTTGCAAAAATTAAAAGCATCCCTGTATCCCTGTATCCATCAGTACTTCTAGTGCCCATGAGAAGGATGCTGAGCACCATCCCTGCAGGGGCTGGGAATGGGTGGTTTGGGTCTACGCAGAATCATGGAATCATGGAATGGTTTGGGTTGGAAGGGTTGGAACACTGTCCCAGGTTGCTCCAAGCCCTGTCCAACCTGGCCTTGGACACTGCCAGGGATCCAGGGGCAGCCACAGCTGCTCTTGGCACCCTGTGCCAGGGCCTGCCCACCCTCACAGGGAACAATTCCTGCCCAATATCCCATCCATCCCTGCCCTCTGGCAGTGGGAAGCCATTCCCTGTGTCCTGTCCCTCCATCTCTTGCCTCCAGTCCCTCTCCAGCTCTACTGGAGCCCCTTTAGGCCCTGGAAGGAGCTCTGAGCTCTCCCTGGAGCCTCCTCCTCTCCAGGTGAGCACCCCCAGCTCTCCCAGCCTGGCTGCAGAGCAGAGGGGCTCCAATATAAGGCAGAAAATGCCCTTTCCCTCTTTGAGGAAGACTTGGGAGGGAAGTGCTTCCAGGAGGGGATAAAAGGGGGTGTTTCATTATTTAGGAGAGAGTTTCTTGCTTGTCAGGGACTCTGCTCTAAATTCTGAGGGTGGGGAAGTGGAATTTGGGGTGCTGCAGGTAACAGCAAGGCTGATGCTGCTCTGAGATCTCCAGGGGGGTTCTCAGGTAGGACCTGAAGGATCCTGACCCTGCCAGAGGATGGGAACAGAGCCAGGACAGGCTGCTGAGCTCAGGCATCTCTCCTGCTCCAAAAAAGGGGCTGGAGAAGGACCTGTCATGGAAGAACTCCCTCTTCCCGCTCCCATTCTGGAAATCTCTGTTGCAGGGCCAGTGGGCTCCTGGAGTGGCTACTGGGCTGGAACACCTGAAATCAACTCCGAGGCACTTCCCGTGTGCTCAGCACACTGCTCCCCTCCTGGGCTGGGTTCTAAAACTCATGGCAAATCCTGAAAGAGTCGGCATTTCTGTGCCAACAGTAGGCTGGGGAAAGGTGCTCCAGGGATGGAGCACTGATGTGGTGTCCTTACCCTAAATGGGTAGGGACCACTTATGGGAAGATCAGCACAGGGAATAGAATGATATCAGGTGTAATATTACAGAAAATCTGGACCAGTTTTGCCCAAGGTTGATGTGACCCTGCAGAAATCCCAAGGAAATGGCAGTTCCTGGGGCAGTGCGTTCCTCCAGTCCTGATGGATCAGAGAGCCTGAGCTGCCAAGCTCCAGGCCTAGGCTCCCAAATAACCCGAAAGCAATGGAGCTGGGGGACAATGGTGCAAATACAGGATCACAGAAACACAGAATATCCTGAGTTGGATCCACAAGGATCATGGAGTCCAGCCCCTGGCCCTGCACAGACCCCCCAACAATCCCCCCTGGGCATCCCTGGCAGCGCTGTCCAAACTCTCCTGGAGCTCTGGCAGCCTCAGGGCCCTACCCATTCTCTGGGGAGCCTGGGCAGTGCCCAGCACCCTCTGGGGGAAGAACCATTCCCCAAAACCCAATCTTTTATTTGCCTGTGCTTCTGAAGGACTTAGTTGTCCAAAGGTCTTCTCTTCTCTTCTCTTCTCTTCTCTTCTCTTCTCTTCTCTTCTCTTCTCTTCTCTTCTCTTCTCTTCTCTTCTCTTCTCTTCTCTTCTCTTCTCTCACCTCTCCAAACCTCTCCTCTCCAGAAAAACCTGCCATGGGATTTGGTTTCATACTTGTAGGGGCAGTGCAGAATAAGTTAGGAATGGAGGATCCATAAAGTGGCAGCGAAACTCCTCATTTCCCAGGAGACTGTCCAGGCTGCCCAACACACATTGCTGGGGGATGACCCTGCTGCTCTCCCCCTCTCCCCTCAACCGCTGTTCTCCAGGATGGAGCCCGGGGCTGTGTCAGTGATATCAGCCCGCAGGAATTGCTGAGGGTGCCCCTCACCATCATCCTGGGCACTGGGCCAGGGTCCCCTCCAGGCCATCAAAGCCTCTCTGTCCTGCTGCCAGTCGGGAGGGGATGATGTCACTCGGCCAAAGCAGGAGCCACGGGAAAGTCAAGCGTTTCCATAATCCCTTTGTCTCTCCCTGGAAATCCGTCTGTTCCCTGCAAAACATTTCCCATGGCCATTCAGGGGGTCTCACTGCTGGAGAAGTGGCCAGGAACAGCCTCTCTGCTGGTGCCTGGAAGCACAGAGGGCACTGAGATGGGACAATCCCACACACCAGGGTGGGACACAGCTCCCAGTGAAGCCCTGGCATGGCTGGTGCTGGGATCAGTTTTGGATTATCAGAGTCATGGAATAGGTTGGGTTGAAGGCACCTTTAAAGGCCCTCTAGCCCGAGCCCTTGCAGCTAACAGGGTTTTGCTTGAAGCCTTGAGTGATTCCCTGGGAGAAGTGTAGGAAACGTTTCCATTGCAAAGGGAAGCATCCAGATACAACAAAAAAGCCTCTGGAAATGTAGCACAGCCCAGCCAGTGTGCCAGAGGCTGTGTGAGGACTCTCCTGTGCCTTGTCCTGGTGTGAACTCCATGGCAGGAAGCTCTTGAGGTAAGCTCTGCAATGGTACCTGTGTTGAAGGAGGTGCTCAGATCCTTCACCATGTTTCCCAGAGCAGCTGTGGCTGCCCCATCCCTGCAAATGTCCAAGGCCAGGTTGGATGGAGCTTGGAGAAACCTGGCATAGTGGAAGATGTCCCTGCCCCTGGAATGGGGAGGTGTTTAAGGTCCCTTCCATCCCAAAGCATTCCAGGATTCAGTGATGGTCTCCATGTTCATGTCCCATACCCTGGTGAGCAGCAGGATGAGGCTCGTGTGGGGCATCACAGAGTACTTTCCTCCAACCCTGGACCTTCAGGGCTTTTCCTGTCTAATTCCCCTTTCATGTGCTCCCCTCCCCGGTGCCTTTCCCCCACACACACTTGTCACCACCCCTTCTCCCAGCTCAGAGACATCTGCTCTGCCCGTGTCCTCTGGAAATGCTGAGGGGAGGGAGAGCTCCTTGGGAGAAATGTCACAGTCCTCGCTGCCTTGAAACAATAACTTCTGGAAACATCTGAAACGCACATAATTCTCCTTTTCAAGGGCCCTATCAGAGCAGCTCCCAAATGCTTGGCTCGGGCTTCAAAGTTGGCGTTTAGCTATAAATAAATAGCTTTTCATTAAAAAAAAAATAAAGGAGAGAAATTAGCCAAAAAACCTTCGACAAGCAGAAGCTTAACCAATGCCAGATAATGGGGCAATATGGACTTTTATTTTTATCCACATGGGTCCATGTGCTCTTTATCTCCCACTGTAATTTATCCTTATAAATGAGGCTCATAATATTAAAATAACATTACAGCCTTTACCTACCACAGTGAAAGGCAGCCGAGCCTCATCAAGGGCTGTGAGATCCTCAGATGAAAGGGACAAGGACCTTGACCTATTGCTGATTGTTAACTTCGTGCCAGGGCTTTGCTGAGCAGGGAGAACGGATTTAAAGATGAGCTTTAATTGGCCCTTAATTGGCAGATTTGTCCCTAATTGGTAGATTTGTAGCCATTAGGCTGATGCTGGGGAAGGAGAGTCCACAGTTCCTGCTAACATCTGCCCTGAAGCCGAGTTTATCATTCCAGGACAACCTTTTGGTCTGCTTTTCTTGTCCAAGTGTGGCCCCTTTGCTTCTCCCCACCCCAAGGGTTCCCCAGGATTCCTCCACCTTCTCCTGTATCCTACAATGATGCCCATCCAGGGTCCTCAATCACCACAGGGGGATGGAAAAATTTATCAAGTGCCTGCCATCCCTAAATGATGACCCAGACTCTGTGGTTGGGAATGGCCCTCCCCTCCCATCCAAGACACATGCCCAGGGTCCAGGACAGCCCTCCTGGCTCTTCCAGCAGGAACATCAGGGTTTTTAGCAGAAATCTCTTGGAGCTGGGTTTCTGTTCACAGAAGCCAATGCTGCTGGGTCAGAAGAAAAAGCACAAGGGGTGCAAATCAACCCCCCAGAGCTATAACCTGACTCTGCCACTGGAATTTTCCTCCCTACATCATTCTGGATGTTGGGGGCTGCGTTTTCCCTGTGTTCAGGGGGTTTCTTGACTCATTGTCTGCTCCTCTGTGCAGCATTTGGGTTTTCTGCTCCCTACACCTGCTGAATGTGCTGCTGCTTTCTCCAAATCTCCTCCAACCTGAACATCCCCCAAGATCTTTGAAGCACAGGAGCACTCATTTCCAACTATTTCCAACACACACAGGTTGATTCACAATTTTGCCCTTTCTGATGCCTTTGTCCACAATGCACCTCTGATACCTTGACTTTCATCCATCAACAGTGAGAATTTAGACTCAAACCAAGAATGGATTTTTCATTGATGGATTTAAACTGCTGGACCCTGTTGATCACAGCAGAGGAGATGCACTTTTTCTGGAAATACACCTTCTCACGGAGCTGTGTTTTTCCATGGCATACCCAACCCAGGAGACCCCACACTTTTCCCTCTCCATCTGTTATTGCTGCACAGTGCCCTGTGAGCCTCCTGTTTCCAGCCCAGCTTCTGATCTCTTCCAAACTTTTGGGAACCACAGGGATTTTAACCCTGTCCAGATGCCCACATGAAATGCATCCACCACTTTCTCCCAAGCTGGCTCCTGAGGAAAGATATCAGCAACTCCTAACTGCAAACACAGCTTGGGAAATTCATATCCAAACCAGGAAGGTGTGAATGATGTTTTCTGGAAAATGGGCTCTCTGGAAACCTGCCTTGCATAAAATAAGTGCCCTCTTTACCTTTCTTCCTCTTATTCCCCAAACTTTTGAGCATTTTGGTGCAGGAAAAGCTAAGCAAGGACTCTGTGGTGTGACTCTCAAAGTGGCATCAAATGGTGCTTGAGAGAAGAGCCCCAGAGGATGAGCAAAAGCGTCGCCAGACAGGGGATTTCCAGTGACTCATCTGTGTCAGAAACGCTGAAGATGTTGAAGAAAGGGGAGCCTGAGTGTGCAGAGCTGGGTTTTACCTGCAGTCACCTGTTTATCACACAGGCCTGGCAGCCAGGGTAGAGTTTTTGGTTTTTCTCTGAAAAAAAAGTGGGTTTTCATCAAGCTCACCACGGATGTGGCTGTGAAACCCCCGGGCGCTGTGCAACACACCCGGCCAAAAGTGACTCCTGATGTCCCAGAACTCTGAGCTTTGGCCCTCCAAAAACCTCTGCATCCTGCACACCCCAGAGGAGAAAAAACTGGGTCAAGATGGGCCAGGACATAATCTGTATTTTCTGCTGGGCACAGCCAGCCCTTTTTGCTTTCTCTTTGCCCCTCTGGCCTCTCGTTCCACAAAGCAATCATGTTTTCTTTACCAGGAAAATCCAGTTCTCTCATTTAATTGAATTAGAGCTGCCTCTGACCGTGGCCTTCAGACCTGGAAGTTGAGGCTGGGGTGCTCCCAAGCCTAGCGGCTCCCCTGGCTCCTCAGGGACTCGGAACAGACACAAGATTAGGGGCTGAGAAAGCGTCATCCACCCGGAGTGTACCGAGATAAGAGACGAAAACGTGCCTGCCTTGGGTCTGCGCTCTGCTGCCGGAGCTGATAACCCGGCTGCGTGCACGGCAGTGTGCCAGCGCCACCTCTCGCTCCGGGAGCGCGGGATGCGCTCCTCCCACCGCCTCGGGCACCTCTGTCCCCCCGCCTCGGGCACCTCCGTCCCACCGCCTCGGGCACCTCCGTCCCCCCGCCTCGGGCACTTCTGTACCCCCGCCTCGGGCACCTCCATCCCATGACCTCGGGCATCTCCGTCCCACAGCCCTGGACATGTACATCCCACCACCTTGGGCATCTCCATCACACAGCCTTGGCATCTCCAAAACACTGCCTTGGGCATCTCCATCCCAACACTTTGGACATCTTCATCTCTCAATCTCAGACATTTCCATTCCAACACCAGGGGAATCTTCATCCCACTTTCATGGGCATCTTCATCCCACTTTCATGGGCATCTTCATCCCACTTCCATAAGCATCTCAATCTCACCATCATGGGCATTTCCATCCCAAACCTTGGGCATCTCCATCCCACTGCCATAGACATGTCCATCCCAACACCCCAACATCTCCATCCCGATACCATGGCACCTCCATCCCACTGAAATGGGTGTCTCCATCCCATCACCATGGACATCTTCATCCCAACACCATGAGCATTCCAATCTCACCACCATGGGCATTTCCATCCCACCACCCTGGCATCTGCATCCCACCACAATGGTCATCTCCATCCCACCACCTTGGGCATCTCCCTCCCACTGCCCTGGGCATCCCAATCCTGCCATTTCACCATCCCTCCACCACGAGCATCCCAATCCCACTACCCTAGGCGTCTCCATCCCTCCACCACGAGCATCCCAATCCCACCAGCACAGACATCCCAACCCCACTGCTGGGATCATCCCACCACTGCACGGGCGCTTCCCGCCTCCCTCCTCCGTGCGGTTTTCCCGGCGGGTTCAGGCTCAGGGTAGGATAACAATACCTGAGGTCTGCAAAGCATTAACGGAGGATCCTGTCAGCTCCATGAGCTCATCGGGGGAGCAGCCAGACACATTTGTTACCGGGAGAAATTCCCTCTGCCTTGACCCGCTCCAAACCTGCTCCGTCTTTATTGGTATCTCTCAGCACCTTCCGGATTCATTTGGAGTCGCTGCCTAATTCCTGCCCTTGACCACCTTCTCCCCACATCCTCAGCAGCTGCTGTGGGACCAGCATGTCAGGGAGAAAGGGAATTTTTTCCCTAAACAGTCTGTTCTCCCTTGGTTCCACAGCACTATGAAATAATAGTAGTTTCCAAGAATATTTATTCTCCTTGTCATCTCCATCACACCACCACGTGGAGATTTTGGCAAAAAAATGAAGATTTATGGGGTTTTGCTTGTTTCTTTGAAGGCAGCCCAGGCTGCCACAGGAAACCAGGAAGGTCTTGGCACACCGAGGCTCTGCCTGGCAGTGCTGGGATATGGGCAGAGCTGTTTTCCTGGGGAAACTGAGCAAAATCCCTCTGGTGAAGAGACCCCAAAAGACACCCAAGCTGGATTTCTTGAATTCGTGAGCTTGTGAACTTTTGCTGCCCACCTGGGGATGTTCCCTCTTCATGCTCTGGGGACTCCATATAGGATTTGGGAGAGGAAGATTCTTGACTCCCTGTAGAGACTCCCTGTAGGAATAAAAATTGGGATCCCTCCGAATTTTTGAAAATAAAGGAGGTGCTTGAAGATCTCAGACTGCAGCGATGGCCAGATATTAAAGAAGGATGCAAAACTCTCTGAGTGATGTGAAATTATGGAGAAAAGTAACTGGAAAGCAAAACCATGGAATAAACCTGTCAAGCTGTGCTGAAACAGGGAAACTTCTCACTTTACCCCCAAGTGAGAAGAAACCCTAAGAAACCTGCTCAGGTCTGTGGGCCACAACTGACAGGGAAAAGTGAAAAGTGCCTTTTCCATCCACGGAATCCAGGAAACACAGTCCTACAACAACAGACACCAGCAAGTGCTTAGAGATCCAGAAATCCTGAAGATGGTTTTGGATGGATTCATTCCTCAGATTTTGAGTCACCCCTGTCTTTTTGGAGACTTCTTTTCTTCCTTACCCTTTCCCCTTCCTTCATTCCTGCTTTCTGCATTTTTCTTTTCCAATTTTGACGAGGACTGAGTAAAAGGAGGGAAGGGGCAGGGGCTGCTAGGGGTCCAGAGGTGAATTTTCTAATGGATTTGGCTGATGGGAAGGACACCTTAGAGGATTCCTTGATGGCCATTTAATGTCAATCCCAAAAGTCAGTTAAAGCATTTTCCAGATCCTTCACCCATGACTCTTTGAAATGCTTTTCTGAACTCAGGGTGGTCCAGTTTGGCTTTCATGGCAGGAGAGAACTAAATCCAGGGAGAGCCTCTGGAAATCCAGGTTGTGCTCACTGATGTCCACTTTGGGATCAGTTCTTCCAGCCACTCAGCCTCACCTGGGGCCTTGGCAAAACAACCAAATAAATAAAATTCACAGAAAATAACAATAAAGAGCAAAGGAGAAACTCTTTTTTGCCACAGCCCCTTCCCTGATGAGACCTAAAGGATGGGATTCATTTCAGTAGGACTGGAGGTGTTGGCATTTCCCTGAGGATGCCCAAGAAGGGGAAGGAGAAGGCATCTGGCTCGTGGCTCTCCAGCTTCTCCAATCTGCCACCAAATGAACTTCCAACCAGACTTTGGGATCTCTCAGAGCTTGTGGAGGGATGTGGGGAAAAGGCTTTGGGATCAGGAGCTGAGCCTTTGGCAGTTTCACCTTCCCAAGGGAAGTTGTGACTCCCTCAGCCTGTGCGAAGCTTCAGCTGCCCCACGGCCTGCTTGGAAAAGTTATAGAACTCTCA
Organism: Promerops cafer; assembly: GCA_013398275.1. Taxonomy (NCBI): domain Eukaryota; kingdom Metazoa; phylum Chordata; class Aves; order Passeriformes; family Nectariniidae; genus Promerops; species Promerops cafer. Next base: position 372,903 of record VZSE01001774.1, on the reverse strand, counting down.
AAACTGGGACTGGGATGAGTCAATTCCCCAAAATACCTGCTGGGTTTGGAGTTTCGAGGGCTTAGGGTTTCCTCTTTGGGCTGGGAAATGAGCCATAAACACCCTCACGTGTGTGTGCGCCAGGAGTTCATAAATATACACAGATATGTGTGTGTATATATATATATATATATATACACATATATATGATATCTGTGTGTGTGATTCCTCATCCTGGAACTGCACCTGAAGAGAGATCCTACTCATCACCATCCTCAAGAACAGTTCACCTCTCCCCAGATAAGGAAAAGGAGACACGGATGCAGAAGCCATCTGGCTGCTGCCTGGGATGGTCCAGCAAGAGTAGATCCCGATGAGCTTGGGGATCAAAGCTGCCCCCGAGACCCTAAATGGGTCCACTGGTGTGGAAAATCCACCTATGTAGGGCAATTCCTGTCTGGCTCCACTGAGCAGCCTCACGGAGCACCCCAAGCACGGCTCTCCCTGTCCTGGTGTTCTCCAGGTGCCTCTGGATTTCAAAGGGAGGTTATGACTTTACATGCATCACTTTAATCCACATCTGACCTCCAGATAGGAATCAGCAGGCTCTGGAATACAAAGAATTACAGCTCTCCTGGGATTTTAGCTCTTTTTCTATGAAAAACCCTTGCCAAAATGATTCTCTGGCAGAGAGAGAACTCCTGTGCAAAACACGTTTGGTGTGAAAGGATTTTTGGCAGCTCAGGGCGGATTTGGAAGCCTGTGCTCTCCTTCATTCTTTCCTCGTGGAAAGAGGAACAGGTCCAAGCCTGAGCTCTTGAGCAGCTGCCTTTGGAGTTCCAGCAGGGAATGTTTTCGACAGGGAGAAGCCATCTGGGTTAGGGGATCCGGAGGGCTGCAGGCAGGAATGAAGGGAAGAGGGTTCAGAGCAGGGACCTGGGCTGGGGCAAAGAAACAGCTGAGGTCAGTGTGAAATCCTGCAGCCCCCAGGAGACCTCAAAGCCATCCATGAAGAACAGACGATAATCAACAGGTTGGAGAAAGCTGGGGAGTGAGGGAACATCCCACCAGGAATAAAGCCTGCATTAAAAGCAAAAAGCAAGAGTTCATTTGAGGATGCTCCTAAAGCAATATGTTGTATTTTGGATTCCCAAACCTGCAGAATTTTGCAAGATGGGATTGGGTAACACCACGTGTTTTGAGGATTTTGTGTTATCTTGCACTGGAGCTCAAGGCCTGAGCCCAGGAACGGTCTCTGGCCAGCAGCTCATGGTTTGCTGTGATCAGGGGTGCTGGGATCCTTGGAATCTCAGCTGTGCAGCTCCAAGAATCCTCCTGAATACAGCACACAGCAAAAAAAAAATGAATTAATTGGAAGATAAATGACTGAGCTGCCTGGAACCAGCTGCAGACACAGCCCTGGCTTCCAAAGTCAGCACTTTCCCCCCGGCTTTACTTCAGGCTATTTTTATTTTGTGATGGCACAAATCAACCCTTTTGTTTTTTCCTGATCACAAAGACAACGTGAATGGATGGGGTGAGGTCCAAAAAAATGAGAGAAAGGAATTGTGGAAGGAAAAACCCCCTTGAAGAGCAGAGGAACTGCAAGAGCTTAGCTTAGCACTGACCTGGAGCACGTAGCTCACCCTTCCTTTGCCTAATTTAGACCCAGTGTAGGTGAATTTGGGGGAATATTTGGATCCCTAATTAAGAGTAATGATGTGAAAGGAAGTGCAGGCATAGTGAAAATGGATCAGAAAAGAATTAATTCATTAATAGGGGTGTTCACAGTACAGGCTTGATGCTATTTTAGTTCCTCCTTGGGCTGGAGTGGAGCCAGGATAACTCAATGGGATGTGCTGGGCAGGGAGCAGACAGTCCCAGTGCAGCTCCAGTGCTGATGTCACTGCACTGGTCACATTCCCAGGTCACTTTTCCATGTGGATTCAGTTCAACCTCCTGTCCTCAGACCCTTCAGCGAGCACTGGAAGCAGAGAAGTCACCTTCCTACAGAAAATCCTGGTTCAAAAAGGGGGCCAAGCCCAGTCCTGGGACGATTCATCGGCCACAGGCTGGGGTGCATTAGTGGGGTGCCAGGGGATCCATGCAGGAATAAATCCCAGAGAATCGCTGCTCCTAAAGCAATTCTTGATGTGCTGGCTGCTCCTCACTGAGCTGACCTCAGAGCACAGATACTTCTGCAGGACTCTGGAGGTTTCCAGCCTGTGCATTCCCGTGTAATCGGCTTTGGCATCTCTGATGGGTTTTTTCCCTCTTGGCTTCTCCTCTGGGCTCAGACAGAACAGGGTCAGACCAGTCTTGGAGCAGAGGGATGCAGGCACCCCTCACTTTAGTGCACAGGATTATATCAGTGGTGGCCAGAGGTCACATCCTGCTGTCTTCTGGAGGATAACTCCGTTTCCCTGGATCCGCACAAGCCTGGCTCGCCCCGTTCCCCGCAGCGGCGAGGCTGCACAGAGCAACATCTTGGATTAGTTACGAGCTCTTCAGATGAGCTCCAACTCATATTTCATCTGCTTCCCCCAGCCCCGAGATCCGAGCCTGTCACACTCACTGCAGGCTGCAGCCCCCACATGTTTTATTCATTATCTGTCCTCTGCTCCTCACCAAGCACCTGCAACACATTTCGGCTGGGCCCGGATCAACGGGGCTTCATTAGGCCTGGCACTTTCTCCCTGCCTGGATGATGGAGCTACGTTTTATCCCTGCTCTTCCAGCCTGGAACACTGCCTGCAGATCAGCACCTTGGAAGAAGGCAGGATCCCAAAAGCTCAGGAGTGAGGTGGGGAGAGAGGGATTGAGGAGATTGCAGAGCCCAGATCCCTGCGAGCTGAGGGACACTGAGTTATTTTAGCCTTGGAGGATCCAGAGGAAAGCAGAGTCTTGCTTTATCCACATGGGAATGGAGCTTTTCCACAGCCTCGAACTGGGATTCTCCAAGCTCTAGGGAGCAGACAGCCTCTCTATTATTTTGATTTGACCAGGAGTTGACAGTGGAGCAGAGGTGCAAAGCCCTTTGGCCGCTGCAGCCCCAGCCTTTCCCTCTCCCCGGCTCTCCTCTTCTCTCCAATGAATATTCATTGGATGAGGAACAGAAAAGCTTCACCAGGAGAGGCAGGGAAGTTGTTTTCCCTGCAAAGTTCAGCAGCTCAGCCTTGGAAATAAGGGAGGAATAAGTCCCTCCTTGCTCTGAATCAGGCACAGCTGAGGTTGAAGTGTTACTTGCCAAGTTTAAATAACTGAGAAGATTATTTGGGAATGATGTCCAGTGCCAGGATGTCTTGGGAAGACTGGGATCCTCGGACCACCATGCCTAAAGTGGCCCACGAGCATCACATTGGTTTTTTGGCCATTTTTGCCCCCCCACCAGCAGCTCACTTAGACCCCACCTCTGCCCCACCAGCCTTCCCTGGGGCCTGAACTGCTGCCAGCAGTTCCCAAATCTTCCCAAGTCCCAGGGTTTTATTCCTCTCCGTGACCACATTTAACACTATGCTACTCCTTCCTTGCTGCCCCTGCGCCCCAGGAGCCTTCCTGACATTGTTTTCCTTTTTATTATCCACAAACATCTTTCATCTCTCGTCTTCCATTTCTTCCCGATATTCCTGACACGTGCCATAAAGATGCTGGTTAAATATTCATGAGGAAAGGCTGATCTGGGATCACGGGGTGCCACCAATGAGACGTCTTGCAATGTAATTAAAAGATATCGCCAGGAATGTTGTGAGGAGCTTTTTAAAAGGGGCCTGGGAGATGCAAAATCCGATTTCCAAAGCTCTTCCTATTTAAGGTGACAGCAGTTCCTTGTTAAACAGCAGGAAATGGTGGCCCCAGGAGAGAAGAGTCAGTGGCAAAGCAGAGCCGGGGATTTATTCAGTGCTAATGCAGAAGTGAGCTTGGAAATATTAAAATGTCACTTTCTTTTGGAGGTAAAAGCTGAATTAATCCCAAGAATTACAATATTCCACAGGCTAAGGGCTTTATCTTGGCAATAGGTCTGAGGGATGCAGGGGGTTGTGTCCCCAGCACGGGAGCTTCCATGGATTTTTCATGAAGGACCATTTCCTTCACCATTTTCAGCTCTCTGTGGTGACTTTTACAAGTGCCTGCTGCTCCTTGCTGGGGGAAGTTAAGAATGGAATGGGAGAAAACTCTGAAATAATTTCTTAGGATGTCAGTCCCACCAATTATTCAGCATCTGAGCACAACCAGCTCTGGAGAGATGCTGCTGACACAAAATCCCATTTGCTGTTCCCTTTCCAGGCAGGAAACGGGCATTCCTGGGAAAAAAGCTCCACTTTGGCATTGTCCAACAGTGCCTTGATGTCTTTCCTAAGGCTGCCAGGAAAAATCAGTGGTGATCTGTTGGCTGAGGAAAGCAGGGCACAGATTTATCCATGGCAAGGATTTGTCTGGGGCAGGGATTTGTCCATGGCAAGGATTTTTTCAGGACACTAATTTGTCCATGGCAAGGACTTGTCCATGGCCAGGATTTGTCCATGACAAGGATTTGTCCATGGCATGGATTTATCCAGGACACTGATTTGTCCATGGCATGGATTTATCCAGGGCAGGAGTTTATCCATGGCAGGGATTTGTCCATGGCAGGGATTTATCCGTGCTCTGGCACAGAGGAACGATGAAAGGCCAAGAGTTTTTCCTCTCCACTTTGGTCAAGCAGCACCCCAAATTCCAAATTACTGGGAAGAGAAGGGCAGGGGAGGAGCTGATCCCATCCCTTTTCCAGCTGGGAGGGCACAGCACAGGTTTGGGTGGGATTTTCAAGGCGCAGAGGAGTGGGAAGAGCCTTCCTTCCATCCCTTCCCTGCCTGCCTCCTCAGGAAGGAGCGGGTGCAGACGCGGCATTCCCGGTGCCCGGCTCCAGCGGGGACCTCCAGGCTCGGTGGGATCCTGGTGGGATCCAGGCGGTCCCCGAGGGGGCGGCCCCGCTGCCTCTGAGCGCTCGCTGCTCCCGGCCCTTCCCTCGCCATCCCCGGCGCTGCTTCCCGGCCCTTTCCTGCCATTGTCGCGCTGGCCCTGCGCGATGAAATCCCAAAAAGGCTTTTCCGCGCCCCGTCCCCGCATTGTTCTCCAAAGGCGTGGGCAGGACGGGGTCAGGAGCCGCCCGGGATCGCGGGGCTGGGCAGAGAACCCCCGCCGGTCCCTGCGGCACCGAGCCCGGGACTGGCCACAGCCCGGGATTTACTTTTCCAGCTCAACGCCAGGGCTCTCAGGGACCTTTTTTCCTTAGTGTTTTTTTCTTTCTTTCTTTTTGTCTTCCTATTTACTTGATCCTCTTTTTTTTCTTCTTTTTTTTTTCCCCATTTTCCCCAATATTTATATTTTTTGTCTATTTTTCCTTTCTAGTTTTTTTTTCCCCATCTTTCTATTTTTCTTTCTATTTTTTCTTTTCCTCTCTATTTTCCTACATTTTCCTTTTTTATTTATTTATCTCTTATTATAATTTTTTCTTTCCATTGTCTTTTCATTTTTCTATTTATTTTTTCTTTTTTTTCCTATTTTTTCTATTTTTCTTTTTTTTCTGTCCATTTTGATTCCTGTTTTATTTCTATTTTTCCTTTCTACTCTTCCCTTTCCTCTTCTTTTCTTTCTCCCTTTCCTTTTTCTTTAATGTTTTCTTTCTTTTCTATTTCTATTTTTTTCTTTCTGTTTTTCCCTTCCAAAATTTTAATTTCCATCTATTTTTTCTATTTGTTTGCTTTTTCCTTTCTTTTTTTTTCTCATGTTATCTTTTCTTCTTTTAATCCCCCTGGGTTTTTTTTCCTCTCCCACTTTCCCCCCCTATTTTTCCCCTATAAAAAGTGATCCCACCTTTCACAGGCCCCCTGGGAACCCTTTGCCCTTTGATGGGGATGGTGCTGCAGGTTTATGGTGGCTTGGAGAGGGGATTTTACACCCATTAGGATTTTCCTCTGGAAAACACCTCCCTAAAAGGCTGAGAACTCACTGTGGGTTAATACCAGTGGGGTGGGGGAAGAGAGTTTTGTTTTCCAAGGCTTTGGGATCACACAGGCCTAGGGATGCAGAGTTTATTTACAGGATTGTTTCCCCTTGGTGTTGGATAGCATGATGAAATGGCAATTCCAGAGATACATAAATTTAAAAAAATCACTTTTCACCCTAAAAACAGGAGGCAGGGTTTGGGTCTGGCACGTGTTGTTTTCCCTGTTCCTCCTGAGATGGATCTCCTGTGCCACACCACAGTCCAGGGAGGGGGAATTTCCCTCCAGAGCTGATGGAAAACAAACCCCAGATTCAAAACTGTCTGACCCCAGGACCCCCAGAACCCATTTCACACCTGCTTCTTCCACTCTCTGCGCAGGCAGGGAGTGGTGCTGGAAAGTTTTCATTCCCAGAGCCTGGAGCTGGGACGTGGAACAGAAAAATGTCCCAAGGCCGAGGGTCTGGAACGCTGAGGGTCTGTCCCTGGTGTCACCTGGCCTGGGACCATCAGCAGGGACGAGCTCTTGGGTGCCCTCGAGCAAAGGGATCGGGGCTGGCCCTGCCATTCCTCCCCAAATCACTCTTCGAAATCCCTGGATCTCTGCACAGCTGCCAGTGGGAGGAGTTTTAGCTTGGAAAAGTTAAATTAGGGTGGGAAAATGGATCCCTGTTATGTTCTCGTTGAGCTGATGAGCCAAAACCTCCTTCTCGTCCCTGTTTCCTGCCTCACCATCCTCTGGTCCTTCTGAGGGACACCAAAGCCTTCCAGCCTCCTCCTGCCCCTCCATTTGGGCAGCATCCCAAATTCCTCAGCTGAGGCCTGAGAGCCTTCCATGGCCCCTGCTGGTCTCCATAGGGGACTTGGAGCATCCCCACCTCAGGGAATCATTTATCCCCCCAAAAAGCCTCGCAGAAGAACCTGGGTGCACTGCTCTTCCAAGGGGCTCTGTGGTATAAACCCAACTGGGATTACAATTCCAGCCCCATGGGAAAACCCAGCATTTGTTGCAGCCTCCCACAGGGGACAGGGAAGAAGATCAAAACCAAAGCTGCTTTTTGTGGAGCAAAGGCTCATTTATTCCTTTGGAATCACCAAATTGCTCCCCATGGGGTTGATCTTCAGGGCTGCTCTTCCTGTGTGCAGTGGGTGGAGAGCAGGGTATGGAGAGCATCTTCCTCAAGAAACCCCAAATTCTCCCTGCCCTTCTTCCCGAAACCAGGAAAGTTTTGCCTTCTCCAGTACCTGTCCAAATCCCTGGGAATTCTCCCACCAGGGAAATTTCCCTTCTCACAAGACACAACGTCCAACGTCCCCCTCTGGCTGCCACATGAACCCCAATTCCCAACTCACCCATCTCTCCCCCAGCCCGTGGGTAAATCCCAACATCCAATACTCCCTGGAGCACTTCCAGGGCTGGACAGCCCTCCCCAGGTTCATTTTTCCAAGGGGTAAGCTGATATTCCTGCTTAAAACACACATCTGCAGGGAAATGCCAGGAGTGTGGGTGAGTTATGGTCCCGCAGCACCGATCACTTGAGCCCTAATGCTACAAGCACCTTCAGCTTTTCCTGACTGAAGTTCCTGCTAATTGCTTCCACATGATTCCTTTCCTTTTATTTCTTTATTTATCCCTGTCCCTTCATTGTTCATCATGCCACGTTCAGTGTTTAAAAAAAAAAAAAAAAAAAAACAAGCAGGAAAATGTGTTTGTTTCCTAATAAATCCTGATATTATTTAATAATTATTGTATTTGAGTCAGGGTCGATGCCCATTCATGGGTGGGTTTTTGCATGGAGTTGCTCTCACACTGAAAGTGAGAACCCTAAGCCAAGGGAAATACAGAAAATTCCATAGAATCCGTGAATGGTTTGGGTTGGAAGGAACCTCAGAAACCATCTTGTTCCAGGCTAACTTCAGGGACACCTCCCACTGTCCCAGGTTGCTCCGAGCCCCCTCCAGCCTGGCCTTGGACACTCCCAGGGATCCAGGGGCAGCCCCAGCTGCTCTGGGCACCCTGTGCCAGGGCCTGCCCACCCTCACAGGGAACAATTCCTGCCCAATATCCCATCCATCCCTGCCCTCTGGCAGTGGGAGCCATTCCCTGTGTCCTGTCCCTCCATCCCTTGTCCCCAGTCCCTCTCCAGCTCTCCTGGAGCCCTTTTAGGCCCTGGAAGGGGCTCTGAGGTCCCCCTGGAGCCTTCTCCTCTCCAGGTGAGCCCCCCCAGCCCTCCCAGCCTGGCTGCAGAGCAGAGGGGCTCCAGCCCTGGAGCATCTTTGTGGCCTCCTCTGGACCCTCTCCAGCAGCTCCAGGTCCTTCTGGTGTTGGGTTTCCCTGAGCTGGAGGCAGCTCTGCAGGTGGGGTCTCACCTGAGCAGAGCTGAGTGGGATAAATTCAGGAGTTTTCCCCCACAAATCCATGGACTGAAGTCCCGCCCTCCTGCCCAGCCCCATCCCTTTGACAAAACCTCTCTTTAGCCCCTTTTGGTGCCTTCCAGCTGAGTTTTCCCTCAGAGTTGTCTCTTTTCCCCCCAAGATAATTCCATGCTCTTCATCTGCCTCTGCAGCTCCAGCTGGGCTGTTCCTGCCTCCAGGAGTCCTGCATGTACCCAGGCAACTGGAAACAGGGAAAAAAACACCCCAGTGAGAGGGAAAAGAAGGACTTTGGGGGAGGAAGGCTTGTGGATCATGTGAAGGAAGAGGAAGACAGATCCCTGGAGGATTTGTAGCCGTTTCTAATCCACAAAGTTATCTCCAAACCCACAACAATTCCCGTGTGCATGGGCGGGAACAGGGTACCAGGCACTGCTATTTCCCCTCTCAACATCCAAACCTGATTCCTTGTGGCATCAGAGCTGAGTAAAATCCCTGGGAAATCAAACTTGGACATCTCAGCCTGAACCTTGGCACCCTCAAACCATCTGAACTACAACGCAAACCCCACAAAGAGACAATTCTGCATCCAGGGTTTCCCACATTGAGCCATGATTCCACCTTTCTGTCTTTTCAAACAGCAGGATGTGAATGAAAATTCCCCAAAAGAGCCCTTTTTGAAGGGCTTTTTCTTCCCTGGGACTGCAGGAGGGCGAAGCTGTGCTGGTCCTTGCAGCTTTCCCCCGCAGAGCTGGAGGTAACTCTGGGCTGGGGGTCGCTCTTGGGAAATCCATGCACTACCCAGCTGTAAAATGAGGATATCATGTTGCAAATAAGAAAAAAAAAAAGGTTTTTTAAGGCAAACAGGGTCTCGTTAAGGTTTCTGGAGAGGTCTGAGTTCAACCCCCCCAGCACAGCCCGGTGGGGAGGCAGGAGGGCAGGGCAGAGCCGAGAAATAAAGCAGGAGGTGCTGGGTGAGGGATCTCGGATTTCCAGCCAGGGCTTTTTACAGCCAGGGCTCAGGGCTTTCCAGTAGAGCCCCAAAGCAGCCAAATTAATCAGGCTAATGAAGAACCCCGGGCTGCTGGAGGCTTTGGCTGTGCACCACCCCTTAATTAGGGCTAAATCCCTGATTCTGGGCATGCAGAGGTGCAGCTCCTCCGTCTGGAACATGATTAACCTCAGTGCCGGTGTGGGAGAGAACAAAACACGGCCCAGAGGATGGGATGAGGGGCTTTGGCTCTGGCTGGGGTTCAGCTCAGGTCAGGCTGCACTGGGGACTGGGCTGGGTCTGGTATTCACCCCCTGCAAGCAGAGCCAGGACAGGTAAGAGCATTTGGCTGCTGGGAGGAGATGCCCAGGGATGCTGGAATCACCAACATCTGCATTTGAGGACTGGAAATAAACTGGCTGTTAACAGCAAAATGGCATTGATTGATCCTAAACCACACAAAATCTGGATGAATTAATTAATTCTGAGCCTTTGTTGTGCCAAAGTGCTTTCCCCTGGGTGAGAGGGTGACTGTGTAGAAATGCAGATTTTTGGAGGGCAAAGTGGGGGTGGGAACTGCAAAAGGCATTTGGGAACTGGGGCAGGGAATTTATCATGGTTTAGTAGAAACCAAAGCCATTCCACCAAGAAATGCATTTGGCCACCAGGGCTGGTTTTTCATGCCCCTGTGCCTGTGTCACGCTGAGCTGTAGTTCTGTCCCCAAGGGCAGCTCACTGGGGACGTCTCTGTAGGTAACTATTCCTATATATTCATTCCATATAAGTTATATATTCATGGGACTGCATTTGTATGTATTTGTGTCCTCATCGCTGTGCAAAATACTCCCATTTTCATGGGAAAACACACACAAGAGAGAATTCTTTTCCCTAGAGGGTACTTCACTTGGTACAAGGGAAGGAGATACCTGAACCCAGAACTGCTCATGTTCCCTGTCTGACCCAAGATCCAGCTGCACCACCGAGCTCCTCCTCCCCCTCAGAGGAAGCTGAGGAGAGCTGCCTTTGGTTTAGACCAAGCTTATCTCCCAGCCTAACTATCAAAAGCTGCATTGCAGGAATTAGTTGGACTTCATAATTAGCCAGGAGGAAGTTTACCCCAACCAGTCAAGCCCAGCAGAGAGGGAATTCATTAAACATCTCTGGTTTGCCAAGCACAAGGCTGATTTTGCAAGTCAAAGATAGTTTTTGTTTTTAATTGCATTTTCTTTAGTGGTTTTGCCAGGAAAAAATCCATGCATGTCCTTTCCAGCAGAGACAGGCACTCGGCCTTCCTAGACTTTGCTTCTTGGCTCTAATCCAAGAGATTTACTGATTCCCGTGTGACACGATGACCTCCAGAGCAGGGAATGGGGAAGCTGGGGCTGATTCTGGGCATTGCTGTCCAGGGGGGTTTGCAGGGAAGGGCAGAGCCCTCTGTCCATAGAGCAGGACACCAAGTGGGATTGTTTTGGCTCTCTGCTGGTCCTTCACGTGGGTTCCAGATCCCTTTCCAAGGAAGGCTTGGCACAGGTGACTGGGACCAGGGGGCTGCAAGGCCTGAGCTTCCAGGTCCCAGCACAGTCATTGGTGTCCTGTTCCGGGTGCTGCTTGCTCACCTGCCTCATCCCAAACCTTCTCCCAGGAGCTGCCTCAGCCCAAACCTTCTCCCAGGAGCTGGTTTATCGTGTCATGGAGCAGTCTGGGCTGGTAGGGACATCAAAGCCCACCCCATTCCACCCCCTGCCATGGGCAGGGACACCCTCCACTAGACCAGGTTGCTCCAAATCCCACCCAGCCTGGCCTTGGACACTTCCATGGAGCTTCATGCCATGTCCCAGGTGCTGAAGCTGGCTCTGTGCCCTCTTCTTCTTCTGCAGCCTGGCTATCACCAGCCAGCTCTGCCTAAATTTCCATTGCAGCTGAATAAAGCAAACCCCGCCATCATCATCCTCACAGAGCTGAGGGCCTGCAGAAGTTTGCTGACCCTGAAGCTCCACCAGGAAATTCCTTTGGCTCCAGGATGGCCTATATGCCAGGAGCTGCAGGGCTGCAGGCCCAGGGCTGCCTCCTCCTCTTCTGCTGGGGTTTTCTCCATCCAAGAGCCATTGGAAATCCAGTTCCTTGGATAGGCAGAAGGCAACCAGCTGGTCCAAAAGCAACACCACCTTCCTGACTGATGGCTTGGCCCTACCTGACACTGGGGGTTCACCAGGTGGGTCTGTAGGGCTTTCAGAGCCAGCAGGATTCCCCTTTTTCCTCCTGGATGCTCCACTCACTGCTGTTTGTGCTCCCAGTTCCAGCTCTAGGAATAAACCCAACCAGAGACTGGGAAAAATGCATTTCATGTACCTTCACTTCACTCTGCTGCATTTCTTCTCCAGATCAACTTTCTTGGCGGGGTCTAAAGCTGGTGGTGGCTTCCTCAGGGGTGTTTTTTCAACAGGGAGCAAAGTTACCTTGAAAATTCCAAACATCTCAGGCTCTCGTGGACATGCTGGGGCAGAAGAGGCAGAGATTGAGGGGATCTGGAGGCTTGGCCTCAGGACTTCCATTAAATCTTGTCCTTGGGGGGCTGACCTCGGTGTAGGGGACGTTTTTCAGCCCCTCTGTCCCTTCTGGGAAGCACCATGGGGGATAAATAATGCACTGCTGGACAGGAGGTCGGGTCAGGTCATCCTGCAGGACCTTTAGGGATGTGTTTCCCTGGGCAGCTCCAGCTGGAGCTGAGCCAAAGTCCACAAGAGGAGCCCATCCCACCCTCAGTGTGGGATTTCCCCAGGCACAGGGGACTTTGGAGCACACCCAGGGATTCTGGGAGCTTGAAGTCACACCAGGGGACCGCAGTATCCAGGGGGACAACAGTGTCTCCTTTGGGTGACGAGCCTCCTCTTTGGGGTCATCACTTGTTCAGCCAGAGGTTAAGAGAGTCCTCTTGAAAACACCCCAAAATACAATTTTTTCTCCATTCCTGGAGATTGAATATTCCGATTTTGTTGTATTTTCATGTAGGGAAGGAGAAGTGTGAGAGCTGCAGACAGGTCCTGGCTGGGAACACCAGGACTGGGTTTCTCACAGCAGGAAAAAACCCCAAACCTCTCAGCTGAGCCCAGCAGGGAAAAAACCCCACTTGTATTTCCTTGACCCGCTTCCCTTTTGCCTTTTTCCTTGGAAAAATAAAAGAGATGCATCAGTGCCTAGGGCAAGCCCAGAGCCCTCCAGCCCCAGAGCAGTGAGAGCTCAGCCCTGTCCAAAGCAGCCCCAAATAGGATTTATTTCCTAATGGATTTCTAATGCCAGCTGTTATCCACGCAGGCTGAGGAGCCAGCGTGCCTCTGCACGCCTCCATCCCATTACCTGCCATCCCCAGGCCTTATTTTCCCCATGGAGAAACTGAGGCACTGAGCTCGAGCTATTTCCAGGTCAATACAGATGTCTGGCCTTTGATGGGACTTGTTGGGTTTCCCTGATGAGGCTGTGCATTAATTTAGGAATTTAATATTTGGGTTGCATGGCAAGTGGTCCCATTCCCTCATCCCAGCTTCCTGGGAGAGCTAGCACAGGTCTTGGCATCAGCATCCCCACAGGCTGCAGGGTGCTGGGGCTTTGGGAATGCTCTCCTTGGAGGAAACAGCTCCCACCTGCTCCCAGGAATGCTGCAAAGTCTTCATTTCAAAGGCAGAAAGCAAATAAAGCCAGAAAATTATGTCCTGGAAGAGTCATGCTGACCCATCTTGCTCTGGGACAAGGGTGAGATGGAACAACTGCATTGGAACAGCTGCCTGGAACACCTGCATTGGAACATCTGCATTGGAACATCTGCATTGGAACACCTGCCTGGAATCTCTGCCTGGAACACCTGCATTGGAACATCTGCCTGGAACATCTGCATTGGAACACCTGCCTGGAATATCTGCATTGGAACTTCTGCCTTGGAACACCTGCCTGGAATACCTGCCTTGGAACATCTGCCTGGAACATCTGCATTGGAATCTCTGCCTTGGAACACCTGCCTGGAATACCTGCCTTGGAATCTCTGCCATTATTTGATGGGATTGAAATGAGTCTGTGTAGACAGGGATGCACAAACGTGACGTGGGAATGAGGGCAAGGCTTGGATGTTTTGATTCCCTGCACTTCAGGATTTGTCGAAGGGGGAACCCAAAAAACTCCCCTGTGCCCCAGGGCAATGAAAAAGAGCTGGAATCCGTTAAAAATCTCAAAATAAACAAGCAAAAACTTAGCCAAATCAGTGCCCAGGATAAAAAAATGACGATATGAAATCATTTGCTGAGTGTGGCCGTGTTACTCCAGATCCCAAACGTGGGGTTTGGTTTCAAAGGTTTTCCCACGGGCATTTGAATGGATATTTTATTCCCCTTGGAGTGTAACTGGGATGGCTTCATTTCACTTATCAGGGGTTCTGGTGGCAAAAGGTTTTAGGATCTTGGAGCAGCTCGTCCCCAAACCCCACACATTAAAACCCCACAACCCAATTTCCATTTTCAGAGTCGCAGGTGATACAAAAACGAGGAGGAAAAGAAGAGTTTGGCTCTTGAGGCTCGCTCCTGGCGTTTCCGAGGAGAGGGACTCGGGATGGAGGAGAGGGATTGGGTATGAGGTTCTCCATCCGAAGGGCTGCACTGCCATCTCCAGGTCTGCCTGCACAGCCCCGGCTGCAGCTCCAACCCTATCCCCATCACTCTGGAATTATCCTGGATAATCCTGGCTGGATTTTAATGCTAGGAAAAGCAGTCAAATATTTTTTGTTGAACAATATTTTAACAATAATTTAATTTAAAATCCCACTCACCTTCTTTTCCCTCTAAGGATTTATCACTGGGGAAATCTCCAGCCTGGGCATTTTGTTCCAGCGCAGGTGTGGGTGCTTACAGTGACAGTGGGATGCAGGGATGCTCCATCAGGCTGCTCCCAGCCCCTTCTGCATCCCCCAAATCTTAGGGAAAAGCATCCATTTCTAGTAAAATCGCGATTTTTTCTGATTTTCTTTTTTTTTTTCCTGCAGGCAGAGAGTCCTGGGTGTGGCTGTGTGTTCTTTCTCTGGTGCCACCACCTTCAAATCCAGGTGTCCCCCAGTATCACCTTCCCTGGTCTGCTCCAGACGGCCCCCTCAGCTCCAAAAGGGTCTGGATGTGGCCCCAAAAAGCTTTGGATCATCCAGGCACCGCCAGGGCTGCAGCATCCGGGGATACCCATGAGATGGCACTGGAGCCGCAGCCTTGGTGCCGGGAAAAGCCCACTTTAGGGATTTGGTCCCAAAAATGTGCTCCAGTGTCTGACACAGGGCTGGGGTTTCTCTTCTGCTGGGAACCCAAGCGAGGCGCGCAGCGGCTCCTGAAGGCAGAGGGTGTTGGAAATCCCAGGCGTGGGGAATGCAGCAGGTCGGAGCTGCTGGGGAGCTCTTTGCACTCTTGGTTTATTCCTGGCCATGGAGCCGATGCAGGAACTGCAGGGCTGAGCCAGAAAACCCCAAACTGCCCCAAAAACGGGCTGAGTGCACAGGGCAGGGGCTGGTGGGGGGGACTTTAGTGTGAATTAATGCCCATATTAGTGCCTCTCATCCCATTCCAGGGCCTCTCTCTTTCCAGCAGGTGTCCAAGCATTTATTCCTGCCTGGTTCCACTCCCAGCCTCCGGCAGGGCTTTCCCTGCTGAGGACAGAGCTGGCATCCCATGGATGTCCCAAAATGATGCCCAGCCCTGCTGGCACCTTGGAATCTCCTGAGCTTTTCAACTTGGTCCCTGGGGCAGGACCTGAGATGGTGCCGTGACCCTACAGGTGCTGGTGTGAACACCCCGTCCCTCAGGGTGGCTTTGGGGTTCACCTGCAACATTCAGACCCTGCTCTGAGGCAAATCCTTGGAGATGGAGAGGCTGGACCATCTCACCAGATGTCAGGTGAGCACAAATTTTGAAGGGATGGGCAGGTCAGCACGGACACCTGGGAATGGCTCTTTGTGAATTCAGGACTTGCAGATTCTTAAAAATACCCCATAACCCTCCCCAAAGTCCCTTTAACGCCCTGCTGTCCTTGCAAGGGGCTGGGGCCCAGGCCGTGGAGGGGTGACACGGATGTCCCACTGTCATGGCACGGTCCTTTGGCTGGGCTCCACAGGTGTATTTGTGCTTCCCTGGCATCAGATCCCAGAATTGAGTTGGAAGGGACCTCAAAGCTCTTCCTGTTCCACCCCACAACAGGGACACCTTCCACCACCCCAGGTGGCTCCAAGCCCTCTCCAAGCTGCCCTTGGACACTTCCCGGGATGGGGCAGCCTCAGCTTCTCTGGATAACTGGTGCCAGAGCCTTCCCACCCTACATCCAGGGGGTTATTTCCCTCAAAATACACCAGAGTGACTTTTGGGAAGAGATTTGGCACCCTGGGATATTAAATTTACCCAGCCCTGAGTCCCACCCCAGCTCACATTTCCAAGTTCCATCACGTCCCCATCTCTAATCCGAAGGCTGCTCATGGGTCCTGGGAATCTGGCTGCTGGGGTCAAGGAGAGGCTTTCCCAGGTGTTCAGGAGCACCTGGCACACGGATCCCCGTGGAGAAGCCTCCCCCAAAGCCAGGGATCCCCGTGCCCTGGCACTGCCGGCTCTGCGTTCCTGCAGGCACTCGGGCAGGGGAGCAGTGCTGGGATGAGCAGACGCGCTCCCTCTGGAGCCAAACAAGTCATGGGGAGCCCCCAAGGCTGGCCCCGAACACCCTCAAATTCCCCGGAAAACCCCGCAGGGAGCAGCAGCAGCGGGAGCCCCCAGGGACAGCGGCTCTGCCCCGCACCCACCGGCTCCAAGGACTCCCCCTCGCTGCCGCACTCCCGAGGGAAAACCAATGGAATTCTGTCCAGGCGCCCCCTCTGTGCCCCGTCTGCATCTCGGTGCAGGGACACGAAATAAAGACACGAACTGCAAGCACTAGGGAGGCATCTTTGTCTTCCCCGAATCCTCCTTTCATCCCTGTGTTTGGCTCCTGGAATTTTTCCAGGCTGCCTGTTCCATCTGGGGCATAAATACATTGAATAAATATATTAAACAAAAGCATGTAATAAATACAAGTAATAAATACATAATAACACATATAATAAATACATATAATAGATATGATACAGATAATAAATCCATATAATACATAATAATATACAATTATGCATATATATGCATATATTATAATGCATATAATACCTATATAATACATATACTGCACATCAAATAAATATAATAAATACATAATAATAGATAATNGTTTTCACTATACATACACACATTATATATTTTTATATATTTTATTTTTATTATACATATAAATATGTATGTTATAGAGAGAAAGATACATCCAGGCTGCTCCACAAACAGAAACTCATCAAGCTCTATCTTGCAGATAATGATTTCTATTCTTATTTTTCTTTATCAAGCTCAACAATTAAAACTTCTCCCAAATAATAATGATAAAAACAAAAAACCCAGACAACAAACCCTGCAAGAAATCCGAGCCCACATTTAATCTGCAGTCTTCAAAAGTTTCTTGGAAAGCTTAATTAAATGGGAATTCATCTGTGCATTGGCTCTGCCTTGTAAAGCCTGATAATGCCGGAGTCTTAATTAAAAAAACGAACGCAGCTTTTGGTTTTTATTCTGCCACTTCAAGGGGAAAAAGCGCCAGGCAGGGCTGTCAATAGAGCTGAGAGACGTCTCAGCCTCACATGGGTTTTTTGTGCTTAAACTCCCAGTGTCACTTCCGGGGTTCATATTAAGATTATTCCCAATTTATTTATTTCGTGGCTCTAAAGGGGGAGAGGAGGCAGGGCCGGAGGAGTTTTAGTGCCTGGAAAGATTTCATCCCAAAAGTTCAATCCCAAAGCTGCGAGCCTGGGCTCAGCATCTCCCATGGTGAGGGATGTTGACTCCATTTGGAGCTTCCCAGCAACCTTCAAAAACCACTCCAGGACAGAGACGGGCTCCTTCCCCTTCAATCAGTGTTATTTTTAAGGAAAATTGGGGATTAATGTTCTCCTGACCACTGGAGAGGTTCCTGTTGGGTTGAGAGGGGCGTTTCCCTCTCCTTCCCATCAGCAGCATTTCCCAGCACTTATCCCCAGATTTCACCAGTGCCGATGGAAGCTGGAAACCGCCCCAGGACTTCCTGCCCTGCTCTCTCCACATCCCCCTTTTCCAACCCATTCTGGGGCCAGCCTGCCCGGAAACTGGGAATAAAAACCCACCCCAAGCTCGAGAAGCTCCTTCCAGAGCATCTCCTGGGAAAGAAGTCCTTGGGACAATGTTCTGCTGCCCAAAAATGCCAGAAAAAGGCCAATCTTCCTAAAGATCCTGCTGCGCTCCAGCCCCCGAGGGAGTTCTGGAGAGCCTTAAGTGGATTTGGTGGGTTTAGATAACATGGAGATAACAACACCAGGGCTTTAAAGCTTCCAGGGAAGAAAAATGTTGACAGGGAGAAAATCAACCTTCTCCTGGAGATATTTTCCGATCTCAATATCCGCTGGGATGCTGCATTGCTGCGCTGCTGCTGGGAGATGGGGTTTTTTTTGGGAAAAGCCTCATCCGGATGTTTTTCTTCCGGCTTTGTGCCGCATTCCGAGGGGGAATATGGGAAAGTTGTGCTGACTTTACTGCTGGATTCGGTCTCCTTCCAGCTCCAGACAGTGATATAAGGATCTCTTTAATGCTAATTAATGCGACGACACAAGGAATTAATTCTGTATTAGGCAAAGCTGTTAATTATCCCCAAATAAAACAAAGGAAAAAAGGGAATCAATGCGGGGAGAAATGACAACCGATCCTTGGCTTCCCTCTCCGCATCCTTCCCTCTCCTGGAAAAAGCAGCCTCAGGAACATCTTCTGGGCAGCCCTGAGGGCTTCGGGTTTAGTTTGGAAAGAGAAGGAATTCTTCCCTGCCCTTGGAGGGAGCTCCAGGTGCTTGGCCAAGGATGAATGGCATCATCTTCCTTTTATCCACAGGGAAAACGGCAGCAGGGTTTTCCCAGGGACCCTTTTCTCCTCCCAAGGAGGAGATGGGATTCAGGCGTGGATCAACAAACAACATTGACAAATACGACCACAAAGCCATGATGGGGAGCTCAGGGCTTGAAATTCCTTTTGCTGTGAGACTCCCATTGCTGTGAGATTCCCATTCCTCTGAAATTCCCATTCCTCTGCAATTCCCATTGCTCTGAAATTCCCATTGGTCTGAGACTCCCATTGGTCTGAGATTCCCATTGCTGTGAGACTCCCATTCCTCTGAAATTCCCATTGCTCTGGAATTCCCATTGCTTTGGAATTACCATTCCTTTGATATTCCCATTGCAAAAAAGAGCCCATCCAAGGGGGTTACAAAAGCAGAGTCTCCCTTCCCAGTGCCTCAGTTTCCCATAGGATGCAGTGCCATCACATTCCTGGGATGCCACTTCAGCTTCCCAAAATATTGATGAAAATAGCATCAAAGGAATTGCTGTGTCTGGAATGCCCCTGACAGAACCGTGGTCCATAGAAAGGAGAAACAACTCCTGTTTTTTTAAACTCTGTTCCCCCTTTATCCCCTGATATTGATCCAGGAATAATGAGACAAAGGAGATTTGAAGGTGGGTTTTCCTCCTTTCTGTTGCTAAACTGAACAGGGATAAAAGATACCAATTTTTCCAGGTGTTTGAGACTTGGTGGCTGCTGGGATCTGTGGGTTGCACACCATCATGGTTTGTCCAGCCACGTTATCCCAGAATTTGGCACAGGGTGGGGGTATCAGTAACAAAGCCCTTGATGCTCCAGAGTTTCTCCCCAGTGGGGCATTTTACACTTTGCAGCTCTCCCTCTTTATGGATTGAGCTCATCTAGGTTTTTTCACCTACCTCATGCCTGGGGAAAAGAGCAAAGGGAGCACTTTGCTCCTGGAACACGGGCTTGGATGGATGGCTGTGCTCCAGAAACCCTGGAATGATGGAGGAGAGGAGAGGAGAGGAGAGGAGAGGAGAGGAGAGGAGAGGCAGCATTCCTCTGCCAGCCTGGATGGGCCTGGCACATGCCTTTTTCCTGCCTGGAGCTGCCTCCAAACAATTGAGGAGCAAAGCACAGGATGAGAAAAGTGCTCACAGTCACTGAAACATTCAGGCTCACAAATAAAAGTAAAAATTTGGGGTTGTGGCTCCCCCTTGGACCTTTTCTCATTTTGCCTGATGCCAAAGGTTGGGAAAGGATGTTCTTCACCTTCACGTGGGGTGGGTTTTAACCAAACTGGGTTCTAACCCTACCTGGATCTACCTGGAAGGTGCAGAGCAGCTCTGGGCTCATTCTGCTGCCCTGCAGCCCAAATTAGTTTCCAAAAGGAGATTTTAGGGTTTCATGGATGGACAAGGAGAAGATGGATGCCCTTCCTATCCCCATCCAGGATCCTAGCAGGAGACAGGGAGCACCACCAGCCAAAAGCTGTGAAAGCAGTGGGAATGGGCCAGTTAATGCTGTCCTGAACCCCTCCATCCCACCCCAAAAAACAGTAAAAACAAGGATGCAACCAGCTTCTAGGAGGTCAGCTCAACTCCTAAACTTCTCCAGGCTGCTTTTCCCTCCTCTCCCATTTTCCCAACATGTCTCTCCAGAGATTAGAGCCCTTTAATAATGTCCTTCCCTGTCTATTTGCTGCAGGAGCTGGATGAGCCTCGCCCTGCCTCCTCCCTTTCAATGCCATTGAGAACATCCCTTGATGGCTTTTCTGCCACAAAAGGGGCTTTGGAAAAACCATCTCAAGGCTTATTTCTCTTAACTTGTTTCTGCTTCCCCTCTGTCTGTGAGGGCAGCTGGGGAATGAAATCTCTGCTTCCAGGGATGAAAATCTGGGGGGTTTGGGTGCTTCCAGATGAATTTGGGGCTCTGAGGTCAGGAGGATTTGGGGGTGGAGCAGGAAGGGGCTCTGGGCTCTCAGTTTGGATAAGCAGCTTTGGGGAATCTAAGAGCAGGGAAAATGAAACAGGCCCAAGCTCCTGAGCTTGGAATTAGAGAGGGGATAGCAAGGGATGGAAGCAAGGGGGGAATAATGCTCCTAATTCCAGCTGGGTGGGGATAAGGGCATCAATAACATTCCTTTTGGTCAAAATATGCTGGAAATTATGGATAATCCATGAGCGAGAAGCTGGGCAGGACAAGCATCCCCCTCCTGTCCTTATAGCTCTCCAACCCTCCCTAATAGCAAGCAGCCTTGAAAGGGTTAAAGAGTACCATTGCCAAATTGGCATTAAATTGTGCTAATGTGGGCTAAGTGACTGTTCAGGGGAACAGAGAGGAGAAAAATGATGTGGCATGTATTTATAAATAATAAAGGGTTATTTATTAATAATCTGGAATTGAACAAAGAGTCTATGAAGCTCAATTAATTATTATTTGTAAAGTGCTCCAGATAAAAGCTGCTAGAGAAGTGAAAGGTGTTGCAAGGGAAATGGATCAACATCCAGCAGGAAAAGCCCCTGGCAGCACATCCCAGGGTCCTGGAGGGATGTGCTGCCAGCCCAGGGATGGAGGGTTTGCACGCAGGGCTGGAGTTGCTTCTTCCCAGCATCACGTGCCTGGGGACAGGGAAGGTGTGTCACCCCAGCCTTCGGGAGGGGCACCTGGTGCGGAGGGACGAGCCCTGTGGCACGGGAATTGTGTGGGATTCAGCTCCTGATCCTGCTGGGAACAGGCAGCAGGATGAGGGCTGGGTTCATGCTTCAGCACTGGAGCTCGGATGAAATTGAAACCGTTGCTAAAATTAATCATTTTGTTAGTGAAATGAGACAAAATTGGAAAATGAGCAGTTCCCAGCCTCCTGCTGCCCCTTTTCTGCTCCTAAAAAGAAGAAGAGGAAGAGAAAACCTTCTTGAATATTCAAAGCCTACAGAGGGAAGGAAACAAATAATTCCCACCTTTTTCTCCCAACAGCACACTCAGCCCTGGTCTCTGTCTGGAGATGATTTCTGGGGAAAACCATCTCTGACAGCCCCAAAATTCTGTCCTGCTCCAATTAGCTCCCTCTTAAGGCTCTAATTTTATTTCTACCCAGAAGAAAACACAATGCCAGACAATTAGCAAGACATTAAATCCATTTCATGCAGCCTTGAGTTCATCTCATGAAACACCCCTCCCAAAGAACCTCATGGATGAGACTGAGCCAACCTTCCCCTCCCATGGGAGCTTGTGGGGTCCTTCACCACCCACCAACAGCTTCTGGATGTGCCATCCTGGGATGGAGAGGGGCTGCCAAGGTGACAGGGACACCTCAGCCCACTGTGCCTCTAACCCCTATAACTGCAGCTTGCAGTCAGGTTTGAAAATGTGTCTTGAGTTTTATTTAAGCCCGTGCACTTTAAGCCTGGCCTAGTTTTTAGCTGGGACACAGTTCATTAGCCCCGGCCTGGAAATTTGTGGGAAAACTGAGTGAGTTAAATACTCCAGAATTATCCCAAAGTGACACTGTGGATCATCCCTGGATGGGAGGGAAGCAGAACTTAGGTGACCCAGCAGTTTAGGGGCTGAATGTGCTTTCTGTTCCAAACAGGAACAGCCCTGACCTGTCCATTCCTTCCCCAAAAAATCCCGAAGATTCCACCCTCTGGCTCTGCGCTGATTCTCCATCTTCCCTGTGCTCTACACGACCCTTATTTTGCACCTTCTTATTTCTGTTTTTATTAAAACTTTAAAGCATTGCCCATTTCCCTCTCTCCAGCAGCCTCCTCTGGGAATATCCTCTGGAGAAATGAGCAGAGCCATTGTTGGATAGAGAACAAACAACAACTGTTATCTGTGTTATGACTTTGCAATTATCCAGAGCTTAGCAGGGAGGGCTTGGTGGAGCTGGGAGGAGCAGAAATATCTCTGCTCCCTGGGAGAAGCTTTGATTTATGCCAGGGAAGGTTTCTCCAAGCTCTGAGGAGCAGGAGAGAGGTGATGCTCTGAAACCTCTCAAAACTTGTGTCGTTTGCCTACAGAAGCTCCCAGTTCATAATCATTGACCAAAACCTTGCAGTTTTACACCAAAAAACCTCCACTGGAAGCTGCATCAGGCAATGAAGGGTTGGTTGGCCATCACATCTTTGATTTCTGCTACTTTTGTGCTTTTGCTCTTTGCTGGAGAATAAGCTGTGGATGGGATCTGTCTTCTCCCTAACCTTGATTTCTGGAAGAAAATAAGTCTGGGCTTTACAATAATCAGAGTTTGAAATTCAGGAAAACCTGTGGAAGTTAATGAAGGCCTCGCAATCAGCTGCTGGCAGAAATCCCATTATTGCATGGGGCGGTGACAAATGATACCAAAAAGTGTTGAAGGGAGGAAAACAAACACAGTGACCCTCCTCCCCACATTCCAGGGAGAAAAGCCCAATTTAGCAAAGGCATCACATTTCTATCTCCTACCATTCCCGTGATCCCATTTCAAACAAAAAAGTGACTGTTGGAAAAGAGGGGTTTGCAAGAGATTTAATGCCAGCATCCATTTGAATGTGAAATATCCAGGTTGGAATTTGTCTGTTGTTTAAACTCCTGGATTTTCTCCATGTTTCCCTATTTCCCCCACTCTCATCAATGGCTCTATGACTTCCCCTTCAAGCCTGAACCATCCTGGAGTGCTGAGAAACACCCTGGTCTTTGGCTCCTTTGATTTTTTTCCCCTTTTAAATGCTTTTTTAAGTGCCACTGTGTTCTTTTGGAGTCAGATTAACCACGCAATAAATTTGCATAATGTGGATCCATAATGTTTAATCAAAGCCTCTCTGGAAAGCTGTTATTGTCCAGGAGCTCCCATAAATCCTCACGATCACCTCCATGTTAAAGACTAAAGCTGCCTGGGGTATATTGTGCACTAATCATTTGCAACATTGAGTTGAAATGAAATTATCCTTTTTTTCCTTTCCCTTCCCATTCCGTGTGGAAGCCTAAACGTCTTCGAGCCCCACGTGGAGGCATTTTTAGCACTGGATGGGAGCAGGTCACCCCCAGCTTTCTTAAACCTTTCTGGGGGTGTCAGGATTGAGTTTGGACTGCCCCAAATTTCTTCTCCAGCCTCCCAAGGTTGGGTCATTCATCTGCATCAGGATGAGCAAGGAGGAGGAGCGTTCCAGCATGCCGGGAAGAGATGGAGAGCTGTGTGTCAAAATCGTTTGCACTTGGAAAATTATAAGACTCAATTAAGTCCTGAGTTTCTCTCTCTTTTTTTTTTTTTTCACGAGCTTTTAATTTCCTTTAAATGAGTCAGGCAATAAGGCATGACGGAGAGGCTGGAGAGTCAGGGTGAGCCTGGAGAGCTGACCCAAATCCTTCCTAAAGGGTTGTGGCCAGGAAAATCCCTCCCTGGGGCTGCAGGATTGGGGAAATACAGGGATTCCCTTTTAGGGATGAGCAGAGGGGGGAATCGTCACACTGATTACATCTGTGTGGTGTCCTTGTCCTGAGAGTCCTGATGGACATGGAAGTTCTTTCCCAACTGGAATACTCTTCTCCACTGGCACCACTGTTTCCTGCAAGTGCCGTTGAGGTTGTCCTCCAGCTCCACACTGGGGTCTCCCTGGACATCCTATGGTGAACATCCTCAAGCTGGAATAAAATCCACACTGTCCCCTGGCTGCCAATATGGTGGGAAAAGGACTCCAAGTGACAGAGAGGAAAGCAGATTAAATTGGGAAATTGCCTTCGGATGCCTCCAAGAGTGGAATGGGAGTGAAATGAAGATGAAAGGCATGGGTGGTTCTGGAGCAGAAGAGTTTTCCTGCCTTTCAAATATTTGAATAAAAAGAGTTCAAGAAAACCCAACCCATGGGGTTTCCTAATTCCTGTAGGATACCCAGTGATGGGATGAGCTGAGTTGGTCCTTGTGAGTGCATTCACCATTCCAGGAGGGCTACAAAAAACGGCAGCTTCCAGGAGGTGACATCTCCAAGCCTCTTAGGAGCCTAATTCTATAACAACATTAATTCAACATAAAGCCTTCATGAATAGGGATCGGGCTAATGCCAGGTTTGGATGTTAGGCAGCTTAGTCTTGCCCGTCTTCATTTAACTGAGTGCCTGGTTCTGAAAGGCAGCACAGTTCCAGCTTATTTCAGGAATTTCCATGGGAAAAAATTCCTTTTTTAGGAATCCCCTCTTGCTGCTGGGATTAATTGTCCATCCTAGACCAGCCTAAATTTTTATTTTATTTGGCTTTAGGCTCAAGCCCAGATTGATCATTCTATAAAATGTGGACAAGAGAATATTCCTTGTTGCCCCCAGCTGTAATCCAAGAAGGATTTGAGCTGGAAGAGCAGTAGATCAACAGCAAATTCAGGGGTTTTGGGGTTGCTGCTGCTCCAGAGATAAAATAAAGCTCATTTAGGATCACGACTTGGCAAGAACAGCTTTCTGCCCCTTTATTTGAGGGGATGGGTATTCTCCCATCCTTCTCCTCTGGTGCCAACAAGGCTTGGAAGAAACCCTGGAGCACATGAACATCTTTCTGTTTCAGGAGTTCATCAGATATCAGAATCCCTTTGAGACAGTCCCAGAACTCCTTGACCAATCCCCGCTCTTCACAGGAGCACATCTCCATTCCCCATTCCCAGCAAGAAGCCAAATGGATCCCTCTGCTTGGGAACCCTCTCAGGAAACCATCTCAGCTCAAGAGCCACCACCAGGAACAGAAGGGTCAAAAGACCTCAAAAATGGAACTAAATAACAAACCTAATGCGAGAGTGTTGTCCCACATTATTCCCTTCAGTATTTAGGTTGATTTTGAAAACAAAATCCAGATCAATTCTATAGGCGGAGGATGACAATCCTCAAAATATTCCTGTGCCTGTTTTGCTTTCCTTTGTTAGAGACTGGCAGCATTTCCTCTTTCACTGCCCTCCCATTGGAGGCACATCTGGACTGAGCATTCCCCAGGCTGCTGCAGAAGCACAAACCTGGGAGAGCAAAGAAAGGAATGAAAAGCACCTGCCCCACATTGGAACCACCATTCCTGCCTCACCCCAGTCCAAAGGGTTTGTTTTGTCTGGCTCTTTCCCTTTCTTTTCAATTATTTGGGCTTGAGTTCCCTTTGGATTTGTGGGGTCTCTATCCCTGCCTTTGGAAACCACAAGCGCGACACTCAGTGATGTTCACACTTTTTTTCTCTTCCTTATCAATGGTTTGCCACATCCCAGACCAGGTGGGGAGTAATTCCAGCCAACCCAAGGTCTGGATGAGCATCCATCAACTGCAAGATGCTGCTCATCACACCTGGGGAATATGTAAAGGTGTTTTGCCCCACCAAAGGAAAGAGCTGCCTCTTCTCATCTTTGGTTTTCTCCCTTTTTCCTCAAAATCAGTATAATACTGAAAATTGGGGTTTTTCTCCTGAAATAAACTTCAAGAAGTTCTCCTTAGGAATAGAATTCCAAAAGGATATAGAATCCCAGAAGGGTTTGGATTGGAAGGGACCTTAAAGCTCATCCCATTCCATCCCCTGCCATGGGCAGGGACACCTTCCACTCTCCCAGGGTGCTCCAAGCCCTGTCCAGCGTGGCCTTGGACACTTCCAGGGATCCAGGGGCAGTAACAGCTGCTCTGGGCACCCTGTGCCAGGGCCTGCCCATCCTCACAGGGAGGAACTTCCTCCCAATATCCCATCCAGCTCTGCCCTCTGGCAGTGGAAGCCATGCCCTGTGCCCTGTCCCTCCATCCCTTGTCCCCAGTCCCTCTCCGGCTCTCCTGGAGCCCCTTTAGGGCTTGAAAGGGGCTCTGAGCTCTCCCTGGAGCCTTCTCTTCCCCAGGGGAGCACCCCCAGCTCTCCCAGCCTGCCCCCACAAGATAATTTCTACCCCAAAGTCAGTCCAACCTCCCGGTCCCTGCATGAAGATCAGGATGGACCAACCGCTTGAATCAGATTCCAGTGCCACTGGTGCCATGGGCAGCAGCTGGAGGCATTTCAAGGTTGCCTCAGTGTAAGCAGGACCATATTTTTGCACATTTAGATTTTCCAAGAGCCCTCAGATGCTGCCTTAATTACAGAAGCAGGGAAATAATTCCGAGTGACGAGGCAGGAGCAGGAGAAGATGAACAAGCAGTGATAAGGCTCTACCTCAAACACAGATAACGGCAAAGATTATCCCGGCAGCCCAGCGCTGAAGTCAAATAGATGGCTAAATGCTGGCCCCGAACAAAAAAAATGGTATTTAAAGAATTAAATCTTGAAAGACCTCGTTTCCCAGCTGGACTCCTAATGGAATTCCTGTTAGTTTGGGGAGCGTCACCGCAGCATTAATGTAAAGCTCTGTAATGCACCCAGACCCTTTGGATAATGGGCCTGGATGGAATAATCAGAGTGGGGCCAGTTTCTTTCTATAAACAGAAGCTTTTTAGAAGATGGAAAGCAAAGGTCTTCCCTCCCACCCTCTGGACCTTCGGGACTTTTCAGCTTGTCCCTCTCCTACCAGGATTGCTGCTCCAGATCCCGTGTCCATCTCTCTGGAAGGCACTGTGTTTCCTTCTGGCTGAAACACCATTTTTGGATAGTTTTTGTTGATTCTTCTCCTCCTTAAGGCTTGGGATGTGTCTTTCTTCCTCCCGCGTGGCTATTCCAGGTGAGAGTCAGGAGGGCTTGGGGCACCAGGGAACCCCTGGAAAACTTAATCTTGTGAAAGCAAGATGCCTTTTTTTTTTAGACTGTCTTTAAAAATGAAGATCTCCTGGAAGCCTAATTTGCAAACCCATCCAAAATTCACCATCTGACCATCCACGGTGCCTCTGGCCTCCGTCTGATTAGGAGGCAATGATTCAATTTAATAACATCTAATTCCTAGTGCAATATCAATGCGGGAATCTGCCAGTCAGCGGAGCAGTTCCGAGCGTGCGAGCGCGTCCTCCGCTCGGAGCGGGAGCGGCGCTGGCGACGGGAAAGCAGCAGGGTGCTGACAGCATCGGCTCTGGCGCCGTGAGAGAGCAGAGCCCTCGGCCAGGGCTGGGCGGGCTCCACAGGGAACATCCAAAAGCTTGCTGGGGTGTAATTTAGGGATATTTAAGCGAATTAGCTCCAAAATGCCCCGACCTGAGGGTGAATTTCAACCTGTGCTCCTCAGCTGCTGCCAAAAATAGGCAGATTTACTAAATCCATCCCTTTTCCAGCAGACCTGAGTTCCTGTCCTGCTTTTTCCTTGATCCTCCTTAGCATATCCCTCTAAACCTGAGCCAGGGATCTTGACTAAGGTCAGGGAGGAGGATTTGGGGCACATTTTTGGGAGGCACCACCTTTCTCTTATCGACATTTCTCTTATTCCTGTTGACTAGCAACAAGAGAGGAATGGAGCTTCATGAGCCTGGACTTAGTAAGGTTTCCTCCACACCTTATCCAGCGTCCCAAGAGATTTAAAGGATTTAAAGGTACCTGAGTTATGACAGATGAATGGACTTGGATAAAGAGACCCTCTTCATCTCGAGCAGAAGAAATCCAATATTCCCAGAGGCAAAAGGCTTGCCGAGTTTGATGGATCTAGTTGGATCTGGTGGAGCAAATCCCAGGAGCCTAAAGGTTTAAATGCCTTACAAGTTTAAATATTAAAAAGCACAGATTTATTACACAGAGTGACCTTTAAAACTTGTCTCATTAAACTACATCTCCTGGCCCTTCTGGGCCTCGGTGCCTGCAAAGACAAGACTGGGAAGTTCAAAGCAATGAGCAAAAATGGTTAAAAATGTCACCATTTTATAGACTATTCTGTAAAACTTAACTTGAAAAGGGGAAAAAATTTCCCCAGAGTGTCTTAATGTCCCCATGGGCTTCTCCACCGCCTGGAATATTTTCTGTCTCTGTTATTTTTTTTTTCCTTGTGGAACACCCACAATAAAACAACGCAAAAAACAGCTACAGTTTTGTACTGCCCCCATTCCTGGAGAATCCCATCCTGGGGATATTTTGGGGCATGGAGCATCCCTCTGAAGCCAGTCTAAATCCCAGGCTGCCCTTGTGTCCATCAGAAAAAAGCCTAAACACATAAAAATGCTTGAATTGCTTTTCTCTGACTGTGGGGAGGAACACGGACACGACGGAGGCTGGGTCCCTCCCCGGGCGCTCCGTGTGCGCTTCCCTAACGCGAAGCGAAAGGCGCCATCCAATTAGGGACGCGCCGGGAGACGGGATGGAATCAGACACGTGGAGGGACGGGATCACTCCTGCCCCTTCCCATCCTTCCCTCCCCAAATCCGGCCGAATTATGCATGCTGTCTGCTCGGATTAGCCCGAAATCCCTGACCCTCCGCCGGGAGACGCGCGGGAGGAGGGCGGCCGAGTGATGCGGGATGGCAGGAATGAGCCGCGGGAAAACCCCCGGGACACAAAAACCACCCAAGAGTTTTTTTTTTAGGAGGAGTTTCGTGCCACGTTTTGCTTCCCCTGCTGACCTCCCAAACTTCTCAACTTGGCAAAGGGCTGTCAGAATGCAGAGGGTTTATCCAAGATCCCAACCAGAGGGTGTTCCAAGCATGTCAGGGAGGCTCAGGCAATCCAACGGTCAGAATACGCTGCCCCAACTTATTTCAAAGTCTTTTCCCACTTTTTTAGGGGATATTTTCTCTAGGACAAAGGCCTCTGTCCTGACCACAGGGCAGGAACCCACACTTGCACCAGCATTGTGCCAAGTGGACTCAAGCCCTCAAAAAGGAGAAATTTGCTTCTTTAAGAGGAGTTTGACACAAATTTGCAGTGATGAAGCCATTTGGGCACTTTACCAGTGAAAAATCACTTCCAATGTGTTCTTCAGCTCTGATAACATCAAAAAAAAGAGGGAATTTTATCACCCTTCAGATATTCCATTAAGTGTGGGATTGAGTTATGCTGTTTGATATTAACACACGTTTTTAACAGCCGGTGTAATGAAAGTGCCTGTTTCTAAATTGGAGCTTTTTGGAGTTTCACAAATCTCCAATTTCCCTGTTTCTCACCCTGATTTGGAGCAAAAGCACAGATTTGAGTGGTTGGGATCTCAGACACTCTTGTTTACGGCTGATTTTAAGGAATAGTTTGCAATGCAGATGGAGCAGGGGTTGGGAGGGGGAGGATGTTTACTTGCTCTTCTCCTCAGGCCCAGGTAAGTCTGTCACTCTCACTAATTAATCTACAATTAAAAAAAGAGTTTGCACCGAATTTGCCGAGTGCATCTTCATTTTTATTTCCTCACCTGCACCCAAAAAAAATAATAATCAGGAGCGTAATAAAATAATGTGATAGCTTCCTCCAATGCAATTTGCTGCTCTTCCCTGGAAAATCAATCTAATTATAGAGCCAGGATTAAATGAATGTCACAATCACTGCCGAGGCACCTGAGACTCAATGATTTTGAGCACGGGGGGATCATTTTTGCAGCAGGAAAGGGACCAGTCCCAGCCTGCTTTTGTGACTTGTAATTTGTGCTCCTGAAATCCTGGAAAAATGAGATTTAAGCCCTGACTGAGGGGGTTGTATCCAGAGCACATCAAGAGGATTTTGCATTGGGAATTTTGAGGAAAAACTTGATAGTTTGAAAGTTCCGGTCCTTTTCATGGCTTGAGCTTGCAAGTGAAAAGCAGAATTTGATGAGTTCATACAATCATGGAATGTCCTGAGTGGGAAAGGACCCACCAGGATCATCCAGTCCAACTCCTGGACACCCCAACAATCCCAGCCTGTGCCTGGCAGTGCTGTCCAAAGGCTCCTGGAGCTCTGGCAGCCACGGGGCCGTGCCCATTCCCTGGGGAGCCTGGGCAGTGCCAGCACCCTCTGGGGGAAGAACCTTTCCCTGAGATCCTCCTAAACCTCCCCTGGCACAGCTCTGGCCGTGCCCTCGGGTCAAACTCCTTCAAGTTCAGAAGAAAAGGTGGAGAAGGGGGATAAAACCCAAACCCCCAGCCAAGGAGGCTGAAGTTTTCAAATTATTAATGAAAGGAAATCTTGTTCCCCAAACCCTATTTATACAAAGAGCCACAGAATTCCCTTTGGCATCACTCCAGGTGGCTCCATGGGTGGTTAGGTATTGGAAAACCTCCATGAGGATCACACCACTTAAAAACCTGGTATTCCAGATGACTTCCATTGGCATCATGGATCATATGGACAGCGATGTTCCGTTTCCCCCAGGCCCATGGCATCCCTGCTAACCAGAGCTGAGCATCAACCCCAGGATGTTCCCAGAAAAGGGGAACCCACAGGGATGCTTGACAGGTACCAACCACAAATTCCAGGTGATTCCCAGCCCTGGAGAAAAGGCACGGCACAAACAGCTCCACACCCACCTTTCCCTGCCCCTGGGTTTTCCTGAGGACATGGGAAGGGAAAGTTATGATATTTTCCTCCCCTGGCATCTGTCCATGGGGGTTATTGGGGTGTTATTCCTGCAAAAGGAGGTTTGCAGGACAGGGTAAGGAGGGTGGGGGGATGTAACCAGGTATGGGGGGGAAAAAAAGCCATAAATCCTTTTCCAGCCCAACACTGACATTTTTAGGCATAGAGAATTTCAACTCCAGGATGTTGTTGGAGACTGGAGGGGGGAGTTGGGATTGATGCAGCGGTCCCCAAAATCATTACCAGATCCCAAAATCATCACCAGACCCTAAAATCTGAATTATCCTCAAGGTATCCCTTGTATTGGGATCTTGTGGTGTCACATTCCAGGTGAGTCTGGATTCTCCAGTGTCTGATAAGTGTTGAGCTCATTAAAGACAGATTACATCATATTTTTCCCTGAAATAAGTAGGACCTTTTGGCCAAACCTGGAGAAAAGAGTGTTCAGCAGTGAGGCTGCACAAAAAAACCTCTGGAAATGTGTTTTTTCAGGAAACATTCACCCGCCACACATCAGCAGTTGCTGAAAACCTCTGGCTTTCACTGAATCTGAAGCAGGTGTTTTGCTCAAACTGGAATTCTTTCATATTTCCTTGAGGTTGGGGACCTGGATTCGGGGGGCCCTGAAGGGACATGTGCAGCCTGGTGCTGATTTTGGGGAGGGATTCATTCCACCACCTACACTGAATATTTCACCAGGTTTCTCCAGAGGGAGCAGCGGGAGCCTCCAGACACCTGTAGGAATTATTTGAGGTCTCAGCCAGCTCTTTGCTGAGCCAGGGAGGCAAGAGCAGCATGGCTGAATGCCACACCAACATTCTGGGGTGGAGTTTTTGAGTTTTTCTCCCTCCACACTGATTTGTCAAATCCTTTTTAAAGCCATTTAACCTTTGTGGGGACATTTCCTGCAGAACATCTCACTCTGCTGCAGGCACAGCCTGTGGGGTTTAAGCTCTTAAATTAATTCAGCTTCTTTTTGTGGCCGTGTTTGTGGGAAGGGCTGCCCAGCCTGAATTTTATCTGAGCTCCCTCTCAGGCTTTACCAAGCAATGAATTCCAGCAGCACAAAGAGAGGAGAGGGAAGTTAATCGGGCAGCAAGGACACAAGGCCCTTTTCCAAGGAAAACCTTGACACTTGAAACAGGTGATTTATGACCCCTCCAAAACTCTCCCTGCATGTAATAAACCCCACATGGCCCCAGCTTGGACTGATTTGTATTTCAGCCACTTGAGCAATGTGGAGCATCCAACTCCCTGGGTAGGAATTGCAGGAGCTGGTCCTTAAAGTTTCCCCTTTTTCTAGGTAAAGGTAGGTCAGTCAGGACTTATTTTTCCAGGCTGCTCCTAAAAAGCTGGTTTGTGGAGGTTGTGTACCAAGAGCTGCAGCCTAAATTTTATCCATTCCCCTTAGAGCACCTCACACCCAACTGCTGGGGGATTCCTGGCGGCTGAGAAAATGTTCCAGTCCAGCTGGAGACATCCCAAAGTTCAAAAAGATCAGGAATAAGGCCAAATACCTTCCTGGATGTTCTGAATCCTCTTCCCTTCTGTACCCACCTGGACCACCTCTGTGTTCCTGGCCATGTCTGGACACGGGTGAGGATTTTCCCCCTTTTCCCCCTTTTTGTCCCTATACCAGCGTGTGCTGGGTTCCCTGCTTTCCCTCTGTAGCTATGGAAACCATTGATTGCTGCTAATGAAGCCTCCCCCCTCCCAGACTGGTTTGCAGTGCGAGAGCCCCGTGTTGGATGCACCG
This sequence comes from Promerops cafer, assembly GCA_013398275.1. NCBI lineage: Eukaryota > Metazoa > Chordata > Aves > Passeriformes > Nectariniidae > Promerops > Promerops cafer. Next base: position 340,507 of record VZSE01001774.1, on the reverse strand, counting down.
GGACATTTTCCAGCAGATCCCACCCTGGGTTTGCAATGGGGGCTCTTGTGCAGACTCAGCCCCTCTGGTCCATGCACATCCCCCAGTTCTGGATGTCCAGGGCTCTCCAGCATCTTCCCAGGTCCACGGTGTTTGCTGAGATGATGGAAATTGTGATGATTTCCACCGAACTCGTCCAGCTTTTGGCTGCAGATTGCTTCCTGCAAGGACTGGGGCAAATCCTGCCTGGTTTGGGGACTCTGCCAGCCTGAAAAATTGATGCACCTCAACGAATACCCACTTAGGGACCAATTAATCCCCAGGAAAAGCCCGCTCTGCTTGGATGGGAATTCTAGGCATGGATTCTGGGCACCTCCATCTCAGCTTATCCTTCAGGATATTTCCACCTCTGTGGTTTTCCACAAAAGCTTCTTCCAAGCCTCAGCTCCCACCTCCCTTCTCTCCCCAGCCTTGCCTCCACCAGCCACTCCAATCTGCAGCTGCTCGCTGGATTTTTAGAGATTTTTCTTTATATTTAAAGAAATTTTGAAAAAAAAATTAAAAATAAAAAATAGAAGAAGCAAAAAGCTTATGGCAATTTACTCTGCTTTGTAATTAGAGCCAGTGATTAGAAAATCTTTTGCTTCGTGATGGAGTTTTCCTTTAAAGAGAAAAAAAAAGGAAAAAAAAAACCAAAAAGGGAATAGAAAAAGGCCGCCAAAAGAGCTCAAAGACTGGAATTAACCAGATTATATCTCATTACTTCCAAATGGAAAGGAAAGTTACAGCCTATTAGAGCAGTTGCATCTGCAGCTGGGCAGGAAGGGAAGCAAATTCCCTCCATGGAACAGGCTCGGGCACGGCACTGGGTTGCAATTGGCTTTGGGGGGCTGATATTTTTCCAGCTTTTCCACTCTTGGAGGGGAATCAATGACTTTTTATCCATTTATCTCTCTTTTATTCTCCTGGGGAAAGGCCACCCTGGTTCCAGCCCCTTGAAAGGCCACAGCTAATTAAACAGCACATCCTCAGCCTGAGCATCTCCTTTCCACAGCATCATTCCTGGGTGCTATTCCTGCATCCTGAGGAGGAAAAGGAAGAATTTGGGCATCTGAAAAGGAGGGGTTTAACTGCCCTAAGGTGTGTTTTGGTGCCAGCTGAATTCCAGAGGAATTCATTAAGGGGGCTCCTGTGCACCCATGTGGATCCAGGGCTGGTTGGATCCGGCCCTCGCTGCCATCCCTCCCTTGCCACCAGGAGTCCACCCCGACCTCATCAGCAGCTCATCCCAATGCCAGGAGAGGGCCCCAGCATTTATTTTTTCCTGGGAGAAGTTGTGAAAGCACAAAAAAAGTGGGCTCAGCAAAACAGGGAGGGTTTTGTTCCCCCCTCTGAAGCTGCTCGAGCAGCACTTCAGCACACATAGGCTTTGGGGGCTTTCATTTCCCAACTGCATCTCAGGGAAGGTTTCTCATTACATGGGAAGGCTCCCGGGAGATTTATCCTGATGGAAAAGGGTTTTGGTTGAGGGAAGGAGCAGCAGAGCTCCTTGGAGAGTGGGCTGTGCAGCAGAGACCCAACACAATCATTACACATGGGGGAGGCTGCATGAGGCTTGGAACAACCTGGGATAGGGAAGGAGTCCCTGGTGCTGGGACAGGATAAGATCTAAGGTCCCTTCCAATCCAAACTAATCTGGGATTCTGGGTTTCTATGGACTGACACTGTGGCATTCCAGCTGTGAAATCACACACGGTGTACCAGGACTTCCTTATCTCCACCTTTTGGGGAGTTTTCAGCAGGAAATTTTCTTCTGGGGTGAAACCTGAGCTCTCCTATTTGCTTTTATCCCAAAAGGATCAGGAAGGAGCTGGGCCAGCACACGTGGAGCTCTCTCCTCCCCACACTGAGGCTTGGCACCTCAGCATCCTCTGGGTCTCTGCAGTCCTTGGAGGGAGGATGATGCTGAACTCTCAGAATGATGCACATCTCCCACCCTGCTCTGACCTTGCCAGAGCAATTCGGAGCTGGAGACAAATTCAGGCAGACAGGGAAACTCATTTAATTGGAGCTCAGTGTCTTTATTGGCGCCGTCTTCTCTTGCTTTTTTATCCTCCTAAGGAATTCTTTCATTAGCAAACAACAAAAATTATTTGGGTGCCTGACATCTCCCGAGTGGTGTTGGATTTGCAGCCGGCATTAGCTGGGAGGTTTATCCCAGCCCTTAATAGGCTGGAAGAGGGATGGATGCATTTTGCCTAAACCAGGGGAGCTGATTGGGACCTAAAAATCTGATTCATCTTCAGAGCAGACACCCATCAGGGACTGGGAAAGAGGAGTTCCAGCCAAGGTTGTGCCAATGAGCTGTGCAGGAGAGCTGCAGGCTGGGAACCTGGGGGAGAAAACAGCTTGGGATGCACAGGGATGCTTGGAGCTGGAGAGCTGGGCTTGGAGGGGATTTCTGCTCCCCTGTGTAAGAAGATCTCCTCTTAGGGTTGCTCCAGGTCAATCCGTGACTCTGTTACAACCAATTCAGCTATTTCTGGTGTTGGGGAGGAGAGGCTGGAAGCCTGGAATGGTGTTTGGGAAGTGAAGGAGTTACTTGGGGCTGCCTTGAAAGCACTGGGACAAGAGGGGGTGCAAAAACTCTGCTTTTAAAGGTGTGACAGATGGGAGAGGAAATGGAACTGCTGAGGATCTCAGTGGGTCACGGCAGAAGGGCTTTCCATGGTTTTTAGTGTCACAGGGGATCCATGGAGCCTCCTATCCCCTCTTGGGATAACTCAGCCCATTGAACTCCACTGGAGCGAGGGGGAAACTTTGGCTGCTTCCAAGGCTCTGCCATAAAGGGAGAAAACAGCCCAGTCAGGACTCAAAGGTCCTAAACCCCAGCCCTGAATTTGCCATCAAATTCTGTCCTTCTCTGGGGATGTTGCAATGAGGCAGGTGAGGAAAACCCCATGTCCAGAGCCCAGCTTTGGGCAGGAAGGCAAAACAAGCCCTCCACCCTGAGGCACCCCAGGCCCATCCCGCTGTCTCCAGTCCCGCTCCCCAGAGGACAGATTTGCCAGCTCAGGTGTGAGCTGTCACTGTGACAGCTTCCCGTGGCTCCTGCTGCCTCACGATTGAAGCTTCCATTAACTTACATTTCCATTTTATTGTATTTTCCCGGTTTTCTTTCCCATGTTTTTGTTTGAAGCTTTGCTTGCCTTAATTTGATGGTTTTTTTGTCTTAAGCTCTGTCACCACTTCTCTGGTCTAAAAGTCGTTTATCAGCTCTGGGGAGATGCTGCAGCCCCTCTGCTCCCAGCCAGGCTAAAATGGGATGTCCTAAATAATTCCCCCCCACTCTTTGTTTTCTGGGAATTCACTCCAATAACTCCCTCCTGGTGTCCATTTCCAAGATGTTTTCCTCATGGAGAAACAGCTCTGGAGATGATTCATTTCCCGGGATGGAAACGTGCTCGGCAAAGCACAGAGGGATGTCTCTAAGTTCTCTTACCTGCAAGAGTTGTCTGGGTACAATAACAACAACAAAAAAATCAAAGAAAATGAAACCCTTTTTTCTGCCTTTTAAGAGGATTTTTTTGGTGAAGCTCTTGGGTTTTCCCAAATAGGGACAGGTGGTCTTCAATCTTTGCCTGCTCATTTTTCTGTGCTTGTTTTCCCTTTGATTTCTTGCTGGGGTCACTCCACCCTGCAGAGAACTCTGCTTATAACACTGTCGTGGGAATATTGGTCTGGAATTCCAATGGCCAGAGATAATGGTTAAAGTGTAGAAAAAACCAAATTGGGCTTTCTGCCAGATCCTGGATGGGAAAATCATGGCTGTAATCCAACAGACCCCATGGCACGCATCCCTCAAAGACTGAAGAAAGTTCAGATTTGGAAAGGGGGCAAAATCCATCCTGTTTTCACATAGCAAAAGATGGAATCAGTCAATTGATGAGTTCTGATTTGTTATTCAATAACTTTGAAATCTTTGCAAAGGTTTTGAGGGGGGCATTATGTCCTGTATAGCCCCGGGGTGGTTCATGGTCCACAAACCCCCTGGAAGTCTGTTCCAGAGATAATAAAACTCCCTCAGTTGCCTGGGTTTCCATTTTAATTCACTCTGGAAGAGCACTGAGGCTTCCTCCTGCTCGTGCAGACCCTGCTCAGAGCAGCAGATAAGGGACCTAAGAGTTATAACTGGTGACAAAAGTAATGTGCAGATCATGGAGTCATGATCAAGTCCTTCCTCTGGGAATGTAAACTGAGGTTTTCCTGGAGTTCTGGTTTCCCCCACAAGCAGGATCTTCCAGCCAGGCTCTGGATAAAGCAGAGAGGGTGGGTGAGAAGGGAGAAAAGAAGTTAATGGGATTAGGTAAGGCCAAACAGTTTTGGAGAAACTGGGAGGTGGAGGCAGCCACTGGCAGGTCTGGGCTCTCCTCTGCCTGTGGGACTTCTCTGGGGAGACAGAACTGATGTTTTTGGCTGAAAACCAGGAATTAACCATTCATGGGGGGTCTACTTCATTTATCCATGTGCTAAGAGCAAAACTCAACACCCCGTTCGGCTCCATCATCCAGCCCAATCACCTCAGCCATCACCATTCCAAGTTTTCTCCCTTCCCCACTCCAGAAAATACCTCAGTACCTCAGCAAGGATCCAAACTCCTCATGGGTGGCTGGAAGCTGAGCTGTGGTCTTCCATCTTAAACACCTTCTTCTTCCCACCGCCGAAGGAAACGGAGGGGTTTTCCAGGGTTTAGGGATCAGCAGTGTATTCCTGAAAGTTCGTTATTTGGTGTTTTCTTTTTGGGGTGATTTTGAGCTGCTTGAGTCTCCCTGGAGATGAATCTCTGTGTTTTAAAGAGTAAAGCTTCCAACAGAAAAGAGTGGGATTTGGGGTTATGGTGGTCCTGTCCAGATGAGGGTCATTAAAGTAATTTTTAATAAAGATTGATTCTAAGAGAAATAGCACTTATAAAACTTAAATGAATCCACAGAGCTGCTGGGGAAAGGGACAAGTTCTTTGCTAATTATTTTTCTTCAAAAACACTTCAAAGATTAAAAAGAAGAAAAAAAAAAAGAAATAGAAGGATCAATCCCCTCCATTCATTTATTTATGAATTAATAAAAGCAAGAGAGAAAGAAGCAGTTAACATGCATAGACTTGGAAATCCAGGGGGATCTGGGGATAATGGAACCTGACCTTCTGCCTCCCAGTGCTGGGTTCCAGGGAGGGCCTTCTCCACCAGGGCTGAGGAGCTCTGGGGCCGCAGCCCAACCATTCTCCAAAGGGCTTCTTTACACACACGGGCCTGGAAACCTCCAGGTGGACACTTCTCAGCCCAAAAAATCCTTTTTTTGGGTCTTTTCCCCCCTTTATTTCTAATTTTTTTTTTTTTTTCCCAAATCAAAACTGAGAAGAATGGCAAACTTTTGTTTTTCTCTACAAAACTCATCTGCAATTTGGTCTAGAAAAGCTTTTGTGCTTTAAATTCTCTAACATTCATTAAACCTCCGTGTTCAGACAATAAAAAATGCTGTCACGCCGAATTTCAAAGCAGCAGGGGAAGGTTTTCCCTGTGCCTGGAGCATCTCCTGCAGCAGGTGCCTTCTTCTCTCAGGAGGATTCTCCAAGGAATTTGGTCTCATCCATGTTGGGAGCAGGACATGAGGGCTTTGCCCTGCACTTGTTCCCGGGTTTGTTCCATACAGCTGGACTTTGCAGCTCAAAGATAATCCCTACCCCTCTTTTATGGTTATTTTATGGTGTTGAGGATCTCCCTGAAATGTGAGAAAATGCCACAAGTGAGCAGAGTTTGCGCTTAGTTAATCTCATAAATTAAATCAGATCTGGACTTTGCTGAGACAAATCAGTCAGTGGAACTCACAAGATGATAATTAGGAATATTCCATTTATTTTAATTCTTTTTTTTTTTTTTTTTTTTTTTTTTAAGTCAGAGAGTTTTAAGAGAAAAAAATCCATATTCTGCGGGTTTTAATGCTGGAGACTCTGGGTCTTTGTCATATCATATTTCCATTCCATCAGCTGAAGGAGCTGTTTGTGTTTGAACTGAGGTGCGGGTGGATGCTCTTTGCATGGAATGCTTTCCTGATCCTTTATGTGCATCCTGACCTCCACAAAGGTGCTCAGGAGGCCTGGCACCTCACCAAAGTAGGGCCAGAATATTTCCTAGGAGATTCTTAGACTGCACCCAGCTTGGAACCCACGCCTTTCCATGGTCACCAAGACCCAGGGTTAATTCAGGACAAGTTCCACTGGGATGTCAGGCCCCACAAGCCTTGAAGGGAAGCTCAGTACCTTGGGCCATTCATGTGCTTTTAATTTTAAGGCAAAGGAAGGAATTTCAATGAAAAGGGAGGAGGGGGGCAGCAATTGATACCTGAGCCTGAACCTCTTGTGTCTCCAACAGGAGATTTCAATCCCAGTTAATTCCACTCCCTCTCCTCAATGGCTTTCTCCTCTTCCACGCCACCATGGATAACTGATTCCCACCAAACTCCTCTTTATTCTCCAAGCAGGACTCATTTCCCACTGCCTTTTTTAGACAAGAAGGGCAAGGGAAAATAATAAGCACTCAGTGCACTATGTTCAAGTTAAGGAATGTGATTATCCTTCTGGAGTCCCGGAGTCAGTATTTTCACCACACCAGAGGTTTATTTTAAGTGCATCTCTTTTGAGGGCAGAAATAGGTGTTTATGCTTAGAGGAGGTGGAGAAAAGCAGCCAGGGCTGCTTAATGGAAAAATGCTGGGCTGTGGTCTTGAGTGGGGATCCAATTTAAAGCCATCGAGTCTTTGCCATGGGAGCGTTGCTCTTAAAACTGAGATTACAGAACGGCTTAGGATTAGTCAAATAATGGTCAAAATTATTCAAGCTGGTTTTGTAATACCTGATTATCTAATAAGTTCTGATTTACTTGGTTAAAATTGGGCTTGGCAGATTGGTTAAAATTACTCTGGCTTCAGCACCAGCTTGTGGCTGCAAAATCGTGTGAAAAAAGTGCCAGTAAGAAGGATATTTCTAAATAAATAACTTGGCTTCTCAAAGTGACTTTGGAAAGATGGACAGAGATCGCAGGATTCTTGCTCTAAATCAGATTTGGCTCTGGACACCAAGCAGGGCACCAGAAATGGGTGCTGAGGGGCAGATACAGCTCGTCCAGGGCTCGAAAACAAGTTGTTCATGTTCACAGGTCGCTTGTGGATCTCATCACCTCAAGGACTTTTTCCTACATCTTCATCCTCCGCCTCTCTCGGGGGCAGAGAGCAGAACCACTTGAACTGTGCCACCTCGGGCAGTGGCTCACTCCCTCCTGCTTGCCATTAAAATGTCAATATTTGCAGCCCTGCTTGATGACACTCCGAGGTCCCGATGCCACCCAGGCTGGATCAACACCTGCCAATCCCACCCCGCCAGGGCGGGAAGAGGGCGGCAACCTGGCCGGGCTGCACAAAGGCACAAAATGAGAATAAATTGCCTTGTCAAAGAGGACGGCAGCTCTGCTCTTAATGGAAATAATGGTAGATTACACGGGCTTTTGTCACAAAATATAATCAAAGACAGGATCAAAGGGAGGGAATACAGCAAATGGTTAGCAGGCAAGACATGCTAATGAGATAAAAACGCTCGCCTTGCCACCTCTCCAAGCTTCAATCGAAGGATAATTGATACTAAATAATGTAATTTTGTGCTGTGGTGAAATGCACTTAAAACCAGAAGACAAGGCTGCGAAAATGTTTTAGTTTTTCTGTTACTCTGCTGTCATTTCTAACACTTTTTTCCAATGGCCGTGTGGCTGCTGATTGTGTGTGGGAGCTCTTAAAAAGAGAATAAGTGAGAAAAAAACATTTTTGGTGAAATATTGGTGCATTTACACCACTTTAACCCTATCCTGGGCCTGGGGCAGGAACAGGTCACCCCTGCTGGGCTGGGTTTGGGTGTGGGCAGTGGGGACAGCCCCGTGGTGGCAGTGGCACCGCTCCCTGCAGAGAGCCCTGGGATGGCAGGGTCACGTCCACCGGCACCAGGAGCTCTCAGGCAGCAGCAAATTTTGGCTGCTGTTCCCACCTGCCACTGGAAATGCCATTGGAAAGTGCCATGACTTAAACAGGAACCAATGCATTCTAAAGGATTTGCCAGCATTAACGCAGTGAAGTGCAAAGGCTTGGCGTGGGGTGGTGTCCAAGGGATGGGATTTTATCCCCTGGAGCCATGTTGGCTGATGCTCCACTGCATCTCAGGCAGCTCTGTGTAGCCCAAGGAATTCCTGATCATCTGAAACACTTCTTCCCCTGAAAAACGTCTGCGCTGCCTGCTCTGTGGGAAAATAAAAATGCCTGATTAGACAGAGCTTAAATATTTCTAAATGCTTTCCCATAGCCTTTCCTAGGTGTTTTAAGGCAAACCTAACCCCTGGCGCTGGTGGATTTCAGACCTTGCCATCCATGCTGGATTTAGCAGCTGGATTTAGGAGACATGGAATTCCCTTCCTCCTTTGCAGGTCTCCTCCATGTTTTGTTCCCCAGCTCACTGTGGGGCATGAAAGATTCACAGAGGTCATTGAAGCACCAGCTCTGAGGGTCCTTCAATCACCACCCAACACACCCAGCTGGCAGCACTGGCTCTCCCAAGAGCATCTGGAGGCTGGAGCAGATGGGAAGGGTTTGTAAAATAATTCCCTGAGATCCAAAGGCAATGAGCTGTGCAGGAAGCTGGATACTGCCTGTGGACAGCACAACAAGAAGCCCTGCCTGGGGCAGAGCTGATCCAATGAAGAGCCGTTTATATCCAGCTCAGAATATCCCACGTGTGGAAAAAACTCACTCAGGAATCTCAGGCTTCCAGCAATGACTTCATGTCTCAAAATACGAGCATTACTAGAGGGAAAAGCTGTAAATTAAAAAATAGGAGCTGCAATCCTGTGAGGAACATCTCTGGAACTGGAGGGGAAATCTTATTCCCTGCTCCCAGTTAACAACCACCAGTCCCCATCCGGCTTTCCTGGGTGCATCCATATTTTTAACATGTTCCAATTGCAGCAAGGATCTGGGAGGAGGAAGATCCATGAGTTCTTTGCTGAGTGTGGGTGGAGGAGAGATTTTCTTGGGACCAATAACAGCTGATCCATTCAAGAGCATTCCTTGCTCTTCCCAAGGTAGGAAGAGCTCTGTGAAAAATGCAAAGAATGACAACTTAAAAATGAAAATTACTTTGGTGGTTGCAGATTCGATTTTTTTTTTCTACTTAGGAGTTCCTTGTGGCAAAATTAATCAAATCAGGACGTTCCCCAGAAACTTTTGGTGTTGTTTATTTATTGCATGAGTTTGGCTGAGCAGCTTCCCTGCAGAAAGAAAACTGTTCTGTGTTGAGGAAAATAAATAATGAAAAATAAAGGATCTCTCCTCCTGCATTTCCAACCCCGTCTTTGCTGACAGATGCCGCAGGCAATTACTGAGGATAAATTAAGACTAATTATTCCAGTTCTCTTCTGAAGGTTTTGAAGGACCTTGGAAGCACTTCTTCACATCAGGATGCCCTGTAGGGTTCAACAGCACAGGACAGCACATGAGATGCAGGTCATGAAAGGTATGATCATGGACCGAGGAGATGAGGGAGGAATAATCTGCAGATCCAGCTCAGCTGGACTCTCAGAAACACCAGCAAAGCCTGAGTCTGAGATCACGCTCAGATACAGCCACCAACCCGTTGTCTTTTGAAGCTTTCTGACCCCAATGTGCTGAATTCCTCTCCTGAGGAGCATTAAAATCCCCATTTTTCTTCTTTCCCAGCTCCTTGGTGACCAGTGCCACACCCTCCTCTCGTTGCCTCCCTCTCCCCTGGTCCTACAGAAACCAGTCATTGCCTTTCTTGGCCTCTTTTCCCTCTGGCCCCAGGTTTCAGCTACAGTTTGTGTCCCATGAGCTGGAAAACCTCCAGCTCATCCACTTGGATGCAGCCGATGGCAGAGACTGGCACAGGCTGTGAAGCCAGCTGCTGCTGGTGGGGCAGAGCTGACCCAGGGAGCTGCTCATATCCAGCCCAGAAGAGCCCACTCAGGAGTCTCAGATGGGCCCTAAACACCCTGTCTTCTGCAGCTCCTCAGCATCTCCTCTGGAGTTTTGGGGGAAAGGTCATTGAGCAGAGCTTGTTGAAAGAATGGAATGGAATGGAATGGAATTGAATGGAATGGAATGGAATGGAATGGAATGGAATGGAATGGAATGGAATGGAATGGAATGGAATTAATTGAGCACCTTTTTAAAATTTGGTCTGGTTTTAACCATTCAAGAGTCAGGTGAGAATGTTTTCATACTAGAGCCATATTTTATAAAATCATGGAATTGAAGAAGGGCTTGGGTTGGAAGGGAACTTAAAGCCCATCCAGTTCCAGCCTCCATCACCCTCCACTCTCCCAGGCTGCTCCAACCTGACGTTGGACACCTCCAGGGATCGAGGGGCAGCCACAGCTTCTCTGGGCACCCTGTGCCAGGGCCCCACACCCCCACAGCAGAGAATTTCCTCCTTGCATCCAACAGCATTCCAATGGTTCATGTACCTCCAAAGCCTACCAGGATGTAAAGGAAACAGAGAAAAGTGGGATTTGAGATGGGATGAGCTCTTGCTCTTGATGTGAGCACTGTCACATTTAGGCAAGTCAGCGTTAGAATTCCTCTTTTCTGGATAACAATTTCTATAGCTGCCTTCATCCTCTCCAGAAAAAAACAAGGAAGACAAAACACAAACAGGCAAATCCAGAGAGGTCCTTACACCCTGGTTGGATAAGCAGTTTGAAGTGTTGGTGCAAATCTGCTCAGGGAGAGAGTGAACATCCTGTCCCTTGAGATGCTTTGGCCAAGGCTTTGCAGCCCCTGAAGTGTCCATACTTCCCAGAACAGAAGAATTCATTCCCTGGACATCTGATTGTATGGTTGTGGTTGTTATGGGGATGCTGAAGTGATTTCTGACAATATCAGAAAGGATCCAAGTGGTTTATTCCATTTATAGCCTCGTGCATGAAGATGGTGGGAGCAGTTCAGAACACTCAAGTGAGATCCAACACCAGCCACGTGCTGAGTGTCTCAGCTGCTCTGCTGAGAGGACCTGACCACTTCCAACAGCCTTTTCCCACTCTGCAGAGGGTGAGAGGGTCTCAGAACCTGGGATTCCTCTCCTGGATGGAAAAAAAAAAACATGGAAAAATTGTTCAATTCAGGCCAGAACAGAGAAGTTTTCTCTTCCTGAATTCACAGTAAATCTGGGGTGAAAGGGCGAAACCTTTATAAAGATTTTTCCTCTGCTCCCATTTCCATCTATTCTGAATGAAGGTGATAAAGCCGCAAACCAAACAGGCAGAAGCCACATTTTAATGGTGTAAAAATGTGTCCCTTTGAGGCAGTTGATGTCTTCTTTGCACTTCTGTCCATAAGACTGAGGTGGAATTCAGGATGAGTCAGGGTTTGGGATACCCAAGAGGGCATTTCTAAGTAAATCTGCTGCTGTCTGGAAGGTAAAAATGCCCAGGCCTCATTCTCAATGCTTTTATTGGCTTTTATCTGTTGAGATGAGATCTGGAGAACAACACAGGCTGCCTGGGCTCTGCTGAGCTGAGGGAGAGAAGCCAAGGTGACAATTTTATATAACTTGCCTGTGGTCAGGAGCGGAGCTGCCGCCAGACGCTGGCTGGGCAAGGTATATTTAGAGAAGAGTTAAATAGAGCGTTCAGCCACCTGGGACAGGAGCAGCCACTCCAAGTGCTGCTGGAATCACACACGTGGGCTTTCCACGGCCATCATTCCCCGTGGCTCCCTGCGTGGAAAATGGATGGAGGCACCCAGGATGTCCTTGCTCCTTGTCTGCTCTCCAGACTCTTCCCAGCGCCTCATCTGACTTTATCCTCACATGAAGCAATGCCTGAACCTCCTTCAGTTTTGACATTGAGGAACTTTCTTTGCAGCATGAAGAGTCTTGCAGGAAATGTTTTCAACCCATGGGAGTGGAAAAAGGAGATTAAACATAAAAGGAAGATAAAGGGCTGCATCTCAGAGCAGCAATACCTGCGCTCGGCCAGTGCCTAATGAAGGGATTCGTGCAGAGTCTCCCTGGAGAGGGGCTGAACATTGCTGCTCTTCCAGCCCAACCCTGGAGCCAGCAGCTTTGAATAGCAGCTTTATTCCCTGGAAAGAAGGAATCAAGAGGTTGATGCTGTGAAGTAGGAATGGTTGGGAAAGATCCTGGAGACAGGGATGACTCAACACTGCTGAAAAGTTCCCCTTTCTTTCCCTTGGTTGCAAAGGGATGGTCCATAAGCTACACTCTTGTCTTGTTCTCCAGGGCAATGTTTTCCTGCTTTTTGGCCTTTTTTGCATACATTTGGAGTTTTCTGGATGAGCCTATGTTTATTGATCCAGCTGCTCCTGCCCTCCATTAAATCTGGGCTCACACTTTCTGAAGGTCTCTCTCAAGGTTTCTTGCTTGTGGAAGCCAAATGATCACAACTGAGGCTGTTGGACTTAAGACCACACTTGATATTTTTGTATTTTATTTAGTGCAGAGCAGCTCTATTTACCAGAGACTTTCTTCTCACACTTGTTTTCCTCTGGCCTGTGGAGCAGGGAGGAAAAAGAAGGCTCCTGAATATCCTTTGGTGCCTTCAGCAATCAGTGTATTTTAAGGTTTATTTCATTTCTCTACAAACAAATGTAAGAGAGAAGGAATTTTCTGGGTTCTCTCTTTAAAGCAAAAAAGGTCATGTTAATTAACCATCCTCGTTCTGACAAGCAGTGCTAAGGACTGAGTGAAGAATTTCTCCTGTTCCTCCTGTGTGTGGGAGTTTGGATGATAAGGCTACTCCAAAGCACATAATCTCATCACTGTAATGTCTTTGGACTGTCATGTAAACTCAATAATGTGTCACTCTCGTCCTTTTTCTACTATTAAATTAAATGAACTGTAGTTAGAAAAGGGAAGGTGGGAACTAACTCCCTAAATCCTGAATTCCAAGAAGACACATTCAGAAAAAGGTCCATGGAAGTTTTCCCTGCCCTCTAAAACAAAGTGCTGAGTGATACCTAAAAAAAATCTCCATCAGCTGGAAAAGCCACAGCTTCCTTTGTGTTTTTAATCCCTTTTTGTTCTGCTCATTTGGGGAAAGTGTTTCATTTGAAAAACACCTGCCCTCATTCAGAAGGAATGAACTGGCATAATAAATTCTACTCCCTTGTCATTCATTGAACTGGGAGCTCTCAGAGATTTTTTTTTTTTTTTCTCCTTCCAACTGTTATAAAATAGACCAAAAGAGGGCTATTTTAGATCAATAATCTTTTTTCCACCTCTCCCTTGATATTCCAGGTCAGCTGGCAAACGGAGAATTGTTCTGTGCTCAGTTCTAAAGCACTCTCGTTATCACCTATCGGAGACGGCCACTTGCCGTCTTGCCGATAAGGGAGCCCTGTCTGAGCCAATGGGCAATAAAGGGAATTGCCTTTGGAATGAGCAGCTGTCGGGTCTGCCCTTGACAGTACCTTCTTCCCTGCTGCATCCCAGTCCTGCCTTTGGATGCCTTGGCACAGGGATGAGCAGACCTTGGTCCCTCCCGATTCCGTTCATTCCCATTTCTTCTGCGCGCTTCCAGCCCGAGCTGTTCCTGCCGTGCTGCTGCGTGTCAGAAATCCATTAAGGAACTTTGCATTTTGATGGGAGACGTGGAAGTGCCATCTGCTACCCAACGGCTTCGCTTCCTGTGCTGCGCAAATCCTGCCGAGTCCCGCCGGTGTCACCGGCACCGCTCGATTCGCCGCTCGCATTCCTGTTATTAGCAAATTAAGAGACACTTCCTGCTGTTGATTTCCTCATCTAAAGGCTGTGCTGGGACAAAACCCCCCCTCTTCCTGGGCCAGGATGCAATTTAGCCATAGCACTGATCTTTGCCGGGCTGAGACGAGTGTTATTCCACAGCTGGTGTTGTTCTCCACGGCCGTATTCCTAATGCTGGGAAAAGCATTTCGTTATCAAGCAGCTTCATTTAAGTCTAATTAGAGAGAGGCCCACGGGTGACTCTGGAATACCCTCCCCTCCAGCGGCGCTCCCTGGAGCACCCTGGGACATGTGCTTGAGGAAATCTGACTGCGGGAAAAGTGCTCAGCTCCAGCAGGGAAAGAGCCACATTATCTGGGCATTAAATGCAGCCAGGCAGCGATTTCCATGCTGATGGAGAGCACTGGATACCACAAGGAATAGCACTGGAGTCATGATGGGCTTCCCGTGGAGCGGGACACGTCTCGGGGTAATGGCACCAGCATCTGCCTCCTCAGAAAGATCCGAGATCCTGATCAGTGCCAGAGTGTGGGGAGGGGAGGAGGGGAGCAACTCAGAGCAGGGGTTTGGTGGCGTGGGCAGGGGTTTGAAGGCCTCCTGCTGCTTTCTCAAGGTGCAAGGGGGGAATTTTCTGAAGAGTGGGATTTCAAAGACTTCACGCACTGGCACAGGTTTCCCAGGGAAGTGTCGGAGTCCCCCTCCCTGGAAGAATCTAAAAGATGTGCCCATGTGGCAGCTGGGGACATGGTTTAGTGGTGGCCTTGACAGTGCTGGGTTAACAGTTGCACTCAATGATCTCTGAAGGCTTTTCCAACCTAAACAATTCCATGACTCCATGACCCTTTTTTGTTTGCCATGCTTATGTTCATCTGGGTAACAGAGAGAAAAAGTGACTTTTAGGAAGGGAAAACAATGGCCCCAAAATGCTCCTGTTTGGCTCTGGAAAAAATGTTAAATGAGTACATGAAAGTCATAGAATCACAGAATCTCCTGAGCTGGAAAGAAACCACAAGGATCATCGAAGTCCAACTCCTGTCCCTGCCCAGGATAATCCCAAAAATACCACTCTGTGCCTGAGAACATTAGTCCCAACATTAGGCTTAGACAACCTTCTTTTGGACCTCCAAGGATAGCAAAGACAGAGGAAGGACTCAATGGAATTGGGCACCAACTCCCACCCCAGTCTCCCTTCCCTGCTTCTCCGGAGTTGCATCATCTTTCCCAGCTCAATCCCTGTCCATAACTCCTGTGCTCTCCTGTACCAGGGTATTGCTGCAGACAGAGGGTTTGAGAGGTAAGAGGAGCTGCAGTTACTTATTTGTATCATTTTCCACCCCAAAATGCACTGAATAACGACTTCTGTGAGTGCCATGACCAGTGGGAACAAAGCTCCCTCATACTAGCTGGGAATATCACTTGCATTGGTGGCTTTAGATCAAGAGAAGGGTTTATCACCCTCAAATCCCATCCGAAATATCCAGGATTTCAATCATCTGGCTCCTTAGAGGCTCTGATTTCATATGGTGGAGGTTTCTGGGATGTGTCCCTGCCAGATCCCAGCACATCCTGGGGACCAGTGGATATGATGCTCCATCCCCATCCATGTGCAGATCTTGGCAGGGACTGTCATTGTCCTATCAGTGTGATTGGAGAAGGCAGAAAAAAGAAGGGTTTGTTATGAGAAATGACCAGGAATGAGAGTCAGGTTTCCCGAAAACCTATGGCTCCTGTTTCCAATTCTGTCACGAAGCCAGGACTTGGAGGCTCTGCACAAACCTTTCACAGCTTCATTTGAGTGTCTCATTTTCTTGTATTGACCCAGAAGGGTTTGGGAGCTCAGTGAAATCAGTGCTTTTCTGTCAATTGATTCAGCCTCAAAGAAGCTGCCACTTCCAGCATTCCCCAGCACACACAGAAATCCGAAATATTGCTGCTTCAAGGGTTTGGGGGTTTGAAATCCTTTTGGATTATTTAGCAGAAGCAAAGGCTGCCCTGATTGTGAAGGGACCGGGCAGAGATCACAGAGCCCAGCCCAGACAGACACAGGATTTGTCCCTGGAGTCACAGCTGAGGTCAAGACAACCTTGTCCCCCTCCAGAACTCAATTAACAAAATCAAAGTGAAATAAGAGGCAGGAGAATAAACCCTGACCCTACTCTCAGCATCAGGCTGTGGGTTATCAGAGGCACAACTGGGCACAGGACCATCCCAGTACATCACAGTGTGTGTCTGTCAGAATCCAGACTGCTCTGCCCCTGAGGACTCCAGTCCACTTAGTTATTACTGGTTTTTATCCCAGGCAACGCTCACAAAACCTCCCTCTGGGGCCTCCCTGTGCTCTGAATCCACTGAACACTCACAGCTATTCCCAGTGCTGGTGCCCTGAAGCAGAGGAGGGAATTTGGCTCCAAAATGCCCTGAACAGGGATCCAGGGAGTTCAACCCAGATTTTCCCCATCCCTGGCACCCATCTGCCCGGCAAATGCCATGGGGCAAGCACGGCCGGAGGAGCCCAAGCCCTGCTGATCCCTCCTGCGGGATGCTTGATGTCGATTGCTCACATGGGCTTCAAATCCCTGAGCTTCTCCAGAGGAAAATGTCTCTCCAAGGCTCTTTAAAATCCCAAACGTTGCTTCGCCCTTGTCGTTGCAGGCAGAGCCCCCTTTGGCAGGGCTGCGTCCCACCCGCGCTGGCGCTGCCTTCCCGCCGCTCCCGGCTACCGATCCCAGGCTCCTCCAGCGATAATTTCCCGAGGTCGTCGGATCAAGAGAAGCAATTTGGAATAAACTGTGGTCATTTCAGACTTTTGCATTAAACTCTGAACTTTGGGAGCTTCTCTGCACTGGAACTGTCAGCGATGGGCATCCCGAGGGGGTTTGTATTTATTTATATCCAAAGCCTTTCCTTGCAGAGCAACTTGCAGGGGCTGAGGGGATCAGTGGGAAGGAGGGAGAGAAGGGGAAGCAAAGAATGTGTCTTTGGCCTTTCTTTCCTCTCTTAAAACCCAAAGGCAGCTCCGAGCTTAATGACCTCAGTTCGTGCAAGAGGTCAGGAGAACGTCAGTGCGGGGTCAAATTCAGCAAAAATGACCCTTAAAGGGGATTTTCTGCCTCTGAAACTCCTAAATGAGGTTTGGGCCATGAGTTACAGCAGGAGGGCAGGGCCTTTGCTCTCCTGGTAGTGCAGGGAACATGGGAGAACCTCCAAGGACCCCCCAAACCAGGAGATAAAGGAGAAAACACCATAAGACTCAAACATCACCATAACTTTTGTTATTGAGAGTGTAGGGGAGGAGGCTGATAGTTGTTATGTAGAGATATTTCATTTTAGCATCTTCTGAAATACATTTTTAACTCTATGTTAAAAATAACATTTTTTGGTGATAAAGCTGAAAAATTATGGAATCATGGGAAAGTTGGGCTGGAAGGGATCTTACAGATCTTCTAGATCCAACCTCCTGCCATGGGCAGGGATAAGTGTCACACTTTAGTCCCCCTTTTTTTTTTCCCGATTTGCAATACCTTGGATCAGCCCTCAGTGAATCTCCCTCAAGTTCTGGGAAACTTTCGATATTAATGGAAGAAGGAGTTTGCTTTTGACACCTCTTGCCCCAGTGGCCGCTGAAGCCGCAGCATCCCCGCCCTCGCAGGGTGTGTCTGGATCTAAGGGATGATGGAATTAGAGTCCAGCTCCATGACAAGCCCATCTGCTGGTGCTGGGCTGACCTACATGAGGTGAAATGAGATGTGCTGGGCTCCATCCATCTCCTGGAGTGGGCACAGTGCCCTGTGGCCAGCAGAAAGGAGCACTGTCCAACTGGAGCGATGGAAAATCACATTAGGACAGGCACAAAAGGCACCTTTTGGGTCCCTATATCCGAATTCAACACCATTTTTCACATGGGTTTGAAAACTCACAGAAAATGGAAATAAAACATAGACAGGAGATTTATTCCCATTCACCTGAGTCCAGGTGCTGTTTATTTTAGGAAAACTCCAAATAGACTGAACTTGGTGGTGCCTGATCCATGGCTTACACCCCTACCAGAATTTGAAGACCTACAGATGCACTTTTTCGTCCTCGTATTCCCAACCCATGCCTATTAGAGCAGATGGAAATTTTACCCTTCCCAATCTCATGCTATCTCTGCATGTAAATGAAGAAATTTGAGCTTTAAACCTGTCAAGCCAACACCTTCCCCCAGGATTCAATTGACTTTGAAATTGTTCGCTTCAAAAAACACCCAAACAAACAGGGAAAGATCCCAAAAGGAAGAGAATTAATAAGGGCAGTGTTTTCTAATATGCACACTAAACAAATCCTTCAATCTAAATGAAATCTATATTGCAGGCATTTGCTGGTTTTCAGCTGAGGCTGGGCTGCTCTGGCTCCACATCCATCCGAATTTCATGCTTCCCTTTGAACCTGGCTTATCGGAAACAGTACCTTTCTTTTCTCCCTGCCTTCCGGAGTTTTTGGAATTCAAGTCAAAGCAAGAGCCTACATGGAAAGGAAGAAATTAATTGTTCTGTGTCCTTGTCCCTCCCACGTGTGTTTTGGTCAGGATGGCCAGGATTTGAATATTGCCTCCAGTGGGGACCCACCCTGCCAAAATCCCACTCTTTTCCATCATCCAGGGGAAGAAATCCTGGGTTTGGGTGTTTTGAAGATCGCTGTCAGACAAATCTAATCTTGCATTCCCATGGCTGTCTGGGATTTATTCCTGTACCTGTGAAATTTGCATCTATGACAACAGGTTTCCATCAATTTGGGGTGTTTCATCTCTCTCCACGAGGAACCTGATCACGCATTCCACAGGGATAAGATGCCCACAGCACTCATTTTCTAATGGATGTGTACTTTTACCTCTTCCAGTGCAAAAAATCAAGGTTGTTTCTACTCAAAATGGTTTTTCTTACCTCTGTAGGCAATGCAGGACATCCACACATCCTGACCATCCTGCACATCATCCCCAGTTTGCCAGATAGGGAATTAGGAATAAAATTCCTGACCTGTTCTTTCTGGGACACCTTTTCCACCAGCCACTGCTTTGCTCTGTTGAGCAAACCAAGCCTGAGATATTTTCCCGGTGGATTTGGTTCTCTTCAGTTTTCTGCCATGAAATGCAGCACTTTGAATCAGATATTTGGAGATGTGGCTCCAATGAGCACCAAAATTTCACTGTTTTCTGATTCCTGGTGGTGTTTGGAATGGGCTGCTCAGAGGGAGGGTGGATGTCCCATCCCTGGAAGAGTTCAAGGCCAGGCTGGATGCAGTTTGGAGCCATCTGGGATACTGGAAGGTTCCCATGGCAAGGAGTGGAACAAGGTGAGCTTTAAGGTCCATTCCCACCCAGACCATTCCATGACTCTGTGATTTATGTGAGTGTGGGATTGCCATGGCAGCATCACAGGCAGGGAAACTGCCACAGTCCATGAAGGACCTTCCAGCCCATCCCAAATTTTGTCTGAAATTGCCCAAACCTGTTCCCAAATCCGGTGGGAAGCCAGCAGAGATGGACACCCTGCAAACCACCACGAGCAGAAACGAGGGGGAAAACCCTGCAAAATCCCTGCTGGAGCAGAGCAGGAAACCAAAGAGAAACCACCACAATTTTTATTTCCATTATCCATGGCTGGCAGGTTCTGAGCTTTGCCCGTGTCCTGCAGACACGCCCAGGAATTCCAGCCAGAGCACAGGAGCAGATGGCAGCCGTTGTTCTGCTGGCTGCCTGCTCCTGCCAAACGAGCTCTTTCCCTTCCCTTCCCTTCCCTTCCCTTCCCTTCCC
>VZSE01001774.1:261862-320866 GCA_013398275.1 Promerops cafer | reverse complement strand
AAATGTTTCTAAAATCATGGGAAGGTGGGAAAGGAACCTTGAGCCTGGTAGGCCATGGGAGAGGAATGTTGTGCTTTATTCTTAATAGATCATGCAAAGCTGCACCTGCATATTGATGAATGATGTAATTGTTAAGCATATTGATAAAAGATATGATTCTTGTTAAATACGATTATTGTTTAGTAGTAGCAGTGATTATTGTTTAACAGTGACAGAATCATGAGAAATGATGTTTAGAGTACCTGATAAAGATCATGGGAATGATATTTAAGATGAAATTATGCTTATACAACAGAACAATAAGTAGTTATATAATATTATAGTATAATTATGTATGCATCTCGAATCAATGTCGAAGTCAGATTTGGGTTTGTACCCCGGCTTCCAGAGCTCTTCAATAAAAGCACCTGCATATAATCCATCTGTGATTACGTGTTCCTGAACACTAACAGCTGCTGCCTCCCCATGCCATGATGGACATGGATTTAGAGAGTGGCCTCAGAGAAGATCAGTACAGCCACATTGGAGGGGCTGGATGCTGTGGGGGGAAAGGTTTGGAGGGGTGGAAGAAGAGGTGAGAACTGGAGAACTGGGCATAAACCCCTCTCCCATAACAATGTAGAGGATGGAGGGAAATTCCCACAGCAGTTTTCAAGTCTCCTCTCCCTTGCACCAAGGAGAATTTGGTGGATCTGAGACTGTTCTCCCACAGGCTGATTTTGCTCATCCCAGAGGTCTTGGCTTCCCCACGTAATAAAAAATCAAGATCCCAAACCATCACTTGTAATTCCTGCAGATATTTCCATGCACACCCTGGCCCTGCTGAAGCTGGGTTCGTTATCAGCTTAATAGGGCCAAGACTTCAATTCATCCTGGCAATAAACTGCAGAAATATTGGTGTTCCTGCCTTTTCTAATCTAATAATTTTTTTTCCTTCCAGAGGAGGCCATTCCCTAGCCCTGAGATAGTCTCCCAGCCCAGCATGTGGAATTACAGATACTGCCAGCGCCTATTAACTGTACAAATCTTTGCATTGATAAGTGAGGGAGAGATTTATGTCTTGAAATGAGAAATTCTATCCCCAACAACAAAATTGAGCCAGTGGATCAATCCAGATCAGAGTCCGTCGGGGAAGTGACTGCGGCTATTGACATTAATTGTTGTCTCTGGCATTTCAGCAGCCTGCCAGGAATGCTGGGCCAGAGGGATGGAGCTTCTCCCTGGCCCTTGGGGGACTTCTGGCCACAGCCAAGCCACTCTGGTAAATTATTGGGGAATATTTACGGAGTTTCCTTGGTGGTGCATTCTGACTCCTTGGAGGAAATGAATCAAAAATCTCCTCCCAGGGCTAAATGTGCTTTAAGAGCAGCCTCTCCTTGCAAACCAATTGCCTAATAAGCCCCAAACTGGATTTGCTCAGATTAATTCCCATACACTTCATTTACTTGCTGCTTGTTATCCAGCAGCCTCCCATCCCCAGGCAGGATTCCTGTAAATGTGACCATTCCCGGGGGCACCATCCTGCCACATCCTTCCCAACTCCCCAAAATCAAAACCCTGAGGGCTTGAACCCCAACATAATTCTCAACCTAAAAGTCCACCGGGTGTTTTTAAAGGAGCTTTGCTGCTTTTATTTGCATTTTTTATCCCAGAGCCCAGTTCTTGGGATGCCCCTGGGTAACCTGTACAAGCTGGCAGGGGCTGGGGATGTCTTGTAGTCTGAGCTCTTGTCCCCAAGCCATCAAATCTGCCTAAACTATTCCTGACAGCTGCTTGTCCAAGCTCTTGGATGGAGCCAAGGCCAGGTGACTGTTCCCACATCAAAGCCAAGCTCTGCAGGTCTTCTCTTCCTAATGCACCCTGGAGGAAATTCCGAGACATCACTGAAACTTTGTAGGTGTTTAATCTTCATTATGGAGCAGTCCCGAACTGCTGGCGGGGTAAAAGATGGGTCTCCAGATCCAGCTCTGCTGGTCCCAGGAGGTTTGGGATGTTCTGCAAAGCCCTATCGCCCCCAGGCACTGTCTAGGGCAAAACCTCCTTTTTTATTAAGGAGGAAATCTATTTTTAGGTCTAAAAGTTGCAAAAAAAAAAGGGCTGGAAAGTTCTACCTCATTCCTAAATGCTCAGAATGAAAATTAATCCAGTCCTGCAATTCTCTATTCAGTGTTTGTGTCAGCCAGCACTGGGGCATTTCCCAGGGAGAAACAAGGAACTTGACCAAGCATCCCTTGGCCATTCAGAAAGGAAAGCCAAAAAAGTTAGAAACCCCTTGAATTGCCCTGGGTATTTTTGAGTGACCCAGCAGGACTAAGAGAATCCTCTGGAGCAAACAAGAGGGATTCGCTCTCTCCTTCAGCTCTCACTGGACCAGTTTGCTCCATTTTGCAAAACCAAATCTTCTTTGCCACAAAATGAAAGGGAATTGTCCCTCTGGAGGCTGGAAGGGCTCCAGAGAAGAGCTGTGCCATGAGGGAAGCTTTGTGAGCTGCCTCACGTGGGATGAGGTTAAGGGAAGGGAGCAGGGACAGCCCCAAGCTGGAGATTGCTCATTCCTGCTCCGGGCTCTGGCTATAAATAAAGACCAGGATCTAAGACAAACAAAAAAGGAAGAATGACTGGGTTTATTCTGCTTCATCAACGACAGGACAGCTTTAAAGAGACACAAGAACAATACAGAAAACAACAAGCCTGGTTTCCTAGAAATGAAGGCTGAGCTAAGATAGAACAGGGTTTGCCCAAATTGTCTCTGCTCTGGCCATTTGTAAGGAGAATTGCTGGGCTTCGGTGTGAAATACAAAGGAAGAGGAGGCTCCAAGGAGGGAATGAGGGGTGTCAGAGATGTTATGGCCTCTCTGGCGCCTCACCAGGGTTCCCCCTCCTGGGCAGTCTGTTCCCAGCTGAGCATTGCCAGAGGGCAGAGGGGTGGGATGTGGCCCAGCCAGGATGGACTCCAGCAGCTGTAAGGAACCCAGGGCAGAGCATCCGGGCATTAATCACACAGAATGGGAAGATATTGAGACAAGTGGGTTTTGTGCCACATTTTGTTCAATCCCAGGAGTTTCCACTCCCTCCCAAAATGGCCTGGGAAAGGCCTACAGCCCATCATGGGGAAGACATCTGTTATTAGACCCCATGTGCTTTAAAGGGATTCCTGAGGAAAGGTCTGAGGGTTTCATTTTAAAGGGATTTCCAAGGAAAGGTCTCAGAGATGAGGTGACTGTGGGATTTTTGTAAGGGACATTCACCCTTCCTGTCATGCAAGACCTTTGTCCCCTTTGGCTCTCAGCTTTTCCCTTCCCCTGCATCCATCGATGGTTCCCATTCCTTCCTCCTGCCACAGCCCCATACCATGGAATCAGATTGGAAAAAACCTTTAGGGTCATCCAATCCAACTGTTCCACCACAGCTGCCACGGCCACCGCTGACCCACGTCCCCAAGCGCCACACCCACACAGCTTTTAAGCCCTCCAGAGACTCCACCCCAGCCCTGTGGTGCTGCTGCACATTTGGCAGCTTCCAAAGACCTTGTCCTTGTGCTGCAGGTCCCACCCAGCCTGGCAGGGATTGCTGCCACCCTTCAGCAACCTTGAAACCCCTTTGGTGGCCGCAGCATCTGTCACTGCAGATGCCAGCAGGGACGTTCCCAGCGCAGCGCTGGGGACCCGCAGGGTGATGAGCTCCCAAGGATGCAGAAGGTCCCATCTGCATCCAGGACCATCCCTGAAGGTCAGACACAGAGAGGGGACCTGAGGGTGTCACCTGGCTCTGGTCACCGAGGAGGGCACAGCAAACAGACATCTCATCACTGCTTTCTGAAAGAGGAAAGCAAATGGAGCCCAAATTCTCCTTTTCTTTATCCAAAGGGGCTGATGTTGGAGCATTTCCATCCACAGCAAAAGCCCAGCAACTGCTGCTCTGCTCATTCAGGGAGCTGCTGCTGCAGTTTTGGGCATCTTGGAATGTGTTACTTGTAAATTCTTGTACCTTTCTGGGAAAAAGTGCCTCATCCTTTCTTATCACAAGGAGAAGGTGTTTTCCCCCTATAACAGAAGCTGAAGGATTCTCATACTTTGTTGCAGTAGCTGCACTATAGGGAGAGGAAGGACGTTTAATGTTTCAGGTAGATGTCCAAGAAAAATCAAAAGGCTCCAATAAAAGAAAATTCAGCCAGCTCAGCTTATCTCTCCCTGCTGTAAAGCGATGAGGTTCAGCAAAGGTGAAGCAACTTATTTTGTTCCTGGTTTTAAAAATAGCTGTCTCAACCTAAGCCAATCAGCCATGAGAATCCTTAATTGTTTGGTGCTGTCAGTAACAAACCCAGCCCCTTTTCATCGGCCATTGCCTGTGGGGAGGAAACAAAAATATGGGGGTTTCCACCCTCACCCCTTTTCTGGCATAATTTTGCCTGGTTTGGTTAATTTGGGGGGTGAGGGGTTCATTTAGAGGTGCTGCTGAACCAGTTCTGGCTTTGCAAGGGTGTGAGCACAACCAGCTTGTGATGAGCCTTGTCACCAGCCAAAGATAGGGACACAAGTTGGAAATAAAAGAGCTGCAGCTTCAGTAATCAGGCTGTAGGCAGGAGGTGGGATGTGGAGAGAGGTGTCAGCCCAGTCTGAGGAGACATCACCCCTCTGGAACATCCAGAGTGGGACATACAGGTTCTACCCATGGCCCAGCTGGCACCTCCTCACCTCTACTTACAGAGGAGGCTGTCACCCCTGCCTACTGCCTGGAGGTGACACTGCCTGCTCGACTTCCAGCAGGGAATCTTTCCCCAGCTTCTTTCTCACCTCTCTGAGTGTGGTTGGAATTTTGCCCCCATTCCCCTGGGGATGTCAGAGAAAACAAGCAGATGTGAGCAGGAAATCAGTGCCTTCCTTCTGGGTGCATTGCCAGGTTCGGCTCTCAAGGCTCAGGCACTGAAAACACTCTGAGCACCTGTCAGAGGTGCCCTCACCCTCAGCATTAAAAATCATTTTTCCCACAGCTGTCTCTAAGTCAAGTGTCCCATAACTTGTGGTGGTTGTAGCTCCGATCTACTTGAAGGTCTTTCCACCCCAAACTATTCCCAAATTCTACAACAGCCTTCAAGGCCACATTCTGCACAGTGGTTTGCACGTGGCTCAGATTCACAGCTTCAAGCTAATGGGGGATATTTGAGCCAGAAGATTTCCATCTTGCTGAGTTCCTCACTTGGAAACAAAATAAAATACTCTGGATGAGATAAATGTCACTCGGCAGTGGTGGATGGACAGACACTGTCCTGCCTCCACCAGCATTTCTCCTCGTCTTCCCACAGCCCCTCCCACCCCATACACATTGATAAAATGAGGTGAAAACAGTTTTAATGTATCAGACCCCATGAATAATGGACTGGAATAGCGTCGGTGCAGCCAAGTGTGTTCCATCCCATCAATATGATAAATGCAGGTACAGTTGTTTTAATTGTCAGGATCCTGTTGGAGTGCAAACACATCTGTGCTTGGCCTGGGGGGACACTAATGTTGTCCTGATCCTGACAAACCCTTTCATTCACACACCACCATCCCACTGCCTGGAGCTAGGGAGCTGGGAACAGGCAGGGTGGGTTGGGAACAGGCAGAATGGTTTGGGAACAGGCAGAATGGGTTGGGAACAGGCAGGATGGGTTGGGAACAGTCAGGATGTGGTGGGAACAGGCAGGGTGGGTCAGGAACAGGCAGAATGTGGCTGGGAACAGGCAGGATGGGTTGGGAACAGGCAGAATGGGTTGGGAACAGGCAGGATGGGTTGGGAACAGGCAGGATGGGTCGGGAACAGGCAGAATGTGCTGGGAACAGGCAGGATGGGTTTGGAACAGGCAGGATGGGTCAGGAACAGGCAGAATGGGTTGGGAACAGGCAGGATGGGTCAGGAACAGGCAGAATGGGTTGGGAAGAGGCAGAATGTGCTGGGAACAGGCAGGATGGGTTGGGAACAGGCAGGATGGTTTGGGTGTAGCAAAGTGTGAAGGCATGGACAGCTTAGCTCCCTGTTGTTCCAGGGAAACTGGGAGCTGGGCGATGCCTCATGCCCCAGCCCTTTTATTGGTGATCCCAAAGCCCAGGAGAGGCTCAGAGCTGTGTGAGGCATAGCACAGAGTGTAGGGTTTGTCCAGAAGTGTAGTTTGAAGGGTGTCTGTTGTATCTTTCACATCACCTCAAAGATCTTGGCTTGGCCTTCCCATTCCTGCTGAGCGGCACAGGGAAGCCCATCTCCCTCTCTGCCCCCATCCTGGCAGAGGTGGGAAGGGGCTTGGAAAAACCTGGGACAGTAGAAGGGGTCCCTGGCCAAGGTAGGGGAAAGGGATTGGCTTTAAGGTCCCTTCCAACCCAAACCATTCTGGGATTCTGGGATTCTGGGATTCTGGGATTCTGGGATTCTGGGATATGGTGACATCAGCCCTGTGGTTTGGACCAACAACAGCCCTGCAGGGAAAAGGGCCACACTGGCCATATCAGATCTGCTTCCACTCTAGACATGGCAGCTCCATTCCCATCCTGGAATATGACAACCCTGTTCCCACTCTGGAATGTGACATCTCCGTTCCCACTCTGGAATGTGACAGGAATGTGACAGCTCCATTCCCACTCTGGAACACAGCAGCTCCGTTCCCACTCTGGAATGTGAAAGGAATGTGACAGGTCCATTCCCACTCTGGAATGTGACAGCTCCGTTCCCACTCTGGAATGTGGCAGCTCCATTCCCACTCTGGAATACAGCAGCTCCATCCCCACTCTGGAATGTGACAGGAATGTGACAGGTCCATTCCCACTCTGGAATGTGACAGCTCCGTTCCCACTCTGGAATGTGGCAGCTCCATTCCCACTCTGGAATACAGCAGCTCCATCCCCACTCTGGAATGTGACAGGAATGTGACAGGTCCATTCCCACTCTGGAATGTGACAGCTCCGTTCCCACTCTGGAATGTGGCAGCTCCATTCCCACTCTGGAATACAGCAGCTCCATCCCCACTCTGGAATGTGACAGGAATGTGACAGGTCCATTCCCACTCTGGAATGTGACAGCTCCGTTCCCACTCTGGAATGTGGCAGCTCCATTCCCACTCTGGAATACAGCAGCTCCATCCCCACTCTGGAATGTGACAGGAATGTGACAGGTCCATTCCCACTCTGGAATGTGACAGCTCCGTTCCCACTCTGGAATGTGGCAGCTCCATTCCCACTCTGGAATACAGCAGCTCCATCCCCACTCTGGAATGTGACAGGAATGTGACAGGTCCATTCCCACTCTGGAATGTGACAGCTCCGTTCCCACTCTGGAATGTGGCAGCTCCATTCCCACTCTGGAATACAGCAGCTCCATCCCCACTCTGGAATGTGACAGGAATGTGACAGGTCCATTCCCACTCTGGAATGTGACAGGAATGTGACAGGTCCATTCCCACTCTGGAATGTGGCAGCTCCATCCCCACTCTGGAATACAGCAACTCCATTCCCACTCTGGAATGTGACAGCTCCATTCCCACTCTGGAATGTGACAGCTCCATTCCCACTCTGGAATGTGACAGGAATGTGACAGCTTCATTCCCACTCTGGAATGTGACAGGTCCGTTCCCACTCTGGAATGTGGCAGCTCCATTCCCACTCCTCTGGAATGTGGCAGCTCCGTTCCCTCGCCGCTGTGTTCTGCCGCTCTGCGGCCGCCGCGGGGCTCGGGCCAGAGGCAGCAGTAAAATATCTCCGTAATAAACGGAACCATTTGGCTCTCGGAGCCGGTGCCAGCTTTTATAACAATTTCCATCTTAAGCTGGCTCAATCCATATTTAATGAAATCTTCTATAAACCCTTTAACAGCCCTCAATTCATTTCGAGTGGTAAATGAGTCAGCACTTCCAAATGATGAGCAGGATTCAGACTCTGCTGCCATTACTTAAGGAGAAGAAGTGATTCTTTTTTAATGCTTTTTTCCTAAATAACGTTTCCTTTTCATTTTTTTCTCTCTTTTTTTTTTTTTTGGCTCCTGCTGTGATGCTGCTCAATAGAGGTGAGGGAGGCACGGGGGCATGAATGCCCCAGGTTTGGCACCATCCCTCTGGTCCCTGCAGACAGACCCGGCCCAGACTGATTTATCTGACTCATCCAATCTCTTGGCTGGGTCAGCTCCTAACAGGATTCATCTCTCCCTTCCTCAGTTTCCCATTTCCTTCATGCTACCAACCTCCTGCCAGCCATTTTGGAGAGCTCTGGAGGGCCATCCCAGCTCACTGTGCAGCCTGAATTCCTCTAGCATGGAATTGGGAAGCATTCTGGAGGGAGATATCACATCCACCAAGCACAGCCCACCTGAGGAGCAATCATCTGCCCTGCTATTCCCATTTTCCCTTGGAATCAGACAGCAAAATCCCCCAAAGAGCTGGAGTCTCAGGGAAAGGCATATACCAGCTGTGTAATCACCACTGCACGGTACCTGCTCATTTGAATAATGAAATAGCATCTTTGTTAAAGGCAAGGAGACTTCCAAGCTGTCTTGTTCTGCAGCTCACCTATAAAAGCCAAGCAAGCTTTGCAAAACATTTCAATTCTCCTGATCACTGTAATTACTGGCCAGGATCCAGCTCTGCTCTCTGCTCAGCTTTGCCAGCAGGTTACACACAAGGGCTGTGGGCACAGGCTCTGAAATCAAGTGAATCATGGCTTGGTTTATTTTTGAAAATGCCTTTATTTTGCGTGATATTGATTTTTTTCTCTTATTCCACACCACGCAAAGCAAGCCCTGCCTGTGTGAGGATGTGTCAGTGCCTTTCTGGCTGGGGTGAGCTGAGGCTGAAGATGTGTGTCACTGGCTGTAGCATAAAATCGAGTCAGGAATCTCCGCAGGGCCTTTAAATATTGCCTTTAAGTGGCACTGCGTGGGTGACGGTGACAGTAGCTGCCCTAAGACTGCAGTGGCTCCGCCGTGGGGGTCGAGTCACCTCAAACATTTCCTTGGCAGGCTTTCCAGCACCCCCTGGCTCCAGTCATTGAGTATTTCCAATTAACTCTGCATTTCAATGGCCTCAATCCTGCTGAACTCAGAGCAGATGCACGGCAGTCCCTTCTCCTTTATTCCGGCACCACTGGGAGCCAGCAGCGCCGGGAGCAGCTCCCTGGGCAGGTTTGGACAGGGGCTGTGCTTGGGAGGTTTTGTAAGGAGGTGAAGTGGCCACATTAGGCCTGGCTTGGAGAAGCTGGAGTGAGGGGACAGTTTGGGCCCTGGTATCTGCTGATCCCAAGTGCCAGGTGAGGTGTGGAGCTGTCTGGGAGGTCAGCACGCCATGGGACAGCTGAAATCATGGAATCATTGAATCATTTGGCTGGAAAAGCTCTCTAACATCATTGAGTCCAAGGGCTGACCTAGAATTGTCAAGTCCACCACTAGCCCATGTCCCCAGGTGCCACATCCACACGTCTTTTAAATCCCTCCAGGGATGGGGAATCCACCACTGCCCCGGGCAGCTGTGCCAGGGCTGGACAGCCCTTTCAAGGAAGAAATTTTCCTTAATAAATAAATTTTCCCACTTAACCTCCCCTGGCACAACTTGAGGCCGTTCCTCTCCTCCTGTCCCTGTTCCCTGGGAGCAGAGCCCGACCCCCCCGGCTGTCCCCTCCTGGCAGGGAGTTGTGCAGAGCCACAAGGTCCCCCCTGAGCCTCCTTTTCTCCAGGCTGAGCCCCTTCCCAGCTCCCTCAGCCCCTCCTGGGGCTCCAGCCCCTTCCCCAGCTCCGTTCCCTTCCCTGGACATGCTCCAGCACCTCAATGTCCTTTTTGCAGTGTGGTACGGCTGGAAGAAAAGAAAAGAAAATCCACCTGCTGCCCTCACTGTTGGAAGCATTTTCCTCCAGGAACATCTGGAAGGAGAGATTTCCAGTCAGGATGATGATGGATTCCTGCTGGCATGCCAGCCCCAGGTGAGATTGACACCCACAGGACACTTTTAGTATCCACTGTTGGATAAGGCTGGAGTGGCCCTGGAACAGCTGCTCCAAAGAGCAACCTCGTTGTCCTTGAAAAGGGAGAGCACTCCCGGGAATGGGAGGGATCAGAGCAGGGCTCCTCCAGCCTTCCCAGGCAAAGAGCGAGAGGGGACCCGGCTGCTCTCTATAAATATGTCAGGGAAGAGAAACAAAGGCAGGAAATAGTGGCTGAAGTTAAAGGCCATGATTGAACAGCAGCTAAATTTAGACTGTGCGACAAAGGAAAGGGCCTAAAAGGCAAAGCAGTTTGGTTTAGAACCAGCTGAAATCCTCAAGACTAAGCTTGACCTGATGGAGAATGGGATGAGGCCTGACCCGTCCCCGTGGTTCCACAGCTCTTGGGCAAGGCCAGGACCTGGGAGATGACCAGGAGCCACTGGAGCCCCAACACATTGCAATGCACCCCAAGGAGCAGAACAGAAGAGCACCCCAAATCCAGGAGGAAATCTTCCAATCCAGACTGCCATGTTATTCCAAGGTAATTTTTCTGCAGCTGTTCCAGGAGTGCCCCTGCTAATGAGAGAGGGAGATGTTAACACAAGGGCTGGGTTTAAATTGTTAATCCCGCCCCAAATCCATCAGTGAGGAGCACAGCTGCCAAAACCAGTTGACTCCCAGCTGATCGCATGTATCTTTCATGTGACTGCAGTGGCAGCCACCGTGCTGGGATGGGACCTGTCACTCGTTTGGAGCCCGCGGGAGCACCAGGGAGGGCTTTGTTAAACAAAAGCCATCGCAAGCTGTTCCCTTCTACACACATCACCCAGCCTAAATGGCACTTAATGGAATAATGAACCACGGGGAGACACAGACAAGGAAACGTCATTAAATCTGCTTAAAAATGGATCAAATGCTGAATCAATTCCCATTAGTGAATGCACGGATATTTCACATATCCTTAGGAGTTTTATTAGGCATTCATGCAGAATCTGAGGTAATGACGGCGATTTCTCCCCAAACTGCTTTCTTTCTAATAAAAACGAGCAGGACCAAGGAGCCAGGACTTTATTTGTTCATGCCTCTTTTTTTTCAAAGAATTTTATGAAATATTTAAGCAATGTCTTTTGCTTCTCATGGTCATACCCTTATTGTGTCAAGCCAGATTAGTTAAGAATACAAATGAGAGTAAACAAAGGTGACAGATAAGTGAAACACATGGTTCCCAAAGTGTCAGAGGTCCCCTCTGTGTGGTCAATCCAGAGGTTCCTTGATGGGCTCTTCATGCACAATCCTGTGAGAAGTTGAGAGGAAGAAGCTCCAAGCTTCAAGCCAAGTTCCTCAAAGCACCAGATGTGTCCCCTCCCTTCCTCCCCCCCTCCCTCCCTCTTCTTTTCCTCTCTCCCTCTCATCCACACTCTCACAGTATCATTTAAACACTGAGTGTGCACTGAGCAGAGCCAAGAAAACAGTGGAAAACAAATTTCCTTGAATATTCATCTTTAATAATATTTGGACAACAGCAGCCTGTAGAAGTTCCTGCAGGATCCAGGCCTCCTGGGAAGAGCTGGAAGAGCACGGCACAGGCAGGATCCGAGTTCAGAGCATGAGCAGCTTCTCCCAGCAAGGTGCAAAGCCTGGAAGAGATAAGGTAGCAGGAGCACAGGAGAGTTTGGACTGGAAATCCAAGGCTGTAATGACTAGATATCCCAGTTTGTGCCATGCCCAGCACTTTTCCCCCCGAGCTTAGCAAATATCTTTAATTCCTTAAACCCAAAGTCTACGTGAAGTTTTAATGCATTTTTTCCCTGATTTGTGACCCTAGCATGGGACATGCCAATCTCCTGTGAGAGACTGCACAAGCTTGTAAGGAAAGGTGCCCAAGACAGAAAAAAACGCAAAAAGTGGGGATGTGCAGACAGATGGAAGAGCACGGAGTCGTACGGAGGCAATATTGGCCAGCATGTTCACCAGGAGTCAAGGATGACAGCCAGGGAGCCTCCAGCTGCTGGGCTGGTGTCAGGAGTTTAATAATAATACCAGGCTTGTTTTGCATAACCTGGCTGTGTGCATAATTCATGGATGTAATGAGCTGATCATTAGGAGCAGTCTCAGCTCACCTCTGAGCAGCGTGTGGTCCAAGCGGATCCGGCAGAGCAGAGCCATTAAGGAGGCATCTGAAAGAGGATAATTTATTCTAATTCCAAAGACAGCTGCAGCTTGACCCTTTTGTGCTCACTCACCTTGAACAGAGCCAGCCGAGCTCTGCCAGTGAGAATTTTCCCAGAAAACAAACTTTTCCTTCAGATCTTCCCTGACAGGGATGTTTCAAAACCTCTCCTTGATCACAAAATTCCCGGTTTGTGGTGGGCCAGTTGGGTTTTAGCAGAGGTGCTCCCTTGCTTTGAATCCAAGCTTGGTTTGATTTGGAACCAAATTTGCAAATGAAGGGTTCCGGCTTTGGAAAATCCAAGTGCAGCACTTGGAATGGAGGAAAACTGTTGGTCCATTGGCAGCCACACTGGGAGAGGCTCCAGAGAGCCAAAGGATCTTCAGCAAAGCTGTCACAAGAGCTGAATGTGAATTAGAAATGCTCAGCTACAAATTAAACAGAAGGGGAATTAAACCTCAGCTCAGCCAATTGCAGAAGGCAGTGAAGTCTTCACCACTTCAAGGTGCTGAATCCAGGCGCTGACTTTTCCTAAAAGTTGCTTTTTTGGGAAGTTTGAGCAGCAATCAACAGAGCTTTTGGAAGTCCAGCTGGATGATTTTGTTCCCTTCCAGCTTTAAAACTGACTTTTGGACGCCTTTCTTGTGTATTTATGGTGCAGAAACATCAAAAGGCCAGGGCTCAGTCAGCGGGAATTGTGCGAGTGGGAATTGTAGATTCCATAATCACATTTCGGACTCCAACTGATCCTCAGACCATGAAGAAATTTGCAAAAATTTTCAAACAAGGAATATGGTGGGGACTTCTCCAATCTGTTTGCAGGCAATTTGCAAACAGAAACCCTTGGCAGCACTGGCTGGATATGGAATTCATGCCGGGATTTTCGTGCCAGGCTCTGATCTCTCTCAGCTTCCCTACTCCATGCTCAACAATTTGGGAAAAGAACAGCTGGTTTGCCTCAAGTTTCATGCACTGGAAGAGGGCGCCCAGAGCAGCTGTGGCTGCCCCATCCCTGGAAGTGTTCAAGGCCAGGTTGGACAGGGTTTGGAGCTACCTGGGTAGTGGAAGGTGTCCCTGCACACTAAATCCACCCCTAAATCCACAAATTCCTTTCTCGCCTATCTTTTGGATTCATATCAGTGCTTTAGTGATGCTCAGGATGTGTGGGAAGGGGGAGCATTAGGGAAATGAGGACAAATCTGCCCCCATCTCGAAACAGTTGGAGAAAAAATCATGCCTGAAGTTCTGATTTGTTTTCCATCAAGCCAAAGCGGCTTGCAACATCCCAGGATTATTCTCACACAGGAGGGTTTGGAGCCTGGTGCTTGCAATTCTGGCCCATTTCTTCTTCCTTGGGAATGTCCTTGAAAAAATCAGGACCAATTTCATGAAGTTTGGCTGGAGCTGCTTGAAGAAAAGTGAATTTTCCACATTTTTCAGTTGAAAAACACATTCCTGAAGAAAGGGAAGGAGGGAGAGGGGCAAAGAGCCTTTTTTTAACCCAGCCACTTCTTCTTCCTGCCAGAGGCAGAGTATGATTGATATAAAGAGATCCAGTGCTGATTTTAAGACATCAGGTAATGGAGAGCTCCCCCAGCTCCTGGTAAGATTTTACTCAGCTCCTCATTTGATTCATGTGTATCTATTTTTCTTCTTCCTGCAAATGGGGACAATTACATTCCCTATTTCTTGCTGAGTTGTTGTGAGCCCGCAGTTATTAAGGTCTGTAAAACATCTCCGAGCCATTAGAGGATTCTGCTTTTCTACCACCCTGCTCTTACAGCAAATGGTGTTGACTCCAAAATCTCCTTTGCATTTAGGGGAAAATAGGGATGTCCAGACACAGAGGAGCAGCCTGGCATGTCAGGATTTTATGCACTGTTCTACAAATCCTTCATTTTACACAGGCTGTTTCCTGAGACAATCCCTAACTTCGGGTTTTCAGAGGGAAAACGGGCTTTTGCAGCTGCAGATATGGTGGGGTCCTCTTCTAGGAAGTCAAAAATCATGGAATATCCTAAGCTGGAAGGGATCAACAAGGATCTCCTGGCCCTGCACAGACCCCCCAACAATCCCACCCTGGGCATCCCTGGCAGTGCTGTCCAAAGGCTCCTGGAGCTCTGGCAGCCTCGGGGCCGTGCCCATTCCCTGGGCAGTGCCAGCACCCTCTGGGGGAAGAACTTTTCCTGATCTCCAACCTAACCCTGCCCTGGCCCAGCTCCAGCTGCTCCTCAGGTCCTGTCCCAGGGAGCAGAGATTGGAGCGGCCCCTCCAATTCCCTCAGGAGGAAGTTGTAGATATCCATCATGCTGGACTTCAAAGGACCATCTGAGGTGGAAAGTCATCTTCACCTTCATTTTTACCTGGAAAACTGCAGCCAGGAGACCCCTGCTGTCCTCTCCCAGCTCCATCCGTATCACATTCCCATCTTCGTTGAACATGTAATTAAATCAGTCAATCCAGGGAATGTAAATCCCCAGGATGAATCTCAGCCTGTTCACAAAACCCATCAGGCTGACCCAGAATTCCACATCCCCCTCCAAAAGAAGACGGTTTGATAGTGAAATAAATCCCTGGGGGCAAGTTGGCTGCTCCAAAGTTTACCGGGGAAATCCTGGGATGATGCGATTTGTCTGTCAAATGAGAGCAAAAAGGAATAAATATCCTGGGAGCAGAAACATTTATCCTTTCAAAAAGTGACACAAGAGAAGTGATTTATTCATGCGTGGGTGCAGATGGGATGGAGGTGAGATAATCCTGAGAAATACCTTAAAAGAAAAAAAACCTGAATAAAGCATCCCATATTCCCTTCTGAGCTATCGCTCCATAATTGCGGGAAGCTGGGAATCTTCCATGATAAAATGTGCAGCTCCCTATCAGGAAATATTGATAAACAAAGGGAAAAGAAGGTGAATTATCCCAAAGTATCCCCCAGGCTGCTTCCTTGTGGTGCTAGGGATTGTTCTTCTGGAGCTGTTGGTCAACTCAACTTGGGCAACTCCTTGGAAAAGTTTGGAAGCCCTGGAAAATCAAAGGAAAATGTTTTTTCATGATGTATTTCGACCCTAAGCACAACAAGTTTCCCTTCTTCCCTTCAGCTCCAGGGGTTTCCAGGGGTCTGATGGATATCAGTGATCCCAGAACCCCTGTGCCTCAGTTTCCATCTTGGAAAATGCAGATTTTAGGGATTTTTAAATAAACTTTTAAAAATTGCTCATTGTTAGGACAGGTGAAGGGAGAGCATGGCAGGGGTGGGGTAGGGCCTCAGGTGTGGCCAGGGCAGAGCCCCTCACTCCCCTTCCCTGAGATTTGGATTCTCCATGTGTTTCATTATGCATCGTTCCCTGTTCTCATTAGACCTTCAAACAGCCTCGAAAATCTCCTCATTCAGGGCTTATTTTGTCCTCATTAAATTTTGATCTCAGCTAAAGGAGGAAGAGAATGGCAGTAAACCCTACACAGGAACAGAGGGATGGAAGGGTGGGAGGAAAGATGGAAGGATGGGAGGATGGAAGGGTGGAAGGGTAGAAGGATGGAAAAATGGAAGGACTCCAGGAAGGACTCCAGGAAGGGAGGAAGGAAGGAAGGAAGGACGGAAGGAAGGAAGGAAGGACGGAAGGAAGGAAGGAAGGACGGAAGGAAGGAAGGAAGGACGGAAGGAAGGAAGGAAGGACGGAAGGAAGGAAGGAAGGACGGAAGGAAGGAAGGAAGGACGGAAGGAAGGAAGGAAGGAGCTGCTGTCCATCAGCCCCCCTGGCTGGGCAGATCCCTTCCTTTGGCTTCATGGCAAAACTATGATATTTTTAACCCATTTGGGCAGCCAAGATCCATGAAAACAGCATTTCCAAGCCATAGGCCAGCACCTCTGGGAATAAAACCCTTGGGCTAGACTTCGAAGGAAAAAGGGATTTTTTGATTATTTACATTTTTTATTATCCCCGTGGCCCTTTGAGTCTCGTCCCCCTGCTGAATGCTCATTTTTCCTTGTAATCTCTGCACTTTTGGGGCTTGGCTGAACCAATTAGACCTGTTTGGAGGCTCTTTGCTCATGAGCTGCTCTTCCCCTCTCTCCCCAGACCCTCACCCCAGTGAGAGGCAAGGCAAGGGGAACGACACGTTTGTGACTGAATGCCCTAAAAAGCAAGGGAAAACATGAAAAATGCCATTTCAGGATGTATTTCAACACCAAATACATCAAGATTTTTTCCCTCCATCCTTGCCCAGCTCAGTGCCTTCTCCTTGCACTCCTCTTCACCTTTTCTCCTTAAATAGAAGATTGAGGCTCCCTATCACTAAATTCATAACTGTTTGCCTGGAGTTTCTCCCTAGGGAATGTTATTAACAGCAACTTAGCAGCTGATGGATGGCGGCGTTGCCGAGGCTCTGTTTTGCATCCAGGCAGCCGAAGATCCATCACCGAAATTCACGTGGGCAGGCGTGGATTAAATAAATACCCCGAGAAATATTTATTGCAGAGGGGAAATTGGACTGGAGCCTTGTACAGATGTGTATTTATAGTGATTTAATAATCAATTATCGCACTGGCGCTCAATACCCACCTGATTAAAACTTCCCAGGAAGGTGTCTCGAGAACTTTAGCTTAAAAAGGTGATTTTAATTCTGTTCTGTAATTGTTTTTTAGGCTCTTTGCTGGCTGCCCAGAGCTGTAGGTACAGGAATGGACTGTGGTGAGGAGCTTTGTGGTTGGGTGTTAATGGAGCCATGAATTGATTTTATTTTCTGCTCTTTATTCCCTTCTCTCCCCGCTCCCCCAAACTTACACATTTTTTTCCCTTGTAAGGGATAAGCCATTCCATGATTGCAAATAGATCACAGTAAACTCGGTGTAATGGAGCAGTAATTACCTAAAACGTGATGGATTTGGGGGGATTTTGGAGGCTGAGCGATCCGAGAGGTACTGTACAAAGTAGGAGCAAGTATTTTGATGCTGATCAATGAAATGCGAATTTTCTGCTGATTCTTCTTAGAACTGGCTGCCAGTTTAACCTTTCAGAGGCACTCGAAGCTCCCCAGCTCTCCCTCACAGTGTGCTCTGTGTATTTTATTAACACCTCTGGAAACAGACCCAGCTGTGAGAGCAACTTGGCAAACACTGGGTTGATATTCCAGAGGATCTGCAAACCCAGCATTCCCAGGACATCCTGTAACCTGTTATTTAATAGGCAGGCCCCTCTTTCCCAGGGAGATCTCAGTAAGACAAGGGTCAGGCTTGTCCTGGTAGGTTTGGGCATCTCTTGGGCTGTAAAGTGGCACAAAAGGGCCGTTTTGGGGAGCAGCTTGCAAAGTTTAGGTGTGGTGAAATGGGATTCCTGTCTTCCTGCTCTGTGCAGCATCCCTGTGCACCTCGGGGCAGAGGAAAGCAGGCCTGTGGCCCCCCAAATTCCAGGATGCAAAATTCCGGATATGCAGCAGGGGAGTGCGTTTGGGAGAAGCCACTAGTGGGAGCCGTGATCCCACAGAACCCCCCCAGAACCCCCCCCAGACCCCGGGCAGGGACAGTACCCGGGCCCCGCCTGGGCTCGCTCCTCCCTTGTTGGGCTGGGAATCACAGAACCAGGGAACACCAGAGAGGTTTGGGTTCTCACAAACGGGATCTTGAAATCCATCCAGTACTACCCCTGCCATGGGCAGGGACATTTCCACTATCCCAGGGGGCTCCAAGCCCCATCCAACCTGGCCTGGAACATTCCCAGGGATCCAGGGGCAGCCACAGCTGCTCTGGGCACCCTGTGCCAGGGCTTCACCACCCTCCCAGGGAACAATTCCTGCCCAATTTCCCATCCAGCCCTGTCCCCTGCCAGTGGAAGCCATTCCCTGTGTCCTGTCCCTCCATCCCTTGTCCCCAGTCCCTCTCCAGCTCTCCTGGAGCCCCTTTAGGACCTGGAAGGGGCTCTGAGCTCTCCCTGGAGCTTCTCCTCTCCAGGGGAGCACCCCCAGCTCTCCCAGCCTGGCTCCAGAGCAGAGGGGCTCCAGCCTTTGCAGGATCTTCATCTTTCCCATTGCTCCTGGCTGGCCTCTGCCTGCATTCAGAGTTGGGCTTCCTGGAAGGAGAAAGGGAGGAGTAGGAAGATGCTGGGGGGATGGAGAGGTCCCCTCTGCCCTTCCCACCCTGATGGAGACCCCAAGGCACCAACTGGGAGCAAGTTCCCATCTGTACCTGGAATAAGGACAAAGTTTGCTGCTCCTGCTGGGTTGTTTGAGAGACGGAGGAGGATGCAGGACACAGCCAAGCCTGGGAATTTTATTCACTTCTGGGATGGAGGGAGCTTTCAGGACCATCTCTGGAAGGCTTCATCCAATCATCTCCTTTATGGCCTTGCCTGAGCTTCCCCCGTTCTCCTCCTCTTCTCCTCCAGCCCAAATGCCTTTTCCTATTGCTGCTGCTCTTGGGAACTCCTTGCCTGGCAAAGCTCTTTTCATGGTGTATTTTGGGCGTTCCTGGCTCAGTGGCTGCCCAAACACCCGGCAGCTGTCCCATCCCAGGGCTGCAGCACAGCAAACCTGCTGGGATGAGGAGCAGGAGAATCTGGGATGCCTCCACTTCCAGCCCAGTGCGTCCAAAGCACAGCTGAAGAAGCAGCTCCGCGTTGTTTGTTCAGACTTTACCGAGTGGCCTTGAGGAGGAAATGAGATCTTATTAGGGCCTCTAATAATGCTCCAGATCATCCTCCGTGTGGAGCAGATCTGAAGGATTAGCAAAACAAATGCAGTAATGACTTTTCTGTGAAATTAAAATTTTGTAAGATAATCCAAAGAGGAAATAGAAATTTTATTTCAATTATACATTAAACTTTCTCAGCTCATTTTGGGTCAGGGTTTGAACACCAGGGAAAATTTTCAGCAGCACTGGGCCAGAAGGAGCTGAAATCCTTAAGCCTGCTCCGGGATGGAGCTGTCATGGCACTGGACTCCTGAGCTCCCTGGCTTGCTCCCAGGCATGCCCAACAGCCCCAAACCTGGCTTTTCCCAATTAAAATCCGGGCTGCGGAGCACGGACACGCTGCACGGCTGAGCTGCTTTGTCCTCAGCAAGAACTGCAGGAATAATTGAAATTCCTGGCGTTGCTCTGAGCTCAGGACTCCTGGACAGAGAAGCTCTTAACAGATGGACCATCTCTTTTCGTCACTGATCACAGACCAGAGCAGTGTCAGGAGGGTCTGGGGCTTAAATTGGGACTGAGCATCATTTCTGACTTGATTTTAAAGGCTGAGCCCACGGCGGTGATTCCAGCCCCGCTGGGGTGACTGGGGAGAAAACCACCTGGGCAGGTGCAGTTTGTGTTTTACACAAGATGTTTTTATTAAAACAGAATTCAATCAACAGCTTGGATTGTCCCCAGATGGAGGACAAGGATGTGTCACTCCACGGTGGCCCTGAGCAGCTGAGCGGGCAAGTCTCCATCACCAAATCCACAAGAACTTGCATCCCAGAGCTCCATCCCAATGGGATGCTCCTCTACAATGGAGGGAAGCAAGGTGTGGGAGGGGACACTTGTGACAAGCCACAGTTGCTGTCACCAGACAGTGCCATGAAAGCCCTGCTGAGGGAGAAGCCTCCAGAAGAGATTTCATCCCACATCCTCGCAGCTCCCAGGGCCTGCTCATGCCCAGGAGGGAAAATTGGGTAAATAAATCAGTAAAAAAGCTGATAATTCATTAGGAACGACAATCCAGGGAATCTCAGATGTGGTGACACCACAGATGGTGACACCACAGCTCGGAGCGGGATCCTCCAAAGCGAGGAAATGAGAGGTTAAAGGCATTTCCTTGGTTTTGTGAGCTGCCTCAGACAGGGCTCTTATCTTAATTGATACGCCCCAGCCTTTCTCTGCTCGCCTCTGACAGCGAGCGCGGCTCTTTGTCCTCTCCCGTTATTAAGGACTCTGCTCTGGATCACAGGGATCACAGACACGCTGGCTGAGGATGCAGATCTCAGGCAAGGCCCCAAAATCTCCTTTTGTCCATCTTCTCGAGACACAGGAGACATTCCAGAATCACAGAATACACTGAGTGGGATGGGACCCACCAGGATCGAGTCCTGCTCCCAGCCCTGCGCAGGACACCCCAAGGGTCCCCACATTGTCCAGATCTCTGGAATTCTGTCAGGCTTGGAGCTGTGACCTCTTCCC
Organism: Promerops cafer; assembly: GCA_013398275.1. Taxonomy (NCBI): domain Eukaryota; kingdom Metazoa; phylum Chordata; class Aves; order Passeriformes; family Nectariniidae; genus Promerops; species Promerops cafer. Next base: position 300,614 of record VZSE01001774.1, on the reverse strand, counting down.
CGGGGTTAAATCCTTCTGTCAGTATTTGAACACTTTGCTTTTGTCCTCTAGAGCAGAGGGTGGGATCCCACCTGGGTGTGATCCCAGCCTGTGTGTTGAGGAAGAAATGTGGAAGTCAGGCAGTTTCCTGTCCCAGATGGGAATGTGTCCTGGCCATCTGGAAGCAGGTGGCTCTGAGCACGGAGCGTGTGAAGCTCACTAAAGCTTTGTATGAATTATCTTGATTTCAGCTTGGTTTTTTCTCTCCCTGGGGAGACAAAAGCTCCACACAACAGTGTTGTACTGGGAGATAGCCCGGAGCTGGTGCCACAGTCCTGGAGAGAGGATGGAGAAGGGATGGTGCTCTCCATCAGGATATGATGGCGAGGGCCCAGCCTTTCCATCGGGGCTGGATGTGGGCGTTGTTCACCCTAATTTAACTTCTCGTTCTTAAACTGCCTTGGGTGTGTCCATCCCCTCCAGGAGGCACAGACAAGTCCCCCTGGACAGATCATCCCCCACCACTGAATTGAATTTCCAACACTTTCTCACCAACATCTTTCTTTTTTCCCAAAGTTTTCCGTGCCTCCAAGAATAAAATAAATCCCTTCTTTATTTATGTTTATTCTTTATATATTTCCAGGGGCGTGCTGACAATTTGGGACCCCAAATCTGCTGATTAAGGTGGTGCTTCCCCACCAAAGGGCGTTTTCCAGCAGCTTTGGGAGGACAAGTGTGTCCCTGTGGGGATACATGTACCACGTGGGACAATGGAAAGGGAAATTCTTCCCGATGTTTGGTGACAGCCAGGAGCTGCTGTGGCTCAAACAGCACAAGGTGAAGATGCTGAGTCAGGGAGGAGGATGGTGGGGCTGTGCTTCTGCAGCATCCAGATCCCACAGGATCCCACACAAGCAGCCAAAGGGTCCAGGGAGATCAGGACATACCCAGGGATAATAAAAAAATCCAGGTGGGATGAAAATAAAATAAAATAAAATATTAAATAAAATAAAAATAAAATAAAGTATAAAACAAAATAAAATAAAATAAAATAAAATAAATAATTTCCATTAGCCAGGATCTGAGCATGGGACATCCAATGGAGAAATCTGTCTGGGGTATGGAATGGGGAATGGCATTGTCAGCATTTACCAGAACTACATCCCAAAATATTCCCATTACTCCCCAGTGTGCCACGTCAGCACCTGATGTCAGCCCCTGTTGGTTCCTTCAGACTCCAGCAGATCCATAATGGGGAACAAAGTGCGTGTGACTCCCAGGAGGGATGATGGCAATGGCAGCTGCGATGCCAGGCCTCGGTCAGGAATTCCATAAATTCCACAAATACCCGGAGAGTCAATTCTCCAGGAGCGTTCCTTGGCCGAACTGGAGCTGACACCCCCGGGATGAGGATGGAGCAGGATAGCCCATGGGTGCTGCACGTCCAAGGGAGCGAAATCCTGGCAGGGAGCGCGCACCCCTGGGGCAGCCTGGGAAAGGAAGCAACTCCCTGCGGGTATTTATATTCTAGGAGGTCTGCAAGTCTTCTGATTTCTGCCAGAAGGAGAAAAAAAAACACTAAACTTAAAAACCTGCCACAAATGGGGCATGTCAGAGTTATTCCAAGAGCAGTCTGGCTCTTCCCTACACATTTCTATTTTTGGTGGCACAAACAGTGGCTCCAGTGGTCTGGGAGGTGTCTGGAGTGATCTGTGATTTTAAGAAGTCCTTACATACCTCCAGCACCTTTGGTGGGTGGTTTTCATTCCCCACCTCCTCCCTGACCACTTTGCAGCTCCTCTTTCCAAGCTTATTCCTGCCAAAGCCACCAACTCTGCTTTGCAATAAAAGCCAGCACTCCTGAGTGACTCCCGGTTCAAGGGATTTATGGCAAACACCCCCAATTTTCACATTTTCACCCTGAGCACCAGCAGTGCCTCAGCTCGGGGCTTTTCCCACCTGAAGGTGATTACAGGAAAAACTGGACAGCTGGAAATGAGAAAGGTTGGGCTGAACTTGTCACAGAAGTAAAAGGGAAAGTGGCCATGGATTGTTATTATGCACATCCTGGAGTCCCAGAAAGTGCTGCTGAGAGGAGTTGTGCATCCACAGGGAGTCACCGAGGAACCCATTCCTGCATCCAGAGAAGAATATATGGACCGTGATATGCTCCCAGCTGGAAAAGCATTACTTCAGCTTTATCTCCAGAAATCCCTGGCATTTCTGAAGGTTTTGGGGTGGCTCCTTCTCCTTCAATCCTCTCACTGCCATGGGATGTTATTCCCTGCTCCTCCTTGACCATCATCACCTTTTCAAGGAAAAAGGGATTTGGGATCATCCTGCAGTGATGCTCTTAATGTTTATACACCAACATTTGCAGCTCCAGCTTTCTCCAAAAAATATCCATAACACCAAACTCAGATTTCCTCCTCCTTCCCATAAGTGCTATGGCTCTGGGCAGGTTTCAGCCTCATGTTTTCTTCTGGAGAGGAGGATTTTTTAGCAGTTCCTGGATGTTGTGAACAAGATTATGCCTTATTTTGGATAAAACCCCTTTTTTGGCCATGGCAGCCCCTCTCCCTGCAGAGCAATGGGAATATTTGGGAATATTTGCACTGATCACAGTGCAACCACTTCAATTCACGTGGAGGCCGAGGTTTTCCAGAGGAGAAGTTTAATTTCAATTAGTGGCCAAGATTGCTCTTTCTCATCTGCCGCCTCTGTAATCCTCCCCTTCAATTAAAATGGAGTTTTTGCAATGGGAAATTAGAAAAATTACCAACAGTTCCATGGAATGGCAGCCTGTGCTTGAGACCGAGTTGCCGCACATCCCTTTGGGAAGAAAACTGGGCTATGAGTGGGTTCACTCATCCCCTTTTCCTGTCACCTCCCCACACCTTTGGGTCCAACCACACAACGCTTAATTGAGTTATCCCAACTCTTCTCCCCTTTCCAGCGGGGTGAGTCTCTCCTGAGACTTTGAACCAGAACAAATTTCCTCTTTTCCAAGCGCGATGTCCCTGGGGCGAAGCTCTGCAGCAAATTAGGAATTAACATCTGTTGAGCCGCGTTATCCACCACGCCAATCACGGTCTGGAACTGCCCGCCATGTCTCCCCTGAAGGATCCCTGTTGTGTGTTTAATAAAACAACCAAACCGGGGCTCCAATTTCCTTGCTCCTATGAAAAATTCATTGCTGCAGTTCCTGGGAAGGGTTGATCTGTCGGATTGCTGCGAGGGAAAATCTGAGCCCACGGAGACGCCGGCAGCTCCGTGGTGTTGAGTGGCTCCTGTCCCAGCACATCCCTAAAAATGGACATTGGGTGTGCAAGGGGGAAACTAAGGCAGGGAAGAAGATGCAGACAGAGAATTTGGGGTGAAAAACTCAGGGAAAGGAACTTCCCTCTTTGCAGCATCACGTTGGTGCACACTGACTTGAAATATTCCCCAATTCCAGAGGCGGCAGCACCAACTCTCCCAAACTCCTGGGCGTCTCCAACAGGCAATTTCCAGCTCAGCTGCTCAAATATGCACCCGAAAATGCAGCATCAATTGTGTATTTGATTGTGAAAATTGCAGCTCCTGCTGTGCTGCTTGGTGACATAAATCAGCCAGTGCTGGGGCAGAATCCCCACGCTCCACCCCGGCACGGAGCTGGCACGGAGCAGCCAAGGGAAGGATTTATCTCCAGACCCAATGCTGTTCCCAGGAGAGCAGCACGAGCAATTCTGCACAGCAAACATTCCTGGGCTGTGGGGTACAGGGGGAAACGCATCTCCTTGCTCCTTCCTGACAAACTCTCTGGGAGAGGCTGGTGAGGAGCAAGTTTTCCACCTGAGTTTGTGGTGCTGATGGGGAAACCAAAGTGCTCAGGTCCAAAAGCTGGTGTGGCATCAGGACTGGCAGGAATCTGAAAGGGAGGGAAGATCCATAGAAAAATTCTGTTTCAATTTGTTTTTCTTATGGAGCTTTATTTCCCAGGTGAGGCTTGCAAGGTTCAGTATCGTGATATCCAAATTTTGGTGGGGGAAACTGAGGTGCAGGAAGGAAACATTCCAGTTCAAGGATGAAATATCCTGAGTTGGACACACAGGGATAATCCAGTCCAGCTCCTGGCCCTGCACAGACATCCCAACAATCCCACCCTGTGCCTGGCAGTGCTGTCCAAAGGCTCCTGGAGCTCTGGCAGCCTCGGGGCCGTGCCCATTCCCTGGGGAGCCTCGGCAGTGCCAGCACCCTCTGGGGGAAGAACCTTTCCCTAAATCCAGCCTGAGCCTCCCCCGGATGTGGATGAGCCTCCAGGAGGTGCTGCACAGAGCTCATCCCTCCCAGTGTGGGGGTTTTATCATCCCTTTCGCCTCTTTAAATCACTTTGTATGGCAGCACCTGCCTTTGGATGGGCTGGAGCTGCCCTGAGCCCCATCCCTGAAGCTGGCAGCTCCCAAAGGATACAGAAATTTCTGGATGCTTTACAAAAAGACACTGGGCTCTTTGAAATCCCCCTCTCCTGTCTGAAATGAAGGGGAATCAGAATTGAAGCAAAATCATAAATGAAGGAGAAGGTCCTCAGGAAAGCTTTGCTTCCATTTGTTCCTATTAAGGAGTTTTATTTCAGTGCTGGGTTTGCAGGTGGAGCACCGAGTTCCACTTTTTGCAGGGAAAACAGAGGCACAGGAAGGGGATGGCCCACAGCAAACTCAGGGTGACTTTGGATGTGAATGAGCATCCAGGAGGTGATTCCAGGAGTTGCATCCCTCCCCTTTTACCCACCTGGTAATTGTTCATCTGGCTTTACCATCCCTTTCAGCTCTTTAAACTCTTCTCATCCCCCTCTTTAAAGCACTTTATCCCTGGATGGGATGAAGCCACACTGAGATCCATCCTGGCATCTGGCAGCTCCCAAAGGATACAGAAATCCCTGGGTGCCCCACAAAAAAACACTGGGCTCTTTGAAATCCCCCTCTGCCATCCTGGGAGCCGAGCAGCCAGCTGGCAAGTTGGGAGGAGAGCTGTGGTTAATAGTAATTAGAGATGTTAATAATTGAACAGATGATGAACCAGGGCGTGCGGAGATTAAAGCGGAGATTTGCCGAGAGGGTTTAGATGCATGAGTCCAATTAAAAAGAACAAGAGGAATTAGACCAAATTGAGGCTGAGTTCCCAAATCCCTTAAGCCTTGGCAGGAGACGGGGCTGGAATGATTTGTCCGTTCTCTGCTCCATGCTGGTGCTGGACTGGGCCCCTGGCAGCTCCCGTTGTGGCCACCGTGGTGCTGAGCCAAGGGCCGGCCGAAGGGCACAGTCCAGCAGCGCCACAGATCAGCAGGACAGGCCACGATTCCCAGTGCTCCTACAGATCTGGGGGATGTTCCCAGCTCCAAGGTGTTCCTTGTCTCAGCGGGTGCAGCCGGCAGAGTCACCTGCTGCTCCTGCCAAGAGCAGCTCCAGGAAACCTCCCTGGGCTCGGCATCTGCGCAGCCCCTTCTTCCCAGGCAGCCCTTATCTTCCCAGAGCTGCTTCCTCGGGCGTTGCAAATACCACAATCCCTTTCTTTCTGAACACTCCGCAGGGGAAACTGGGCATTTAATTTCCAAACAAACCTCTTGGATTTTTTGTTTTCTTTTTTCCCCTGCTGCTCCCCAAGTGGTTGTAATAATAATAATTAATCATAAGCAGAGCTGACTCCTCTGAATGGGACAGTAGTGACACTGGTTGGCAGCTCTATCGTCCTTCCCAGACAGCAACTCATTAATCCTGGAACGGCAGGAGTTGTTTTTGACACCCCAGTTATCATGAACAGGGCAACATCCTTGGGATCAATCCTGTCCTTCTGACCCCAAAAAAGTGATGGTCTGGGTTTGGGGGTGGTGGGAGATGCTTGGAGCACCCCACAGGACTAGCATGGATTGGATATACTTAAAATAAATTTATACTTAAAATAAACACAACCCCCAGGTTGGAAAAGAGAGGGGAGCAGGAGGCTTGGAGCACAACACCCCGAATTTTTAGGGAGGCCCTTCCCACCATGGAGCTCCTCCTTTAAAAATTAATAGTTTATTCCACTTTTCCCCTCTTCACTCTAATTGACTGGTTCAGGGTTTATTTTTCCTCTCTCAAGTAGAACAATGGGAGGGTTTTGAAGCTGGCGATGCAATAACACCGGAATCTTCACTTTCCCCATTATGATTCCTCATTAGAAAGTTATTTCCCCACGATTTGAAATATAAATGATGCCTTTGATGTCTGCCTCTTTAAAATGGCTCTTTCTAATTTCCTTCTTTTATTTTTTTTTTTTTTTTTGCCCAAAAAGATGCTTCCCCCCCTTTTCCCCTCCCCAGCCCCCAGCACCACTTAACTCACCCCCAGTGCTCCGATGCGCCGCTGTAAACACGGCTTGGGCAGAATAAATAAACTGCCTCGAATTGCAAGATTTTGCTTTGAACAAATGGGATAATTGGGGCAGCTGGAAAAAAAAAAAAAAAGGGAAAAAAGAAAAAAGAAACAGCCTTGGATGCGATTTCTTTTATTATATTTTTTAAAGGAGGGGGAAATAAAGGCTGAGCCTTCCTGCTTTGGAGCGTGGAGCACTGAATGGTGCGAGCCCAGCTGGGCGGGCGCTGCTGCCACGAGTTGTGTCCCCACCACCATCTCCAGCTCCTTCGGCCCTTCCCTCTCCCAGTTTTCCTGGTGGGGTGGGACAGGGGCTGCAATGTGCTGGTGGAGGCTCCAGATAAGGCCCTGCCAGTTTTGCTGGGAGTTAATTAAAGCCGGTGCTCCTCGCACTGGGGCAGGGCCAGCTCCTGCTGCCACTCCCTGGGCTGCAGATATTCCCCTTTCCCTGAGTGTTGTCCGTAGGGCAGCGGGGACAGAGGGAAGGAGCGGTGTGGATACACGGGGAAAGCCTTTTCCCACCATCCCCCCTGGGGACAGAACATCCCATATCCCGTGAAGATTTCCTTGGCAAAGCCGGTGTCTGCCCACGCGTGCCAGGCTCTGCCTGCCTGATGCCGGTGATAGAACCCTCATGTTGGAATTTAATTAAAAACGATTGTTTCCTTGGCATGGCAGGGTCCCACCCTCTGCTTCCAGACAGATCCATGGGAGCGGGTTCAGTGGGGTGTGGGATATCTGGAACAGTGACTCATGGAGTGTGGCACAGAGCGGGGCAGCTGTGGGAGCACATTGGGGAGAGGGGGGAGGAAAAGTGATGCCAGCCCAGGCTGGCAGCACCCCTGGGGACTCTGGGCCAGGGGACACGCTTCCTGAGCAGCAGCACCGGGCTGGTGCCAAGGCAGAGAAGTCAACGGAAAAGCCACTGTATTATTTTTTGTTTCCTTGGTTTAACCTTTCCCTCTCCAGATCCTCCAGCTGAATTTCCAGAGGTGAGGTGTCCCATTGGTGCTGAGCATGCCAGGAAAGCAGGGGCAGCTTGGGGCTGTCCCAGCTGCACAGTCCTGCCCCAGAGTTATCCAAGGGATGATGGCAGGAAGCATCTCCCTGAAAAATTATCAAGAGGTGTATTCCTCTACCCTGTAGCACCCCCAAAATCATGGCTGGTTAGGATTCCAACTGTGTCTACCATGGAAAAGGAGCAAGTCCTGGAAAAACAGGCTGGCGAAAGGGACCTTGGAAGCACAGAATAACTCTGGAAACATGTAAAAAGTCATGGGAGCCCCCAAATAAATCCATGAAAACCCCCAAATAAACCCATGGAAACACTCAAATCCAGGGCAATTTTGTCCCATCTCCTGCAAATCTGGCACAACTGACAAGGACTGAGCACCCCTCTAAGTCTCTGGATGGTGATGGACATCCAGGATAACTTCCCTGGCTTCGTGGCCCATGGATACCAGGAACAAGCTGCAAATTGAGATGGGAATAGACAGGACTGCATTTCACATCTACACCAGGCTTGTTTTTACCAGCCCTGCGAGTTGGACGATGATTATTTTATAAAAATAGGATATTAAAGAGAGAATCAGGCTCAGATGAAAAATTCAAGAGCGAGTCCGATTTAAGTTTTCATCTCCCAGCAATGTCCAGAGGATGGATGTCTCCAGGAAAAGGACAAACTGCGCATTAAAGTGAGAGCCAGATGATAAAAACCTTCACTTAAAATATACATTTCTGCCCCACATTATTAATAACATGCGAGATTAATATTTTAAATGGGATGAATTTTAAAAAATGTCATTTCCAAGCCACATTGGAAGGTTTTTGCTGAGATTATGGACTGAGGGGAGGACCCCTCCCTGTATTCATTGCAAGAGTGTGATGTATATTTTATAGATGTTAAATATAAATATCATATTCCATCCCCTCCTCATCCTCTCCATGTTTTCCTGTGTCTGTTTGCACTTTGGAGCCAACACTGACCCGGCTACTTTGAAATGAGGCTGAGGGATTTGGGCTGGGAAGTCAAAAGGGCCCTTTTCTGCCAGGAAAAATTCCATCTTCAATGGATTTTCCACTTCCAAAGGGCACGGGAGCAGCTCGGAGCCCGGTCCTCGTGTGCTGGAGCAGGAGGGAGAAGTCCATAACTCACTGCCGGGCCCGGGATGCATAATTTATCCCCAGCAATTGCCATCAATTGGTTATTAAAAGTGCCCTCCCTGGATTAAGCACGAACAAGGGAAGAGATAAATCTCGTTCCCGAGGTAACTAACTCCCAGTTGTGCTCCACGGGGAAAACTTTGCTTAGTTTGCCCATTTTGCAGTCAAAAAGGAGTGTTTTGGTGCAAAGCAAGGCAGCATTCCCATCTTTAACCTCCATGAAGGTCCCTGATCCTCGTGGGCTCTCCAATGACCATGGGAGTGTGGAAATAATCATATCTTTAAAAATAAAGTGGAGCTGGATCCGTGGCATCATTTTTGTGGAGCTCAAAGAGTCATTTCCCTGGATGAGGCACAAAGAGCATCCTGGCATCACTGAGCCAAACAAAATGGAAATAATTAGGGAGAAAAGATAATTTCCTGGAGCAAAGCACCCTCCAAGCTGCCATTCCCTCCCTGCTAAATGCTGAGGATTGGAGCTCAGGGTCTCATTGAGATAACGACCATGAGCTGCTGGGGAACCTCTCTGGGGCAGGAGGGAAGATTTGTGAAAATTTGAGAAATATTCACTTCTGGAAGCTGCAATCCTGGGAGGTGGTTTTGTCGAGGAAAAGGTGCCCCAAAGACCTGGGATGGAAATGGGCAAGTTGAATTCCCTCCCTCCCATCTCTGGGTGATTTTGTGCCAGAAGTTTGGGCTTTTTGTCCTTCCTGATATGGCTGTTTGGACAAGATCCAGCTTCTCTTGCCCAGGAATGCTCTTCATCCTGCAAGGTCCAGGTGTGCTGGTGCTCTTGGCTGCGTTTTTGGAGGGGATACTGGAGGGAAGAGGTCAAATCAACTCCCCTTTATTTACAGCAATAAATAAAAAGCCATAAATGTCCATGGTAAATAATAAATATGACGAAAAGCCCAGAACAGCTGATCTTGCTGCATCCCTGCTCCACTGTTTCCTCACGGAAAGCCACATCCAACAGCCCCAGGCATAAAAGCTTTGGGTTTCCCAATCCTTGCTTCATGTGGGGTTTCTTTCCTTGCAAGATTATGGACTGTTCCTCCTATTTTCAGGCATTCTTTCCTGTTTTCAGGCATTCCATCTTATTTTCAGTCATTTTACTCAGCAATTTTTCTACTTCTATTTCCTTGTGGTCAGTAACACCCCCCCAGGTACCGGCACCACCTGAAGCTCTCCTCATGTGAAAACTGAGAAAAACTTGTCCTGATACTGGTACCCTAATAATGATCCCTCTGCAATTTATTTTTTTTTTAAAGGTGAAAAAAAGGCAATAAATCCAGTAAAATTGGAGTGTTGGGTGCACACAGGCCCAAACAGTGAAAAAATAATTTATTCCTTTCTTTCCCATGGGAGAAATTATTTGGACATAGAGGAAGAGGAGTGGCCCCGGACACATAAAAGTCTAAGTGGGGATGTTTAAATAATTCAGGCAGAGGAATGAATAAAAAGCAAGAGGCTGGCCAAGGCAGAGATGGGGTCAGGAGGAGGCAGGTCCAGGCACGGCCAAAGCAGAGGAGTCTGGGCTGGGCTGAATGCGGTGTCTGGGAGAGAACGGGGGGGACCCTCTCAGCTCCGCGTGCTCTGCCGCACCTCCGAGGCACGGCATCAATAGATGGCACTCAAGAACTGCTCCTTCCTCCTGTCACAAGCGTGGGATGGTGGAGAGGTGATGGATCAACTGGGGAGCAGCTTCGGGAGCTCAGATGGCCTCCCAGCCCTTCTCGCCTGGCTTGGGAAGGCCAAGCCACGAGCTCAGGATATTGCAGCTCTCCAGACACGGCAAGGAATGTTTATGTTAGAGTAAAAGCTGCTCAAGGCTTCCCAAGGACACACGTCCGTGCTGGTATCGGGATGGTGCCACATTCCCACCTCCTGTGCTCCCAGTGAAAGGGCAGAAAAGCAGGGAGAAAGGGAGGGCAAAACCCCTCCAACCTCCTCCACCAAATTGCTTTTATTTAACAGCCTCGGTCAGCCTCAAGTAGGTCACAAGGCTGTGTGTGTATCTTCAGAATAAAGTCTTTAATCGGCTGATGGATATGAAAAAATAAATTACAGTGGCAAAATGTAATAAACGTTAAAGGGAAAATGATGAGAGTAATATAAGTACATTGATTTAACTAGGATGATATAGAGGAATTGTCTGCTTTATAGGTCTTTAGATGTCTATTAGCAGCTCTGTATTAAGGAATAGGGCTGTTCTCTTGATATACTTAAGAGCTGTCAGTAATTCCTATTTCACACTCCACTGCTTCAATTCAGAGAGCTCCGTGCAGCCCCAGCGACCCCATCCCGGGCTCGCTGGAGGGTGACCGCCTGCCGGAGCTTCCTTTGCAGCCTCTGGGCTATTCAGAGCCCGAGGAGGAGCCGGCGGGGCCGTTTGTCTCAATGACTCCTTCCCTGAGCCCGGCTCTTCCTCCCCTGCGAGAAAAGGAGCCTTGGTTTGGGGGGAAAAACCCCAAAGCTTCACTCTGCAGGATCCAGGGTGTGTTTTCCCTGTGTACAGGATCATACCTGCATTTCATTTTAATTTTTTTACATCTGCCTTATTTTCACCCGAGGGGTGGGAAATCCATCCTGCTTTTCCTGTTGTCCATTTCCTTCTGCTAACGAGTGTTTCAGCCCAGCTCCCAGGCCAGCCTTAGCGAAAATACAGAAATATTTTCCCAAAGCAGAGATGGAGACAGTGAGTTGGGAGCAAATTCACCCTCTGGGTGTGCCTGACCCATTGGGCTGGTCCTCAACCAGCTGCAGCAGAGACTCTGCCTCTCCTTCACCTGGAAAGACACTTTAAATAGGAAAAGTATATTTTCATTTTAGAAAAATAAAACTTGGCTGAATTTTCTGGATGGAAGAGGCAAGTCCTGGCCATGGCAACCCAGGACCACACAGATATTTGATGTTTTTTCCTTTTCCCTTTACTCCTTAGAGCCCGCAAAGGGAGGAGCAGCCCAGCCCAGCAGCCTCCACCATGGAGACACCAGAAAATTCATCCATCCCACATGGAAACATCCAGTGTTGTGCCTTAATGTGAGAAAAAGGAGGATTAGCACAGTTTTTTCCCATTTCCCACCACAGAGAAATAAAAGCCTTCCTAAATTAGGCCTGCAGGGTCTGTGTCCCTGCTCAGGAGAGGCTGGGATGCAGCTGGTGGCAGCAGCTTGGAAAGGATGAGCATTCCAGTGCCACCAGCCACTTTTCCCTCTGCTTGCTTCCTCCCCCAAAAAAGACATGGTTTGTTGAAAATGAAATTTTCAAAGGGGAAAAAGCAAAAAGGAGGACAGAGAGCTTTGCAGACACCCAACACACCCCAGAGAGGAAAAAGCAGAGTTTTTGGGAATGTTGCATCTTCATCCTGCTTGAAAGAAGACAAAGCCAAGGCTTTTTTCAAAATCATAGCAGAAAAATATGCAATAAATGCTTTTTCTCCAGGGTTAGTAGCTGCAGATGTCATGTGGTTCCTACCAGCCTTGGGATGCTCCTGGTGGGATGTGTTTCCATGATGTCCTAGGGAGAAAATCCCATGTTGTGATAGAGCCCATTCCAGCTGGAAACAAAAGGGTTCAACCCTCTGAGGGTGGAGCAGGAGGGATAGGACAGAGTTCAACTCCAAAATCCAAATAAAACCCTGAACAAAAAAGAGATAGGATGGGTTTGATCCCAACCTGCCTTTCCAGCTTCTTAGCAGGAGAGGAAGTATTTTGGAAAGTATAAGAAACATGATAGAAAGTTGTTTTCCTTGATATTTCATAACATTTTCCCCTGCAGCGTTTTGGCCACTTTCTCTTCTTTTATTTTTTATGGCTTACAAGTAAAAGAGGTTTTTATCGAAAATCTGTTTTTCAGGAACAAGAAAATCAATAAAAATATATCAGTTTATGCCTTTGTTAAAGAACCAGGAAAGGTCCCCCTGTGCAAAAAAAGGAACTCGAAATGTCTTGTTTGGGTTGGAAAGGGAACTTTTATTGCCTCATTACAAGGGAGGAACCCTGCACTTAGCATCAAGATTTTGCATAAGAGTTTGTAAAAATCCCAGTGCCATCGTGAGCGATTCCTAAACCAAATAGAAGAGGGCAGAGATCATCGAAGAACTGGTTTGTAATGATTGATTTGGCCAATTCCAGCCCTAACCGAATTCCTGAGGCTTCAGTAATCTCTTTAGCATCGTCAGGTCTGTGCACCGTTGATCTGATGCCACCCCCTTCCTTCTCTTTATGAGCCACCCAAGGCCAGGGAGGCAGTGGAATTCATCTGGCACTTCCCTCTGAAGCACCTGCCCTCCACGTGTGGATGTTTCACCTTTGGGAAGGGCTCCAGAGAGCCAGCAGTGCTCTGCATCCTGGCTGGGTCCCTGGGAGCCGTCTCAGGGATGCAGAGCTGCACTTTGGCTCTGTAAATCAGCAGCTTTTAACCCCCCTGAGCACAAACACAGGGAATTTTCCCCATCCCTCAGTCCAAGCCAGGATGCTGAAGGACAAAGGTGACTTCTGTATTTTTAATTTATTAATCTCTTTGCTTTGCCTTCACAGGGACTTTCACCTCTATTTTCTTTTTTTATTTTTTCCTTTTTTTTTCCCCTGGCCATACTCCAGCTGATCCAGGATGTGTTTGATATTGCTGTTCCCATATCAAAGCGCTCAACGTGCACAGATTTCAGTGAATTGTGAAGGAAAGCAGGAGATGCTTTTATCTCTGTGCCTCTTTGCAGGATTGCCCGGAGCCCAGACTTCCCTCTGTCTCAGCTGTGTGATCCAGCTGTGCCCCAAAGCCTCTCTGCAAGCCCAGGGAGGGGGTGGTGGGATGGGGGAAGCATTACCTCACACATCTGGAGCTGGGAACAAGCCTTTGCTCCACACGGATTTCTGGACAACCTTCCAAAAGGCAGCAGGCTCGAGCTGTGATCCGGATCCAAGGAAGAGGTGAAAAGCTCCTGGTGCTCCAATCTCACTCCTGACACTTCTGTCTCACCCCTGGGACTTTCAGCTTTACACCTCCTGCCAGGTCCTGGCATGTCCTTCCTGGAACTTCCATCTTCTCCCTGCTGGTCCTCTCATCTCACCTCTGCTGTTTGCATCTCTCTTCATGTTTTCATCTCATCCCTGGAGCCTGGACCTCAGCATTCCTGTTTCCATTTCACCATTGCCATTTGCACCTCCCCATTCCTGTTTGCATCTCCCCATTCCTGTTTCCACCTCCCCATTCCTGTTTCCACCTCCCCATTCCTGTTTCCATCTCCCTCCTGGTACTTCCATCTCCATCTTGATTCTTCCATCTCCCTCCTGGTATTTGCATCCCATGCCTGGCACTCGTATCCCACCCCTGACACTTCCACCCCACACTTTACAATTCCATCTCCCCTGGTTGCTGTATCTCCCTCCTGGCACTGGCATTTTGCCCCTCTCCTGGGGGGCACAGTGGGTTCATCAGGCAGAGCTGCCCCAAGTCCCTGAGCCCAGACTCTGCCACCCACCAGGTGGACAACTCCAGGGGTTTATGTCCTCCCCACAGGAAAGGGCTTGAACATGGGATCCTTTTGGTTTTGTCCACCTGCCCCTACTTGGGCTCCATCAAGGACCACGCACTGAAGGTCTGGAAGAGCTTAGATGTGCCAGGCACTGCAGGGGTGGGAACAGGCAGGATCCATCCCACGGCAGGGTGAAGGGAGAGGACAGGTGGGAAGAGGTGCAAAGTCACCCTGCCTCAAGGAATGGCTTCTAGGTGAACACCCAGATCATGGAGGGGTTTACTTCACTAAAATGAAAACTCTCTGCCTGCCATGATATGGATTCACCCCACAGGGGGAGACTGGGAATGTTGAAGATTTGCTCCCCAAGAGCTCTGAATCCCAATGAGGGGGTGGCTCGAGCCACCCTAAACCCCACAATCAGCATCTCCCCACCAGCAGCGCAGCTCCTTTGCATTCCCCTCGTAGCTCTAACAATGGGATAACACAGCATTTCTATATAATAACATTTATTGCTGCAGCCACAGAGAAAGAGCATTTCTGAGCGCTCTAGGAGCCATATGCGGGCAGCACAGATTTGTCTCCATAAAGGTTTTTCCAAGAGTGCTGCAAGAGAGTAAACTGAGGAATTAGGAACAAAAAAAATGGGGAGGAAAAGAAACCCTTCCTCTGTCAGCAAAAATCAAGGTGGAATGTCACATCTTGAGGACAAAATACCCAAAGTCTGGAGAGAAAAGGCTTGAAAAGGCTTCATGTAATGGAAGTATCCATAGGCACAAAGGAAACCCCAGCATCCAGCTGTTCTTGTGGAATATTTGTCAAAGCTAATGTTGCATTCAAATAAAAACATAACCATCACACCAAAAGTGATGCTTCATGTCCAAAAACTTCTGGTCCAGGATGCAAGTGCTGGGATTTGGGGTTGGACATGTGCCCAGGAATTGCTCGGAGCTGGAAACGGAGCCTGTTTTTCTCTGCTAACCAAAGACAAAACCCCACAACTCTGCTCTGTGCCCGTGTGCCCATCACCGCAATTAAAGGGTATCCAGAGGATGAGGAAACCTCCCTGTGTCAATCCCAGTGGTACCAACCTGCCCTGCCCCAGCAGCATCACCAGGTCACAGCCTGGCATGGAGGGACACACTCCTGCTGTCACCTCTCATCAGCCCTTGCTCCCCAAATGCCCTTTAATTAAGGGTTGTTAAAGACTTTCACTGCCCGGAGCCGATCCCGAGCCCGGGTTTGTGTCTGCAGCAGGAGAAATGGGCAGGGATTTTTGCAGTGAGGAGAAGGAATGAGTCGTTAAAAGAGATGCTGCATTAATGGACATTAATGGACATAAAAATGAAAATAACCCGCCCAGGCTCCCCCTTCAGCTCCATGTCCTTCTGCTCTGCCAGCCTTTGGATAAATAAAATATCAGGCTCTGCCCTGCACACAGAGCTGGGAGAGGCAGAGGCACTCTGGAGGCACTTCCCAGCCCTTCCTGTCATGCTCAGCTAATCCCAGATATTGACAAATCCATTGGTTATTGGTTGATAAGGAGCGATGCCCGTTCATGGTGGGGGCTGTGTCTTCTTGCACTTCCTCAGTGTCAGAGGCAGTTCACAGGTCTCTGTGGGACAGGGGCACTCCTGGTCCTGCTTTTGGGGACATGTCCAGGCCACCTCTTCTCCATGTGCACTTTCATGTGTTGTGTCATTGAAGTTGTGGATGCCCCATCCCTAGAAGTGTCCAAGGCCAAGCTGGATGGAGCTGTGAGCAGCCTGGGCTAGAGGAAGGTGTCCCTGCCCAGGGCAGGGGGTGAAACTGAGTGGGCTCTAAGGGCCCTTCCAACCCAGGCCATTCCAGGATTCCATAATCCTATGGTTCTATGATTCTGTGATTCTTTAATGACTCCATGATTACTTTATGGCTCCAGGACTCCATGATTCCATGACTCTATGACTCCATGATTCCATGATCCCATGACTCTATGACTCCATGATTCCATGATTCTGCAGGCCAAGCCACTGTAAAGCTGCCGTGGAGGTGACCAGAGCTCTAGGGAAACTGGGGTCATCCTTCTCCATGGCCAAGAAATTCCAGCCTTCTACTGCAATGGGACAAAGTCCTGATGGTGGCTTCGTGCTTCAGTGAATCTCAGGGAAGGACAAGTGACCTCATGAGAGGGGATGGAGATGAGGGAAGGGATGGGATGTCTCCTTACAGGGCATTTTGCCCTCTAAGGAGCTGCCTGGAATAAAATCTCTGGACATCTCAATGCCTCTGGCTGGGAAAGGAGATGTGGGACAAACCTCTTCATTTAGGGTTTTAATCCCTGGGGCCCAATTCCAGCCTTTTTCCAGAGACACAGACCAGTCCCAAAAATGTCTTTCCTGAGGAAAGGAGTGGAGAAGGTGCTCCAGAGGCTGCGTGGAGAGGAAAGCAGCCCAGCCTTCACTAGACATGAGAGTTTCCCCTCCAGAAGGAGGTGTGAGCTCAGGGGAGCTCCTGGAGGGGCTCAAACGACCGTAAATCCCAAAATCTGGAGAGTCTGTGCTGAGCAGTGACAGCAGCTCATGGCTGGCTGCTCCCAGAGGAATTTTGGGGCTGGGGGCATTGGCAGGGGTGGAAACATTCGCATCCAGGAGCTCCATGGGCTCGCCAGGCAGCAGCCAGGAGCCACCTGCCTACAGCAGCTGGAATATGGAGAGAGCTGGAGCAAGAGCCATGCGTGCAGAGGAACATCTCATCCCTGGAACTGCCAAGCTGCTCACAGAACAGATGGCTCCGGGTTAAATGTGAATTGCAAACCTAAAAAATAAAAATGGTGTTTGTGCCCTTCCCGGCACCTTTATGATATATAAAGATACAGAAAGTGGTTTTATTTCCCTCTGAGGAAACGTGGTTGGGGTTTTTTATTCTTTTATTGGGTTTGGGGATTTTTTTTCGTCTTGCATTAGGGAAAACAAGGCAGGGTTTTCCTGCCAGGAGTTGGGGGAGCTCAGCTGGATTTTGGGGGGGTATTTCAGTTCTGGGAAGGGGCAAAGCTTAGGAAAATGCTAAAGCTGTAATGCAATAAATTGCATGAAACATGGCAATAATACAAGTTCTCCCTGCAAAAGACCAAAGGAGAGGTGGGAGGATGCAACAAGCTCAGACTGGGACTGGAGCAGGGAAAAGCCATTGGCATCTCCAAGAGAATTCCCAAAGTCAGTTTGTGTCAGGCAAAGGGTGAAAGGGCCCTCTCCTCCTTCAGCTGGGTGTCATGGTGGAGTTAAGGTGGCATGTCACAAAAATTACCTCTCCCAGCCATGGAGTTTGTTGCTGGCTCAGATTTATTCTTCTGGAGTGGAATTAGCCAGGAAATCATTTGGAAGCACTGTGTTTTACTTTGGGCTGGCTTGAAATGAGGCAACAGAGAGGTAAAACCACCCCTTCAGCCTCACTTTCCCCTTCCTCAGGGCAGATTTATTCCCTGTGACAATCCCTCAATGCCTTATCCCAACAACAGCTTTAAACACAGGTGGGACAACTAAATGGAAAAAAGAGATTGTGGTTATTCCATAATCTTTCATTAATGCAACACTCGCTATTCAGACAGAGACAAAAGAGGCTGTGCGTCTTTTTGGAAAATAAATCTCCCACTGCTTATTTTTTCCCCCATGTAGCGAGAAAAAATATATTATTCATATGGAGACAAGGAGCAGCTGAAGGACTTGCAGCTGAGGCTGTGGCTGGAGCAGCAGGAGTTGTGCCTGGCAGGTTTGGAGCCGGGGATGCTGCGAGGGAAAATCAGCATCGGGGTGAGCAGGGAGACAAAACCCATCGTGGCTCACCCACGTGGCAATTTCCTCCTGCAGCCAGGGAAACGGAGCCTTTGGGCTTGGCTTTGTCAATTAATTCAACTTCTGGTTCACCTTTTGGAGAGAAGAAAAAGGGGGGAAAAAAGCTTTTCAGAGCTTTCAAAAATAGCTCAGCAAAATGTTTTGGCATTTGTGAAACAAAGCCTTTCACTTCAGAGGTACCGGCATGAGGAGCTCAGCGTTTTTCAAAGGTTTGCTGCTCTTTAATTCTTTTTTAACCTGAAATTATTCATCTCATTAACATAATCCTGAATTCACACTGCTCTGGTCCTCCTCAAACATCATTTCCAGCAGATGCACAAATTGATCACAAAGCCCCCTTCAGAGTGGATGGATCCTGAGGCCGTGGTTTTTCCCAGATTCACACTTTATTCCCAGTTCTCCCTTCAGGAGATCAATCTGTGACCTGGTGGTGAGAACTGCAGCTCCATGACAAACCCACCTGGGGTTCCCCACATGCCCAGGAGGGCTTGCAGCAGCTTGGAGCAGCTTCCAGCTGTGGGAAGGATGGGACTGAGGTGGGGATACACCCTCAGTCACTGAGCTGTAACAGAGCTATGGGTGAGGGGGCTTGGTTTATTGGGATAAATTCAGAGGAAGTGCTGCTGGAGTTATGTAACATAAAGACAACGTGTGGTTGCTTCTGTCACAGATATAAATATGTACAGGTAGGATCCATCTGCATTTGGGAGCATCCTCATTGCTTGCTGTTCATTCCCATTAACTCTGCATCCCCCAAGTGCCTCCACGGCCCAGACGAACGTCTACGGCCACAGCTGAGTGCACGCCTTCAAACATCACATTCCATCCCTTTGCCTCTGGATATACATGTGCGAACATGAGCCTGGGTTTAGAAACTGGGAGGTCTCCATAAATCTTCATTTTGGGTGTGTGGGAATGTGGTTTTGGGCATGCACACCCCAAAATCCAGGACTTCCACAAAATGCTTCAGGCAGGGAGGGTCTGGGGGATTTCTTTCCTCTCCAGTTGATCAAAACCATTTTGTTGTCAGCATAATTCCATGGATTTCATCAGAAATGTGTTGAACAGACTTCCCTAAGTGGTGGAGACACTGGTTGTGGAGGGATCTAAATGACATGTAGATGTGGCACTTGGGGACTTGGGTTAGAGGTGGCCTTGGCATTGGGGGATTAAATGTTGGACCTGATGATCCTGGAGATCTTTTCCAGCCTAATCCATTCTATGATTCTATGAACAAGCCCTCCAGTGAGGGCAGTGCCAAAGGACTGATGCAGACCAGCTGCCACTGGAGCTGGGATCGGCACAGGGTGATGCCCATCCCTGCCTGGAGCTGTGGGAATTTGCAGTGGGATAGGCAGCTCTTTTGGGACAGACAGGCCAGGTCTTCTGGGATGTGGGTTCTGCCTAAAGAGCTTAATGGATCTCTCCTGGGTTCTTTAGGATCCCCTGCCCAGGGGGGCTGGCTCCTGGAGTGTTGTGGAGAAGGGAGGCTCCGACTCCATGCCTGCTCTGGAAGGTGCTGAACATCTCGTTAGCTCAAGGACTGGATCCTCATTTCCACTCCAGCCTCTCCAGGCTGCAAACACAGCTCCCAGAGCTCTTTAATGTTCAGAGCAGCTCAAGTGTAAATGAGAATCAGGCCCTCCAGTGCCATCTCTTTTCTTCCAAAGAGGAAAAATCTCCTTGACTACAGGGAGTGAAGTGGGTCAGGATGGTTTGGGGTTGACTCAAACCTCTTCAGTGCTGTGCCAGGTGATGGCTGCCCTTCACTTGAGAGCTGAAATGTTTCAGCTGCCTTTGGAGGCAAGAAGAGTTTGCAAATCCAGGCTCGGCATCCGTGCAAGAGAGAAGATGCTCTCCCCATCACACCAGCATTAGGCAGAAGGGTTTTCCCAGTTTCTTGAGGAGCAGACGAGCGGGCAGTGGTCAAGGACAAGAACTCTTGTGGCCTTCACTGCCAGAGGAGTGACATTGCCCAGGCGTGCCCAGCGCAGCGCGTTCTGCTGCACTGATCTCCTGCATTTTGTGCTCCATTGCTCTACAAGAGGACACAGTGTTTGGAGCGTGGTGACATCAGTCTGGGCACGGCTGGGCTCCTGCTGTCAGGGACAGAAAGGTTCTGCAGTGGAAAGGGAGGTGGATCCATCCACAGAGTAAATACCTGGGGAGGGTGTTAATTAGTGCAAAAGGAGGGGGAGGGAGGTGATTTGGCTGGGATACACAAAAAGATGTTCATCTGCCAGGGAGTGGGTAATGAGGCTGGACCAAGTTAATATCTGGGGCTGGAATGTGTTCAGATGAGGACGTGTCAATGCCTGGGAATAGGGATTTTGAAGATGTGGCTGTCAAGGCTATCCAGGATTTTCAGAAACCCTTGATAAGGTCACCCCAACCCTACTGGTTATGTTATTGAGGACACCCCGTTCCACAGAGGGTGCCAGAAATATCCCTGCCCCAAGTCCCAGCCCTGCCACAGCCCCTGGGTGACTCCAGCCCACTGACCTGGAGCTGGGATACCAAGGCAGCCTGTACCCACCATCCCCAGTCCCAAGGCAGCCTGGATCCCCATCCCTGCTCCCATGGCAGTTTGGATTCTCCATCCCTCCTCCCATGCTCCCATCCTCCCATACTGACAGAAACATGGGATGGGATGGGATGGGATGGGATGGGATGGGATGGGATGGGATGGGATGGGATGGGATGGGATGGGATGAGTTGCATTTGCTGATTCATCGCCTCTCCAGCGACGTCAAAGAACCCTCTCAGGAGCTTTTCCTGGCACTTCATCAGTGAAGAGCTTGGCTGCGGCATCTGAAGGACTTCTCAGGTGAGGCGCATCCTCCCTGGAATAAAATTCTAGATAATGCACAGGTGTGGAAAGGACAAGATCCCTTCTGGCACCACATCTCCCAGCATCTGACTGCAGCCTCTTCCCAGGAGGGCTGCATGGACAGGGAATGCCGGTGCTTTGATACACAACCTATTTACTGTCTCCTCACCATTCCCACATCACTGGAGCCTCCAGCCTCCTGCAGGATCCCTGCAGGGTAAGACAGGGTCCTCCCCACCACAGGGACCATGCAGGGATAAGTTAAGGGACTTGGCAGGGGTTGCCATGGATCTCATTTTGATTTCCCAACAGAAATCACCCTAACAACCAACTTCAATCATGACAGGAGAGATCCAGCGTCCTTATCCTCCCTTTACAGCAAGGAGAATGTGCCAGGGGAATCTGAAATTCAGATTCCTCCCGTTTGAAAGGTATCTGTCGCTATCACTTGTGCAGCAGCAGCTTCCAGAGGCTGTGGAAGTGACTCCCCGTGTGCTGGATGCTGCCCACATCCAGCCCTTCCATTATTATCATTGCTATTGTTACGGAATAAATCATTCCTTAAGCTTCTCTCTTTCATTGCAAATTGTCCATGAAACACTTGCAATCTCTACTGAGAGACACCCGGCTTGACAGCCTAAATCAGATCAGTAATCAAATCCCAATCCCAGCCCCTGCTACCTGCTCTGAGTTATTGGGACCACAATGTGCTGGAAAAAAGTCAACAATCCCTGCAGAAATAAAAAAAAAGGGATGTGTAGGAAAGGTTTCTTCCACTTAGAGATGAGCTGGAAAGATCTGGGTCTCTCTCATATTTGTTATTTACTCTTTATTTCTAGATATTTGAGCTCTGGGTCTCAGCAGACCTTACACTCGTGATCTGCACCAGCCAGACCTCGGTCAGGGAATCCCAGTGGTGACCAACACAAAACAGATGTGGAGCACAGGCAGCAGGGCCAGCAGGGATGCAGTGGGATGGCAGCTCTTGAGGCTACTCCTAATCCTGGAAAAAAGCTATATTGTGCAAACCCCACAATCTTTTAACAGCTTGCAGAACTTGTCCTGAATAAATTACTACAATTCCCTGACTGGATATGGCCTGAATGCCCCATTTGGTGCCCTGCTCAGGGCATCAAGGAGCCAAATCTGTCCTCAGTGACATATTGTCAATGATTTTTCGCTTTTTTGAGATTTAGCACCTCTTGCTCACATATTATAATAAAAACTTTGCACCCTCTGCCCAGCACAGCCAGAATGTCGTGGATGAAGGACCCCAGGGATCAGAGCAGCCATAGCTGGATCTGTACCGAGCCTCTGTCTCTGCAACTGGACTCCTCATAGAGACAGAAAAAGCTGGGGCCCCCAGACTGCACTTGCACCTTCTTCTGGGATTTTTTGGCTCAAAATATCCCTGCCTAGAGAAATCAGATGTTGTTCCACAGGCTGACGATGGGGAGAGAACAGTGGTCCCTTCCAACCCAAACTGTGTGGCACCCTTGATACCACCCTTTAATTATTCAGTTGCACCAGAAAATGAATTTTTCTTCATTTTCAAGTGAAGCTTCTAGGCTTTGTTGTGAGATGGGCTTTTTCTGCTGTTTGTCCCATTCCCCCAGTGCTTTGCTTGGCAGAGCAGCCAGAGCTGCCTGGGCTTGCAGCCTCCACCTTCCCACTGCTCCAAATAAGCAGCCTCAGCTCCAGAGAAAGCAAATGGGAGGCTGGAATTTATTTTCTACCCATTTAATCAGGCGCCAGGGAAGGAGTTGGATGCGCTGGCCCCCGATTTCACATTTGTTTCTCTGCCTGACTGAGCGCCAAAGCCTCAGCAAAGGCTTAGAGAAGTCCTCTCACCACAAAAAAAAACATGGCTCAGAAGTGGTGGAGGGAGATCAAGCACCCAATTTCTTCTTGCTGGAGAACCAGAGTCACTCATGGAGAGGTTTTGATCCCTGCTCTGGAAGAGATATTTCCACGTGCTGGATCTGTGCTGCCTCCCACTGCCTTCCCCACTGCAGCACTTCCCCGAGGATCGTGGCTAAATGGGATTTCAACTCCCCCATCCTTATTGCAGCCTGGTGACAGCTGACCAAGCCTGGGGCTGGTTCTTTCTCACTCTTGAAAAACCATGTTCTCGTTTATATATCTCCTTTTTCCCAGCCGCTGTGGCACTGCCTTGTTCCTCTCCTATTTGCAGTTCCTCATTCTTCCCGGTTTTCTGCCTCGCTTGGCGAGGGCCAGGCGTGTTTTAAACGCTGCAGTGGTGTTGCAGCAACTTTGACAGGAATAAGCCTCCCACGTATCGCCTGGATCTTGCTCAAGGCTGGCAGGAGGAGGATTTGACAGCCCCAGGGTCAGGGCACGGCCACTCTGAATTTGTAGGAGAGTATTTACAGGGACACAGGGAGGAGATTATATCCCAATAGTGGGATAAGGTCTGTAAAAGGAGAAACTCTTGACTTGCCCCATGCAGCACTTACCCAGCTGTAAAAAATCCTCTCTTTTCTTCTCTCTGCTGGTCATTAAATCACTGGCTTCATGTTCCAAATCCTAGGCTTGGGAAGGCTCAGGCTGTGTCCTGTGAGGGGTTGGGGCGCTGGGGGATTTTGGGATGCTCAGACATCCGAGGGTTGCTCTGTGTGCTGATCCTGAAGCTTCATTCCTCCTCCAGCCTCTTCCCTTCACAATGCTCCCACTCATGGAGTGCTTAAATGCCCTTAATGTGACAAAATTGGGGTCAGGAATTAATGTGACAGGAACTGGGGTCACAGTATTGTCCAGTTGGAGCTCCAGGTTTCTATTCCAAGGGCCTGGAATAACAGGATGGAGGGAATGGCTTCCAGCTGAAAGAGAGTAGATTTAGATGGGATACTGGGGAAGAACTCTTCCCTGTGAGTGTGGAGAGCCCCTGGCACAGGTTTGCCCCATCCCTGGGAGGGATCCAGGGCCTTCCATGGGTGGTGGCTCCATCCTTCCATGGGAACCCCTTCCCTCCTCCTCCTCCAGCTCCTTCTCAGCTTGGGTGAGTACAGATACAGCTAGAGATGCTATGGATGTGGATGTGGATGTGGATGTGGATGTGGACGTGGACATGGACATGGACATGGACATGGACATGGACATGGATATGGATATGGACATGGATATGGTTATGGACATGGATATGGTTATGGATGTGGATATGGATGTGGATGTGGATGTGGATGTGGATGTGGATGTGGATGTGGATGTGGACGTGGATGTGGATGTGGACGTGGACGTGGACGTGGACATGGATATGGATATGGATATGGATATGGATATGGATATGGATATGGATATGGATATGGATATGGATATGGATATGGATATGGATATGGATATGGATATGGATATGGATATGGATATGGATATGGATATGGATATGGATATGGATATGGATATGGATATGGATATGGATATGGATATGGATATGGATATGGATATGGATATGGATATGGATATGGATATGGATATGGATATGGATATGGATATGGATATGGATATGGATATGGATATGGATATGGATATGGATATGGATATGGATATGGATATGGATATGGATATGGATATGGATATGGATATGGATATGGATATGGATATGGATATGGATATGGATATGGATATGGATATGGATATGGATATGGATATGGATATGGATATGGATATGGATATGGATATGGATATGGATATGGATATGGATATGGATATGGATATGGATATGGATATGGATATGGATATGGATATGGATATGGATATGGATATGGATATGGATATGGATATGGATATGGATATGGATATGGATATGGATATGGATATGGATATGGATATGGATATGGATGTGGATGTGGATATGGATGTGGATATGGATGTGGATATGGACATGGATGCATGTGCTAAGGACATAGATATACACATAGATTTTAGGGATATGGATGATATGGATATGGATATGGATATATAGACAGATACAGGTACAGCTATAGCTAGAGATATGGATTACACGGACAGAGATATTGATTATATGGATATAGATTATATGGATATGGTTATCAGTTATATGGATATGGATGGGAATGACATGGGTGCAGCAACAGATGCAGATACAGATACAAATAAAGTTGATATGGATATAGATGATAACAAAATAGATATCGATATTCAGAAAATTTAAATGGTCACGGACGTGGACATGGACATGGACATGGACATGGACATGGATGTACATGCTGAGGATATGGACACAGACAGACTTCATGGGTATGGATATATAGACAGATATATCCATAGACAGATATATCCATATCCATATCATATAGGTGTAGCCACAGGTGCAGATTCTATGGATATAGATACAGGTTATTCTATGGATATAGATACAGATTGGATGGATATGGATGTAAATTACATGGATATGGATACAAATTATATGGATGTGGTTATGACTGGCATGAAAATAGCTACAGATGCAGATGAAGATACAAATATAGATGATACAGATACAAGTATAGATAAGGATAAGATAGAGATAAAGATGATGCAGATATAGATACTAAACCAAGGTATAGATATTTAGATATAGGTATGGATGTAGATATGGATGATGCCATGAGAAAAGGGTGTTATTTTGGGCCACTCAACCCCTGCTCATGGGGAGAAAACCTCACCCCAAGCTGAGAAATGAAGGGGAGGGAAGAGGAGGGAAGTGGATCTGTCCCACTAGAAGCTCCTGCAAAAGCCCCTGCTGGGACAAAAGGCATTCGTTACATTAATTGGTGCTGGAGATAGCGCCGAACAAATGAAAGTTATTAAAGGAAGGGAGATGGATGGAGCTCAAGGCATCCGTTTGTTTTGCCAGCGCCAAATTCATTTCCAGAAAAAGCCCTTATCAATTCCCAGGGAATAGTTTGCCCTGTCAGCGCCGAGCGGGTGTTAATGTTCTTTACAGCCCCGTTCGAGCTGCTGCAGTGACACCAATCTAAATAAGGGAGGAAGGAAGGCTTAATCAGCCTGTCACTGACCAGTTATTAACATTTGAGAACAAGGGCATTAAAGGAGAAAATTCTGAGAGGTCAATTTGTACTTGAGGAGAGAAGCCAAAAAGATAAGGAGGAGAGCAGCCACATCCTCCCGGCAGCGGTCATGGTGCCGGCCATGAGAGAGGGGTGGATCCGCCCACCACAGGGACACCCAGGAGGCACAAAGGACACAGGGGTGGCCCAGCCCAGGACCCACACTGAGGTGTCCCCCTGCGAGGGGCTCCAGCTGCCACCCAGCTCCCCCCATGCCCTTGGCAGAGGTCTCCCCCCTCCCCGCTCAGTCCGGTCCCTGTGCCCCAGAGCGGCTGCGATTGCTCTGACAGCCCCGTGGGATGAAAGCTGTGTGCTTAGATATGGTTTATCCCTTCCAACCCCTGGTGATAATCCAGGATTAGTCCTCCCTGGATATGATTACGTTTTGCCCGCTCTCTTTGAAACGACTCCGTTCTGGCCCTTTTTGCTGCTGCTTGTCCCACCAACCCTCAGGAAAACGGTTTGCCAGGCTCTGATTAAGCCCTGCTCACAGCAAAGCCCCCCGCAGGATCCCAAATGACCGGACAGGTGTGTCCTTCACAGGCTGCACGGGATCTCATCCCTGCTCCAGAGCTTAGCACCCTCTTCCAAGCCCCCATCACCCTCATGTGCCCATGGGGGCCATGCAGGGACCTGGTATATAATCCATATATTCACCTTCCATTATACAAAAGCTGCACTGGTGCCTCTGGCCCTCGCTTCCCCAGGCAGCTGGATCTGTGCAGAAACATCACCCAGGCTCCGTTGGGGAGCACGGAGCCCTCTGGGAAGGCAGCACTGCTGCTCCATGTTGGATTTATTCTGTCTCCGTGTTGCTGGGCCATCAAAGGATCTGTGTGGGAGCTCTCTGGCTGTTTGCAGGAGCAGCAGAGCCAGCAGCCGTCCCATACACCATTACCCCAGGGGAAAGGAAAAGGAAGGGAAATAAAAAGTTCAACATTAAAAAAAAGGAAAATCAAATTTGTAGCAGAGGAGTCAGGAGGGCCAGAATTTCTAGTGTGATTCTTTATTTTAAGAGAGGAGATGAATGGAATGGAATGGAATGGAATGGAATGGAATGGAATGGAATGGAATGGAATGGAATGGAATGGAATGGAATGGAATGGAATATGTTGGATTGAGTTGGACTGGGTTGGAAGGGATCTCCAAAGATCATCCACTCCACCCCCTCTGCAATGAGCAGGGACGTTCCTTTTGTTTTGTTTTCAAGCTCAGTGTTCACAGGGCGCCTGATTTCCAGGGCCTGGACTCTGGAAGGCCTCGGGATGCTCGTTAGGATGGCAGCGCCCCTGGTGGGTAACATAAATCCTACCACAAAAACCTCTGGAAGGGACTCTTGGCTGGGAGATTTGGGATGCAGCATTTCCGTTGTGGAGCTGCCTTCAGACCCCAGCTGTGTTACACAGACCAGTTTCTGCCACGCACAGACCTCCACCCATGTGATTTGGGGGCTCCAAAGAGTGCAGGGATGCACCCAGGATCAGGCTGTAGATGAGAAACAGCCAGCATATTCCAGCCTTTGGGACAGTACCTTGTCCTCCTCATTTATCCCACTTTTCCTTCTCCCAGTGGGGTCCACACAGCCAGGACCCCTCCAAGCCCTGCTGGAAGGTTTTACTGTGTTTCACACCATTTTGCCAGGATATTTTTCTTTCCCCCTTCTCCCCTTTTCCCAGATGCCCAGCCCATAATAACTGACCCAGCACCACTAATAAAGGGAAAATCACTAAATCTGGGAAGGTGCAAAGGACAGCTGTTAATTTTGATGGAATTTTTTGCTGGGGAGCATCCAACCCCTCTGATCCTAGGCTTGGCACAGCCCTGACATCCCTGGATGGGGTTTGGGGACTAAATGAGAATGTTTAGTCCTTAACACCACAGAGGAGGGGGAAAAAAATAACACCAAGCCTCCAGTCCTGGTCCTCATTTCTCTGATGGCCCCTCTTGGAAGATTTGAATTCATGAAAGATGGTTTTAATACCCGCTGTGCCGCAGGGAGATTTGTTTGGTGACAGCTTGTGTTAAAGTCAACCAACCCCAATCCACCCGCTAAATAAACGATACCAAAACTTGGGCTCCCCTCGCCACGCTGGGGAGGGCGGCGGGGGAGATGGATGGGTTTTATTATTGCCATTATGTCAATTATTGTTATTATTATTTATTGGGCAAATGGAAGGCAAAGCAATTCCTTCTGCAGGTCCCAAGGCCCAACTGGCAGGGCTGGCTCGGGATGATGGAGGAGCAGCACAATAACAGCAAATTATAAATCATCGCCTTTTGTTTGTCACTGAGCGCTGCGAGTCAGGGATGCACCCTCCACCCCCTTCCCAAAAAACGGGGGCTGGAGGAAAAGTGGCACAGCACTGATCCCAAATCCAGCAGGGATGGCGTGGCCATCACACCCCAGCTGCCCCCAACACACACGGGGTGAAGGACCCAGGCTTGCCTTAGATGAGCCAGCCCAAACAGCCACTCGAAGTGTGGAGTTTGGCTTCCCTTTCCTCATTAGAGCTGATTACACTAATTGACGTGTTTGTTTACAGTGGGATATATTTTGTTGTCCTTTTCCTTCCCCAACTTCATTATTTTTTGGAGCTAGAATGACGTGGCTGTTGCCAAAGAGTTGGAAGAGGAGCAGATCTCCAGGGAATGGCCACCTCCTCCTGAAAGGCAGGGCTGGGATGAGCAAGACTTTCGTACCAAAGGCCCTCGAACCCAAACCCTTTTATACCAAACACACTCGAACCTTTTCAGCACAGGACTTCTATTCCAAAGTGCCCCGAGCCTGTTTAAAAGGATTAACTGCCTCCTAGTGACCCAGCCATGACTTTTCATCAGGAAATTTCCTTGCACTCCCTGTTTTCCCCCATGGAACTGCACGTCTTGCTCTCAGCCCACCATTAGATGTGGCTAGCCTCTATAAAGCAGAGATGCAGGGATGCTGCAAGCTGGACGAATATGGGATGTGGTACCCAAATATGGGATATGGTATCTCCAGAGCAGCCCGGAGATGCTTTTCCCTTCCCTTGGATTCAGGCTCCTCCTGGCTGGAGCCCCTCAGCCAAAGCACAGCTGCTGAACAGCTCAGGTTTTCAGCCTCTGCAGCAGTGAAACACGGGCGTTCACAGACTTTGATCCTCAAAACTGAAATAAATGATCCCCTTGGATGGAACAGGGACGTGGCAGTGGAGTCCATTTGGAAGCTCTGCCGGCGGGAGCGTGGAAGTGTCCCCAGCCCGCCGGGGCGCGTCGGGAACAGCCACATTACTGCCTCAATCAGCATTAAATTCCCGATCAGCCTGGCTGGGTTCTGAACATCTCCCATCTAAAGGTCGGGCAAATCACCTGCTGCGGAGGCACGGGGAGGGAGCAGCGGGAAGTGGCGCCGGCACGGAGGGAACGAGGGACGCTGCGCCGGCCGTGGAGCACTCTCGGCTCTGTTTCGGGGACTGGCTCCTGATGCTCTCTGAGCCCAGGGACTGAGACGAGCAAGCAAACCCCTGAGGCATTCCCAAATCCAACACATTCAGAGTTCTAAAATAAAAAAAATCTTAGAAAAGAGGGTGATGCAACAGAAACGTGGCACTGTCTGGAGCAAGAAGTATGATTGAAGTGGAATCTCTTATCTCTACATTTTAGAGGTGAAATTTAAGGCAAAATGGAGCGTATTTTGAGTCAAAAGCTGAAACCTGAAACCATCCAGCAGAAAAGGAGCGGGAACACAGCTCTGCTCCAGCCAGACTCACCCCTCCCTCTGCCTTCCTCCTGCTCCTCCTTCCCTGGGAGCATCCTACGTCCAGCCCCACACCCCCTCTCCCTACATCAGATACCCCAAAGCCAACCAGGCCCTCAAACCCCACAGCAAACCAGCCACCAACCTGCCACCCTCGTCCCTCATCCCCTCCATGACCGCAGCAGAAACGCCACAGCTCACTGCAGCCGCATCCCAGCTCCTGCCGGGCGGATGCGATAACGGGCGGCCCGTTCACAGATTAGCCCCATTGTGCCGCCGGCAGCCGGGGAAACCATCAGCGAGGCACTTACGGAATTAGGAGCCAGCATTTAATCGCTTCGCTGGTGGCTGAGTGTTATTAAATTCCCCTGAGTTCAGCAACTTCATAGCCCAGCTCTTTTTTTCCCCTGTAAATCTCAGAGCAAAGCTCGGAGCTTTGGTTGGGGTGGTTGGATCCAGCACTGCCTCATCCATACTCCATCCCCGTGCTCCAAAGAAAGGCCAAGGCCAGGCAGCTTCATTTAGAAACCAGAGGAAGAAAAGCAGAGCAGGAGCCCAGACTAGAAGAATATTAATATTTAATCACAGCAGGGCAGAGGTCGCCCAGGCAATCGCTGTTAAATGTTATTGAAACAAAACATTCATATTCCCACTGTAGGGAGAGTTCAGGAGAGCTGTCTTTCTGTGGTCTGCCCTCAGGATTGGCACCAGGAGTAAATCCAGGAGTAAATCCTCCTGGGAGAACTTTTCCCCATGGAGGGGTATGAATAAAAGCAGGGGTCCAAAGTTGCTCAAAACTGCAGGAGCCAGTTCTGCATCAGGGATGGCTTTGAGGACTCTTGGATTTCCAGCAAGAAGCTACAAATACACCGAGGAAAAAGGAACAGCCCCAGAGAATCTTAGAATCTCAGACGGGTTGGGGTTGGAAAGGACCTTAAAGCTCATCTAGTCCCACCCCCTGGCAGGGCAGGGACAACTTCCACGATCCCAGGTGGCTCTAAATCCCATCCAGCCTGGCCTTGGACACTCCCAGGGACTCAGAGTCTCAGGGGCTGCACATTTCTATACCAGGTTCTCCCATGGGGGTGTTGCACACTGGGGATGGACAGAGGCACAGAGTTCATCCCTCTTCCTGCCCTAATCCAAGCTCTGGTGTCCATCTCTTCTTCTGGCTCTCCACAACTCCCTGGCAGGAGGGGGCAGCCAGGTGGGTTGGGCTCTGCTCCCTGGGAACAAAGGACGGGACAAGAGGAAAGAGCCTCGAGTTGCACCAGGGAAGGTTTAGATTGGATATTAAGGAAAATTCCTTTATGGAAAGGATTGAAGCTGCCCAGGGCAGTGGTGGAGTGACTGGCCCTGGAGGGACTTAAAAGCCATGTGGATATGACACCTGGGGACATGGGTTAGTGGTGGCCTTGGCAGTGCCGGGGAATCAAAAGAGTTGATGATTTTTGAGGGCTTTTTCAACCTAAATTATTCCATTATTCTGTCCTATGATTCATGAACCAGGAAGGACTTTCTCCAGGGGAGAAAGCTCTGCTGCAAATACCCTCCACCTTCTCTCTTCACTGTCTCCCTATTCAATATAAGATTATCTTTAAAAAAAAAAAAAAAAAAAAAATCATGAAGCTATCCATGTCTTTGCTGGCATTTCACTCCCTCACTGATTTTCAGTGGCAACCTGCTCACTCTTCCTGAACCTTGGGAAGCCATAGGAAGCCCCATGGACAGGTTTTGGAAGGAGTTTCCAGGGGTGGCACTCCAGCCCACGGTTTGGCACCGTGTCTCCAAACCACTCTGCTCAGAATCCCGCCAGGGGTCAAGCCTGGGGCAGCAGCTCCTCAGCACCTGCTTTGACAGGTCGTTAGCACGTTTGGTGTCTCACTTCCCTCAAAGCGGGATTTCTTCCCTGAGAATTAATTCCCATTTTTTGCCTGCACACAAATCATTAGCCGGGCTCTCCAAACAAAGTGCTAATGCTTCCTGTCACCTTCTGCTGCTCTGATTCCTCGGAGCTGCTGCAATCAAGCCCATGAAAAGCCAATCAATTAAGGCTCAAAGTATCAAGAGCTCATGAGCCGGAGTGAAGAACCCAACACATCATTAGGGAGCCTGTGAAATTCCTGCCTGGAGAGCAGATGTGTGGGAAGCAGAGCACACTGCACCCAAGGTCCTTTTCCTTCCCCACGGCCTCCATCCCGGAGCTCCCACCTGTGTCAAGCCATCTGTGTTTTCTCCAGTGCTTCAGGACCAGGAGAGGACACATCTTCTCCCTGCTGGCATCGGGTGGAGGTTGGATCTTCCATTACGGACATCTTGAGGGGCTGGATGTGCCCCAGGTGACTCCACCATTCCCATTGTTTGTTGGTTCTT
The DNA here is from genome assembly GCA_013398275.1 of Promerops cafer. NCBI lineage: Eukaryota > Metazoa > Chordata > Aves > Passeriformes > Nectariniidae > Promerops > Promerops cafer. The sequence continues at coordinate 268,754 of VZSE01001774.1, read as the reverse complement.
TTCCTCTGCAAAGGACTGAAGAGGGTTTTCTCCCCCCTTTTCAATGGAATCCCCCCAAATCCTACGAAGCACCCCCCACACCAATAAACCACCCCTCCAAACAGCTCCAGTCTGAGCCAACCTCTTACCCTAAAGTTAAACCCAAGCATCTGCATCAAAACACCAAATCCAGAGCTTGCCTGCCCTTAGATTTTAGAACAGAACTCTTGTCTCCATGGAAACCCACACTTTTAGGGTTTTTTTCTCTTCTTTTTTTCCTTTTTTTTTTTTTTTTCAGTTCAGAAAGCAGAGCATCAAGGCATGGAGCTATCCAAGGGCTGAGGTGAAAGTGTGACAGTGTCTGGTTCAGTCCTGGCATTGCAGAAGGGATGCACGTCATTTTTCTGGAGAAGAAAAATCCCATCAGATACATCTACAAGCTCTTTCCAAGCAGAAGGTTTGGTTAAAGTTAAATTTGCGTTTTCCGTAATAAATTGGATGTGGGGTCACAGAGAACAGGAATCACAGCTGGGCAGTCCCATCAGCATGGGGTAAGCCTGGATTACTCCTCTGGGCCTCCAGACTGACTCCATTCAGGGTTTTTGCTCAAATTCCCTCAGGGAGAGGCCGGAGTCCCTCCTGAGGGTGGGCATCAGGATCCTGGTGAAGGTTCCTTTGTGCCCTCAGAGCTGCTCTTAAAGCAAATCTCCCCTGGATTTTGGCAGAGCTGAAAACATCAGGAATGAAGCCAACAGGGATGAAGACTGTATACCCCCTTTCCAAATATTTTTAGTTTCCAGAGCCAGATATCTTTCCAAAGGGCAAAATCCAAATTTTACTCCTGAACTACATCAGATGCTGGAGCAAGGAGGTGACAGATGAGCCGTGGTCTCACTTAGCACCCTTGAGTGCCCTTCCTCAAGGTCATCCATCTCATCCAGTGTCTCCCACCTCCCTCCAAGCATTTGGCCCTTCAGAAAAGACTCACAGATTTTCACCTGGTGATAGAAAATAACATTTTTAGTAGTAACTGTGCTCATGGGACTGCATCTCTTTAGGTGAGACCTGGAGTTACAGCTTCTGTGCATCCTCCAGGTCTCTATCATTAGGGATGATCCCATGCCTGGCATCCTTTGGGGCTTTATCTGGTGCTCTATCTGGTGCTCTCAGACAAAAATTTCTATCCACAACCCATCCAAGATGCTTTGTCCATCAGGAACCTGTTTTTGAGGCATTAACACTTAAATTATCCCCATATCTGAGGAGGATACTCACTGGTAGAGATTGCGACCTTTGTGATACCACAGGAGAAATTCTGCCAACAGCTGTTCCAACATCTGGAACATCTGCAGCTCTCGAGCATGCTCAGCTTCCTGATGCTTGTGCTCAGTTCGGAGCAGATGACTTTAATAGACACTCACAAACGTCTGGTCCCCAAAGCCCCTGATGTTTTGGAGGCTGAAAGCTGCTCTATATTAATACCATTATCAATAAGTCTGGAATATAGCTAGACTTCCTAATTACTCCTGATGACCTCCCAAATGACAGGAGTGAAGTTTGAGGTCAGCCAGAGGAAAAAAAAAAAAAACAAAAAACCCAGCAGCTTTTGCCTCTTGAGGGGACAGATGGAAACCACAAAATGGTCTCAGACTTTCCCCAGCACCCTGTGCCCCACCAGGCTCTGCTCCATCTGCACAAAATGTTCTGGAGAGTCTCCTCCTCCCGCTGATTTAAGAACTTTGCCATGGCCCTTTCCTGGCAAGGGATATTTACAGGTGAAAATGCAGGGGGGGTGTTTAGGTAAGTGGTATTTATAAGTACATCTGCAGGGAAATGTTTACAGGCAAGGTACTCACGGGTAATTATAGATCAATACTTCAAAGCAGAGTAAATAGAGTGGCAAAGGACCTCTGCTGGTGTGCCACAAATAAATATTTAGATATAACAGACACACATAAGTGTGTGCAGGTTACATGGGCGAGATGAAGATTGGAATTTAGCTGGAGCCCTCTTCCCGGGAGGCGAGGCTGTGCCATTAGAGGCGCGTCCATAACTCAGCACCACCGGCGCGTCCGAGCAGCGCTATCGGATCAGCCCCGTGCTCCATCAAACCTGGCGGCCAAAACAGCTCCAGCAGAGAGGTGACTGTAGAACTGAAGGTCAAAGGAGTCTCTTTTTCCTGTTAAAGAGGCCTGATGCCTCCCCATCCCACAGCCCGGCACGAAACCTGTGACTGCAGCCATGTTATGCCTTTCCAGCTCCGACTCGTTGGATCCAAATCTCCCCTGACAATCACGCGTCAGTTTGTGTTTGACAAAGTTCAGCCAAGCAACGAGCAGCCTGGAAGGCCCTGAGATCCCACCAAAATCCCCATCCAATTTATCAAGTCAAAAATTCAGCCGGGTGGGAGCTAAGTGGGATGAAGCTCTGATCAAGGCGAGAGATTAGGGCAGAGCCGGTTACACAAATCACGGCTCTGACTGGGAGGGGGAACAGCAGGGCCAAGGAGAGCTTCTCCAGAGCTGGGCAGAGCTGGAGATAAGGGCCCGGTGTTGGTGAATAAAACTGCTGGGGAATCGCGTCTCTGATCAGTGTCCGCTCCCGTCAGGCTGGCGGGAGCTGGCAGCTTTATTTCCAGGCTTTTCCCCAGGAATACTAAGGGCATTTGGAAAGGCAAGAACAAAGCTACAACTTTATTTGAGAGCAAAACAAAAGCAAACAAATGCATACCCAGAAGACTGAGCGTTGAAAGGAAGCAGGAGATGGCTCAGGCAGCATCTGAGGCGGCCCTTGGACACCTCATGACTGTTAAAAAGTTTCCTGAGGAGCAAAGGCTTTTTGTTGGTTGGTTTGTTTGTTTGTTCGCAGGGAGAAAACAAAGTGGAAGGATTGCTGATGCCTTTGGTGGTAAATGAAGACAAATATCTCTCGATTGTGGAGATCGCCGGCATGGAAAAAGCTCTGCTTGCATCATTTTGGGAAGAGGCTGAGCAATGCTTTCGGGGTCCTCAGGCTGACTTTTCAAAGATGAGCTCCTGCACCCCAAACCCCAGGGGGATCTATACCCTGTAGCTCTCAGGAAGCTGGATGCTGGCAAGTGTCCCCTTGAGAGACATCCCTTCTTGTTCCACTGATGTCAAGAGCCTCGAAGAACCCTCCTCCCCTGATGCTTTCACAGCCTCAATATTTTGGAAAAAAATTGCAGTTTCTCACTTAACTTTGCTCTGTGGCTGCCTTTAAACTATTTGTTCCAATTCTGCCTTTCTCTGAAGGCTTAAAGAGCCCTTTAGTATCTGGTATTTTCTCCCTGTGAAGCTACTTAGACATGGTAATCAAGTCACCTCTCTGTCTCCTTTTTAATAAATTAAACAGATGGAGCACTTTAAAGCATTTTTTTTTGCCAGCCCTTGAATTATTTTCCATGGCTCTTTCTCAGCCCTGCCTTTACTGGCAGAACTCAACCAGGGCACAGCCAGCACCTCTGCCCATCCCCATCCTACTCCCCAGATATCCAGGTTGGGAGGCTGTGCTCAGCCTCTGGGAGGTTTTATAGTTTCAAACCTCCTGCCAGTCAGATCCTTCAGACAATCCAGCTCATTAAATGGAAAGAAAGACTTTAAATTTACAGCCTCCATCAATGTATAAAGCCCTCGGCTTCCCGACGGCCGCTGCCTGGCCGGCATTATAACGTAATAGCCTTTTTCTTTATTTTAAAAGCAAGAGATAATAATTAAAGATTGGATTATGAGCTAGCCCAGCATCACAAAAAAGACACAACTTTATCGTATTACATAGCATCAAAATTAATTAGAAGCACGTTAATCTCTAATCTAGGAAAATATTGCAGGATCTCTGGCCTCAATATCACATCCCCCATCCAGTGCCTGACAGCCTGGCCCCTTTGAAAGCCTCCCTGCATCATCCCTGCAAAGAAACCTTTGCAAAACTCGTGTAATCAATGTAGCTTTGATTAGTCAGAGCTCGCAGACACTCTGGCAGCCGCTCCCGGGGCTGCTGCCTTTGTGCTCGGCCTGTGCTCCCAGGGACTGGGAGTGAGTCAGGCCCCCTTCCTGCCCCGCTGGCAAACCAGCAATGGAAACGTTCAGCAGCACAGGGAAGGGGCCTAAACCAGCACTGACCACTGGATGCCTTTGGGATCAGGATGGAGAGAGCTCAGCAGGGTGAGGATCCAGACAGGCTGCAGCTCTTTTCTGGTGCTTTGCTCCTTTCTGCTTCTGCAGGGCCGAAGTGGCTTTGGCACAGCACTGATGGTGCTGCCAACTTCACCCCATATTGGCCAAAATCTGGGGACTCTACTGAAGCTCCAGACCTTGGGTTTATTTGATTTTCCAGCCCCATGTCTTGGTTATCACCATTACCCAGGAGATGTTACTGTGAGGGTGGGCAGGCCCTGGCACAGGGTGCCCAGAGCAGCTGTGGCTGTCCCTGGATCCCTGGGAGTGCCCAAGGCCAGGCTGGACAGGGCTTAGAGCAACCTGGAATAGTGAAAGGTGTCCCTGCCCGTAGCAGGGGAGAAACTGGGTGAGCTTTAAGGTCCCTTCCAACCCAAACCATTGTGGGGCTCCCTGATTCTCTGCTGAGCATGGGCTCTCACCCATGAGTGAGAGCTGCATCCCCCAAAGGCCAGGTGTGGGTGCACGTTCTGCCTCTCCAGGTATGCTGAGCATGGATACATTACTTGATGCCATGGTGGGTCATCGGACATGATGATCCTTGTGGGTCCCTTCCAGCTCCAGATATTCTCCAATTCCACGGCTGAGGGGTGACTGAGGGCCACAGGGCTGTATTTAATTCCACAGGGAGTTCCCAGAGCTGCAGAGACATCAGAGTGTCACACAGAGCAGCAAATCAAAGACAGCAGCAACACCGCAATTTTAGCAACAATTATTTCTAAAGAAACCCTTGATTTGATCAGCCTGGAAAACTTGCAGTGAGCACAAGAGGGCTTGAGGTTTCTGGGACTTCAGTTGTTAAGGAAGACTCACCGGGAGTTGGAAAAGGACTTTGGGCAAGGGATGGAGGGACAGGACACAGGGAATGGCTCCCACTGCCAGAGGGCAGGGATGGATGGGATATTGGGAAGGAATTGGTCCCTGGCAGGGTGGGCAGGCCCTGGCACAGGGTGCCAGAGAAGCTGTGGCTGCCCCTGGATCCCTGGCAGTGCCCAAGGCCAGGCTGGATGGAGCCCTGGTCTATGGGAGGTGTCCCTGCCCATGGTTTGGGTTCAACTTGGTCATCTTTGAGGTTCCTTCCCACCCAGACCTTCTGTGATTGAATGATCCTGGGAAGGTCCTGGGCCTCAGTTGCTCTGAGCAAAGCAGCACCCCAAAGTCCCCATTTCAGGCCTCAAACTTCCCTTACAAAGCTGAATTCCCTTTGGGCTCACAACTTATAGAATCCTGTATGGTCATCAGCCTTTGGGACCCACCCATCAGCACTTTTACTCCTCACAATAACCTGGAAGAAGCAGGGAAACGGTGGTTGCTCAACACTTTCCACGCAAGAAAGAAAAGAAGCTTTGTGACAAGAGCGTTTTCTTCCCTGTTCTAAATATTTGCATAACTGAAGTGGAAAGGGGCTGGAGAGAAACCAGCCTGGGAAGGCAGGATCCCTGGGAGATGGGCTGGGAGCTGTTATTCAGCAAAGAGAAGTGCAAGGTAATGCAATGTGGGGAGACCACTTAAACTGTTCCTGCACTCCAGTGGTTTGTGAATTAATTGTAGCCTGGCAGGAAAACACCCAGGCATCCTGTGGAATAACCTGATGGAAGGAGCTGCTGGTAGCCAAGCAGCAATTAGGAGGGGAAACAAGTCATTAAGCTGCATTAAGCCAGGGATGGGAGGTTTTAATGCAAGGCTAATGCCCAGCTGGGTAAATTTGTGAAGGATTGACTCTTTCCCTGTTCATCTTTGGAACAGCCTGTCCCAGGACACCAGAGCACCATGCTCCCCATTGTGCTGAGGCAGGAGTGCCTCTTGTTTGATGCACAAAGTTTCAATGCCTGCCAAAAAACCAGAAATAAATCCAAGGTCCTGCAGGCTCACTGCTGCCACCGAGACAGATGAGGCTGCTTGGAGCTGGGCACAGCAGCTCCTGGAACTTTATGGAGTCAGCGAGACTCCCTGCACCTCCCCGAGCTGAGGGACGGGGATGGGAGATTGAAAAGACTTAAATTTGTGTCTGCAATTTGGGTTTCGCATTCTCTAAACCACAGGGATCAATTTGTTCTATCTCAGGGAGATCAGAGAGGATGGCCACACATAAATACAGATGAGAGCCTGAACATGGCTCGGGGTCCCTCCCTGCTTTAAACTCCCTGTCAGCCTCCCCTGATCCCAATTCCTGCTCCACATTGGGTTTAGAGCATAAATATCTATTTATAAAGTGCAGGACACCCTCCTGACAGGTGTGGAGATACCCTGTGGATGTCACCTGCTGCCACCTGACCTTTACAGCTGCAGCTTCACATTGCTCGTCCTCCAACCTCGATGGTCTCAGAGCCAGCAGCAGGTTTGGCCCCAGTTTCCATCCTTCAGGGTGCCAGAGACTGCGCTGGGATCCCTGAAGGGGACTTAGTGCTGAGGAGCTGGAAAATACTTGTGAAGGGTGGGAGAAAGTCGTGGAGAACAATGGTGCTACTTCTGCACAGCGTCCCTGAGAGCTCCCTCAAAGGGGATTGCAGGACTCAAGTGAGAAAATCCCTCTTGATTCCCTCCAGCATTCCTCAGGGCAGTCATCCATCTCATCCTTTCCCATCAAAGTCCCATCCTGTCTCATTTCATCTCTTCCCAATCCATCTCATGCCACGCCACGCCACGCCACGCCACGCCACGCCACGCCACGCCACGCCACGCCACGCCACGCCACGCCACGTCACGCCACGCCACGCCAC
>VZSE01001774.1:223626-261631 GCA_013398275.1 Promerops cafer | reverse complement strand
CCCATCCCATCCCATCCCATCCTATCCCATCCCATCCCATCCCATCCCATCCCACCTCACCCCTTCCTTACTCTCCTGCTCCCTCCATCCCTAAAGACCCTTTTCTCCCTGCCGAGGGTGGCTCTGATTTCTCGAAGGCAGAGGGCAGCAGCCACTCCTGCACCCTCCTCATTTCCTTGGAGCAAACAGGCGAGGGTGCAAAAGCATGGCACGGAGCAAGGTGGGCTTGGTGGCAGGAGCAGGGCAGGAACTGCAGCTCAGGGTGTCCCCCAGCACACCCAGCCCTGCTGGCAGTGGGATCCACCCCCCCATGCCCACTGTGTCCAGAGCAGATCGATAGCAGAGGAGCAGGAGCCCAGTTTGCCGACGGAGCCTGGAAAAGCCAAAGGTGACCAAATTATTGACCAGGATGCTCACGGAGCACTGAGAAACTGCAGCTTTATGGATCCCAGTGGCTGCAAATCCCAGCCCTTCTTGGCTGGAAATGCAATAATCAGGGAACTGCTGCTCCTCACTTTGGGATTTTGGTCTCTTTGATGAGTTTCTGTGTGTGAGAGTATTCACACACCTCTGCCTCCAATGGCTCTTCAATCGCCCTGAATCCAGCACCAACATAGCCTTCAAAGGGTCCTGCTGGGCTGGGATGGGCTGGATTCGGTCTGGGATGGGCTGGATTCAGTCAGGGATGGGCTGGATTCGGTCTGGGTTTGGCTGGATTCAGTCTGGGATGGGCTGGATTCCATCCAGGATGGGCTGGATTCCATCCAGGATGGGCTGTTCCCTGTCATCCTCTCACACCAGGCCCTTGTGAGAAGTCCCTCTCCAAACCTGTCTGCAGTGTAAGAGGTGACCAGAACACAACACGAGCTTTTCCTCCATGGGATCACCTCTGTAAATCCCTCTTCAGTCCCACCCTGCTGCATCATCTACAGGCCATTGGGTCCAGGATGGGCCAGGAGCTGCAGCAGCTGGATCCAGTTTGCATGGAGGCACATTTGGGGTTGCATTAACTCTCCCAGGATCCAAAGGAATCTCTCCATGGATTTGTCACTAAATCCAGCAGCTCCAACAGCAAAGCTCAGCAGCTGTTGGATGGAATCTACTGAATTTCAGGTCACTTTGGGCTCACAAGTGTCCACGCAGCCAGAGGAGAGCCCCAGCCTATGGGAGGTTGTGTCCCTGCTCCATCCCTGCTGTATTTCCTTCCCAACAGCAGCAGCAAACCAGACCTGGTGTGACTGAGGGTTTGCTCCCTGCAGAGCTTTGCCAGCTCCTGCCAGCCAGAAGCTCAGTCTCTGTTAGATTTAATAATACCTTATGTCCAAGGGATTTTATGATTAATTATTATTACCAACAAAATTGCCCCAAAAGTTACCCATTTCAGACAAAGGAGACTGATTTGATTTGTGATTTTTTGATAGGTAGTTAGTAAATTTTTTCTTTAAAAGATAATTAAACCCCCGGAGGAAAGGGAAAAGTGTTTAAAATCCAAATAAACAGGCTTTCTGTCAAAAATTACAGCTTCCAAAGGGGGCAAAGGGCCCAGGATCCATCTGCTGAGGGGCCTTGTCAGCAGCCCCCTTAGTAAAGGATCTCTGAGAAAAGCTGAGCTTAATTAGAGCCTTAGATGTTGTTTTCCCCCTTGCACAGATGTTTTCTCCATCATTTACTCCTTGTTTCATCCCTGAGTCCAGTGGAAAGTGATGTAAAGCTCCTCTCTGCCTTGGGTGCACATAATGAGTGCTGCAGACATTTGGGATAAAGTTGCCCAAGGCAAGAGATGATGCTTCAGCTGCTCCAGCAATTTTCTCACCACCCTCCTAAGGTCCTTTTTGGGTTTTACAACCTCCAGACTGCACCTTTTGGAGTAAAGACTGAGCCTCCATGACAACACCAGGGGCAGGGAGAGCAGAGGGTGGAGTGCAGGAGGATGGGAATGAAGAGGGATTTACGGAGGTGATCCCATGGTGGAAAATCTTGTGTTGGGTTCTGGTCACTTCTAACACTGCAGATGGGTTTGGAGAGGGACTTTCCATAAGGACCTGGAGTGATGGGATGAGGCCTTAAGCTGAAGGAGGGTGGGGTTAGATGGGATATTGGGAATTAGGAATTGTTCCCTGGGAGGGTGGGCAGGCCCTGGCACAGGGTGCCCAGAGAAGCTGGGGCTGCCCCTGGATCCCTGGAAGTGCCCAAGGCCAGGTTGGACACTGGGGCTTGGAGAAACCTGGATAGTGGAGGGTGTCCCTGCCCATGGCACAGAGTTGGAATTAGATGAGCTTTAAATTCCCTTCCAACTGAAACCATTCTGGGATTCCAATTAAAAAAGGCAAAGAATGAAAAACATTTGCAGTTTGGATGTGCTTGGGAGAGACTAGTTTGTCTTTATTGGCTGCACTCATTAAAGATCCTGGTGAGAGGAGAAATCCTGACATGAGTGATTGGAAACGCAGGTGATGGAAGACCAAAAGGAAAAGGGTTTTTTTTCCCTCCTCTCCCCTGCTGAAGACAGCAGGAATTGGGGAAGGATTGACTTAGCTCTATCCATCAGGAAAAGACTTTCCATCAAAAAGTGAGCAAGAAAAATTGCACCTGGGAAAAAACAAGAAGCCTGCAAGGAGAGCAGCAAACTCTCCTCAGAGGTCAACAGAGTCCTTTTGGGAAGGACTCAGCAGGGCAGGAGACCGGGCAAGGCCTCGAGGAAGGCGAAAAGAACTTAGGAGTTCTAAGAGGACATGAAACAGGTAGGGGGGAGATGGAAGGGAAGGGGTCCCCCCGGAGCATTTCGGGAAGAGAGATGTTCTCGTCCAGGATGAAAGGAGAGGACGTTGGAGCGGCGCCAGAGGCGGGGCCGGGCTCGGAACCGGGAGAGATGTCTGGCTCAGAGGCTCTTTGAAGATTTTCTGGTCGCTTCGAGCTTGGGAAATGTTGCTGTCGGCTCCATGGGTCTGCCTGTGCCCTGGGAATAACCACCTCGAGAGGCTGCAATGGAATTATCCTCATTTCAGCTCAAGGCTGGGGTCCCACCAGCTGTTTTTGATCAGTCCTGTCTGAGGTGTCCCACAAAGGGTGGAGCTGGAAGGGTTTGGGGTGAGGGAAGCTGTGCCACAGACAGCACTGCAAAGAGCTGCCATGGCCCAGCAGAGATAGAAAGGCAGGGCTCTCCCAGCACCCCAGAGACCTTGCAGAATTTGTCACCAGCCAGGAGAGCAGAGCAAAGTTGATGGAGTGAGGCTGAATTTGAAGGCGAGGACATGCCCTGCAAGGACAGTGAGATTTGTTACCAGCCCTTTCCATCACTCTCCTATTCTATTCTGTCTTTTCTCTGGATTAATCAATTCCTGGGATTAATTGGCTCTGCTCCCACCCAGCTGCACGGCGGGGAAGACACTCAGAGGCTCCCCTGGAAGGACACAGCCCAACCACATCCAGCCCAAACATCTCACCCAGCTCAGGTCTCGCTACAATTCCCACAGAACATTTGCATTATGCAAATTTGGCATATGCAGATCAGCCCTTCCGAAAATAATGTGCAATCAGGCAATTAACAAGTGCCTTGTCTTTAGCTCACAGGTAGGCTCAGTTCCTGAGACTCTTCATTCTGGATTGGCTCTGCAACCTGAATAATGGGATTTTTAATTCCCTGGCAGCCTTTTTGGGATGGATTTTCACTTTCTTTTCCTGCCCCGAGCCCTCTCTGCCACCCACTGGCTGGTGGAAGGGAGGGTGACAGAGGGATGCTTTTCTCGCAGCAGAGACTACAGCCATAAATTCCACTTATATCCAGTAAAATACAGGCATCCAATTAAAGCCATAATCCTATAAACCTGCCAGCAATCAAGCACACTTTTAAAAATCAAGCCCGACAGATACTTTAAATCAATATATCCAAGTAACAACTTGCAGCCTGTAGGATCATCCAACACTGTGTCCTCACTAAAAGAATAAATTTTCCAGCCTGTGCATTGGTTTTATGGCTTTTTCCCCCTTTTCACTCCGGCAGAGGAGATTCCTGAGTAAGGAGTGACAGTCAAGGACTGAGGGGAATCAGGAGGAGTTTGGGCCATGGCACCCCATAAGACAGCACCCCTGCTCAGCTCCTTTGGGCTGGAGATGCTGGGGGGACCGACGGCTGCAACAGACTCTTATTGCCCAGGGTTTCTTTCCAGAAAGGGAAAAAAATGAGGATTTAATTTATGAGCAGCTTTCCGATAACAGCTGAGGGCTCTGTCAAATTCCAAAGTCTTTTCACCAGGTGAGGTACAAAGTGCTTGGCACTGGGAAGGGACCGGGCAGGTGATGGATGCTGAGGAGCATCATTGCCACTCATCATCCCAAAGAAGAGAGGAGTCACCGGGTTTGTGGCCATCCATCAGGTCCCCATGGATAAATCACTGTGTTCCTTCTCTTTTTAGGGAGTTTTCACCCCAAAGATGTCCAACTTGCTGCCCCCTGATGGTGGCTTTTCCCTGGGGCTATGCAGACCTTGAGAGGGGCATGGGAAAATCACGGAATTATAGAATCAGAGAAACACAGAATCACAGAACTTGGCAATGGGAAAGAGAAACGTTTTAGTGCCAGACTCAGGCCTTTGGGTTTCCACCACCAAATCAATGTGGTTCAGCAAACCCTGCGACAGCTCCAGGGTTCACTCCCAGCCCATCCACAGCTCCAGCTTTTTGAGAAGAAGATGCAATTGCAGCTGGGACAATGCTCCAAGAGCCTCTTCGGCTCTGTCTTGATAGGATGCACTTTGAACTTCCTCAAAATCACTTGGAAATGATGGTTTCACCTTCATTCCCGAGGTCGCCTGGGCGAGGCTGGCAGGCAGCGACAGAAATGGGGAGGGCAGGAAGATGGGAGTCAGATGGATTTTCACACCTCTCATTCTCCTGGGAGCTCCACCTGATCCAGCTCACACCCTCCAACAGCCTTCCAGTAAGAACAGCCTCTCTGCTGGAAGTTAAACCCCCGTGTGCAGCAGCAGGGAAGTGTCTGAAGCACATTTCAGAGTGCTTTAAACAGTTTAATAGGAGCTGTTTTCTTTGTGTCCCCTTACCTGTTAAACCAGGCACTTCCAGCGTAGGACTCTGAATGCAATAAACACACGGAGTCATAAAACGTCCCTTAGGCTGCCCTGGAATGGCTTTTCCAGACCTCACAAAGTGGCTGGTGAGGCTCAGATCCTGCCAGGAAAGCACTGCTTACCCAGATGAGGGAGCACCACGTGCCCAACCCAACGGCTGGCACAGTCCCTCTTTTTTTCCAAGTCCTTTACGGCAATAAACCGTAAACTTGAAATTAATGATCACTTCACGGAGAGCAAATGCAGCCATTGACCTGGGACTGAACCTCGGCCGTTCCAGGCGCAGCATTTGCTGCTGTTCAAATGTTCATTTCCAGGGGTCACGGAATGGAACCTTCGTCTTCTGAATGCAAAATGTTCCTGATGCCACCGAGCTGTCTCCTCGCATGCCCAAAAGTTCATTTTGTGAGGAGTGTCCAACAGGTTTTCACTTATTGAAGACCAAAAGGCGGCCAAATAAAATTTCAATTGCAAAGATTCCATGTGGCTACAGCTCCAAAATATGATTAAGCTGGTGAAATAATGACCCAAGTGAGGTCCATGGTGAGGATCCCAGGATCTGCATCCCAAGACCCACAATCCCAGTACCTCTCTGGTTATAGAAAAAAACATTTTCTCTTCTCACAGGTTATTTGCTCCTGGTCAAAGCATCAGCCCAGTGCAGAGTCCACGGGAAGTTATTCACATATTTATCCCAGATCCCAGGTGAGAGTGGCCAAATCCCACCTCCCATGCACCCCAACAAATCACCATACTCACAACAGGCACCATGACGATGATCCACCTCATCTACTGTTTAATTGACTGCAGGCCTGGAGTTAACAGGGAAAAAACCATAAAACTGTCATTTCAGGAGCCCTGTCTCCTCTCTTGGCTAATAGGATTAGACAAAATGTTTTAAATCAAAATCCCAAAGCTTGGTGCTGGTTTTCAAATGAGGCTGAGGCTTTCTGGTGAGGCTTTTTTTTGATCTTTCTGCTGAATGGTGACTCTGAGTCAGAGTCCCAAAGCTCTTTGGGGGTTTTAGGCAGCTCAGAGCCAGATTGTTTGGAAAAAGCAGGGTTTGGGGGTCAGAAAAATCCATGGTTTTCCATCACAGCAGCCAGGAAAAGCATCCCAGGGGCTGGAGAGGAGGTTTGAGCGCAGCAGGGTTTGGGGACAACACTGAGCTGCTCCTGTCAGTCCCAAGGGATGCACCTGGCAAAAGGAAAGGATGCTGAAAAATTGACCAGAGTGCAGAGAAAGGCCCAGAAATAACCTGAGGGCCAGGAAAAATGCCTTACAGTGGGAGACTCAAAGAGCTTCACCTCTTTATCTTATCAGGAAGAAGAATGAGAGTGATTTGATTACAGCACACGAGCACCTTCTCGGGGAGAAAACACCAGTCATGGCCAAACCTCTTTAATCCATCAGCCAAAGGCAGGACGAGAAGTAAAAGCTGGGAGCAGAAGCCAAATCCATTCGAACTGAAAATGAGACAGTGGATTTTTATTTTGTTTTAATTTTTTCCCCCATCAGCAAGATGGATTCACCATTAAAACAAATCACCTGTGAAACAGCGCACCCCGCTCAGACATGGCTCGGTGGGGAGCAGCACAGGCAAAATATTGGGGTTTATCCCAGTGGATTTGGGGTCTCAAACTCTCTGCAAGGCACAGGAGGGCTGCAGATATCCCCAAGCCCTTCCCATCTCCTCCACCCTTGGATCTCTGTGCTAGACAGCAAAGTTTGCCACTTCCCAGCCCCTCGCTCTCCTCGCAACCCACAGATGCATCTGATCCACACTGCAAGATAATGATAGAAAATTACAGTGTAATAAGATAATGGGATTTATTTATAGAATTTGCTTTCCAATCACGCCCACATGATCTATGTATCCCCACACACTCACACAGGCACTTTCCATGTGTGTGTATTTGCATAAGTGCTTGGCTTTGTGGAAGCAAAATGCCACCTGGGGGATGTCTAAAATGGTTCGATCCCAGCGAGAAGGGTGCTGGCACATCACAAATAGTCCCCTCATCATCATAACAATGACACCATATTTCCATCACACTTTTCTCTCAAAGCACTTGACAAAAAAAAAAAAAAAAAAAAAAAAAAAAAAAAAAAAAAAAAAAAAAAAAAGGAAAAACAGAAAAGGAAAAAAGGGAACAAAAATATAAAATAAATGTAAACTGCTACCCAAAGGCCGGTGTGCAGAGAGGAGAATTGAAATGCAATGACAGCCTCAACTGGAGACAAATCCCGTCTCCAATAGAAACAAGCCAAGGGAAATTTAAGGAGGCAGCTCATAATTAGCTGGAGATGGTCAGAACAGCAGGGTTTTAATGAACTTTCTCCCCACGGGCCGGCGTCAGGTTTGAGCACACGGAGGTGCAGCAGGTCAGGGGGCTCCAAATCCCAGCCCAGAGGGAAGCAGCCCAGCAAACCCAGACCGAGGGGGATGGAGCGCCACAATAACTGAGCTGAGGATGTGGTGGCTCTGCCACCTCTGCCTGGAGCTCCCCAACCCACAACAAACTGGTTTTACCACTCAGACTCAAACTGTGGAGCCATGAATGCTTTGGGATTCGTGTCCTGGGAGGTTTTGTCCTCCTGCCATGAGGTCACTGGGATTCATTATTGCATTCGTAAATGCCACCACAATCTGCATCCCTAAGTCCAGCTACAGGGGGAGGACAGAAGCTGCTAAAAGGTGAATGGGAAAATTGCTCCCTGCAAAATAATCCTGTGCCCTAAGAAAGCCTCAGCCATGGACACAGGGATGTTTGCAGGGAAAGCGATGGCAGAGCTGATGAATCCCAAAAAATTATGGAATGGTTTGGGTGGGAAGGGACCTTACAGCTCATCTTGTTCCACCCCCTGCCATGGACAGGGACACCTTCCTCTATCCCAGGCTGCTCCAAGCCCCATCCAACCTGGCCTTGGACATTTCCAGGGATGAGGAGTCCACAACCTCTCTGGACAACTCCACTTCTCCAGGCTGCTCCTACTCTGATCGTCCCCACCACGTGCTGACCATGCCAGAGCCACCAACAGCCAGGGGACACTCAGTACCAGCTCCTGGGGTGAAACATCAACTTTTTAAATAAAAGATAATTTCAGCACCCTCAGACTTAGCAGCAAACACCTTTTTCCCAAATACTTCACTAAGAGCACACCAGGATTGTACCTGCCCATCCACAGGCTCTGATTAACCAGGTGCAGGTGAGGGGGGAGACAGTGGGGGAGGATCCCCTGCTTGGGATCCCTTCTCAGGATCCCTGCTCACATTCCCTGTCAGAATCTCTGTTCAGATTCCCCGTTCAGATTCCCTGCTCAGATTCCCTGCTCAGGATCCCTGCTCAGGATCCCTGCTCAGTATCCTTGTTCAGGATCCCTTCTCATATTCCTTGTCAGGATCCCTGCTCACATTCCCTGTCAGGATCCCTGCTCAGGATCCCTGCTCAGATTCCCTGCTCAGATTCCCTGTCAGGATCCCTGCTCAGATTCCCTGCTCAGATTCCCTGTCAGGATCCCTGCTCAGGATCCCTGCTCAGGATCCCTGCTCAGATTCCCTGCTCAGATTCCCTGTCAGGATCCCTGTCAGGATCCCTGTCAGGATCCCATCCCGTGCAGTCCCTGGGCAGGAGGCCGTGGCAGACACGTCTCTCTCTCCTCAGCTGCAGAGAGGTGCAATTATTTTCCAAGGGCTGCTGAGCATCTCCACCGAGCCGGCTTCTCTGGGGAAGATCAAAGCCAACCTCTGATCAGGAAAGTTGAGCAAGATCCCTGCACGGGGAGGGAGAACAGGGAGGAGAGGAAAAACGTAAAGAACGGGGGAATGGCTGGCAGCAGGGGGAAGTTTTCCATTAGTGGGGCTGGATAAACCCTAAACAAACCCCGCTGGAGTTAATGGCTCACCTCTAATGACTCGGCCCAGGTGTGGCTGGGCTGTAGCCCCCAGCGGCTTTGGGTGGGACATGTAGGGCTGACCACTCCTCGTCCTGCAGCATCCACAGCCCACCTCAGCTCGGCTCTGCCGGGAGAGGGGGCAACCAAACCTTCGAGGGATATTTTTGGAAATGCAAAGGACCAAGAGGACCCAGAATCATCTTTTATAGATGCTGCTGCCTCCGGCAGAAAAGCCGAAGCAAATTCCAGCACTTCACTCCTCCTTTGATTTCGGCACTTTCAGCCAGGGAGGAGGGAAAGCCCCCCACACAGCAACCCCAGCCCTGCCGGCTGCTGAGGGTGCTCCGGGATGTCCCACCGCCTCGTTCCCTCCTGCAACCCCCAGCAGCAGAAATCTCATCAA
Organism: Promerops cafer; assembly: GCA_013398275.1. Classification (NCBI taxonomy): domain Eukaryota; kingdom Metazoa; phylum Chordata; class Aves; order Passeriformes; family Nectariniidae; genus Promerops; species Promerops cafer. Next base: position 252,248 of record VZSE01001774.1, on the reverse strand, counting down.
CACCACCAACCTGGGGCTCTTTCCGGACTGCGGGGAGGGGAGGGGAGAAGGTGCAGGACTGGTTCCCTCTCCCTTCAAATGCAGTTGTGCTCTATATTCAAATGGAAGTTTAATGAGCCTTTCCCTATTTCGAGCGACTTTATCACATCATTAAAGCGCAGAAATGAATAATACATCTAGCGGGGGGTTCTGCTGAACTCCAGACCTGCTGCAGCTTCAAACAGAGACAGAGGAGAGGCAGCTGGAGGACGGGGCTGTGCAGGGAGAGGCCGCAGTGATCCCGGCTCCGATGGGCCAAGCCACACCCAGGGGTACCTGAGCTCCTTCCTAGAGCACCAAGCTCCTGCCATTTTACCTCAGCGATGGGCACGAGCTGCTTGTATCCAAACCGATCCTCCTCCTTTCCTCTCTGGCCCGAAGAAATAAAGGAATAATGTTTTAAAACTGTTTTAACATGACTTTTAATTATTGCTTCCAGCAAACTGCCTGGGGGGTAGGGAACTGATCCCAGACCAAGCTCCATGCGTGGGCCCATCCCCAGCCTGTCTCCATCTCTTCCCATCCTCAAAAATGAGGCAAAAAGGGTAAAAGAGCCTGATCCAGGTCACATCAGACCTCACTGAGCGCTGGGTGAGGTCTTGGCCAAATGATCCCCTCGCCAAAGTGGAATATTCATTACATCCCCACGGATGGATGAGCAGGGGAAGGTCTGCTGCTCCTGGAGGCAGGATCTGTGCCCAAGCACCCAGGGGTGTCCTGCACCCCAAGGTGGCCTCAACAGAGGCTCAGCACCCCAAGGAAAGAAAAAAAATCTCATTTATTAAACTGAAAGCTCATTTAAAACAGGAGAAGAATTAAAAAAAAAAAAACAAAACACCAAACCCAAGAGGCCAAAACAAACCATCTTCAGCTCAGGATGCGAAGTATATTCTCCCCAGGGGAAAACTAAGCAATTAATGCTGGATAGATTAAAAGATTTTATGGTTTAGGGCTTTTTTATAAATTGTCCTCATCAAAACTAATCCTTACGCATTTTTTGGCCCATTGTTTGTGGGCATTGATTTGTTTTTCTCTTATTCCTTCTGACTGTTATATTTTGGATGGTGCTTACTGATGTGAAAAAAGCCATCTTGTGTTGCTGATAAGGCTGGAGATAACTGCGGAGGTCAAGGAACAGCTGGGAAAAAAGAAAAGAGGAGGGGAAAAAGTTTCAGCATCTCCAGCTCCATCCTCACTCCCCCCCAAACCTGCAGAAAAATCGTATCCAGTGGCCCAGAATGGTAAATGAGATGGATTTTCCCCAGAGCCAGCCCAGAGGAAGAAAGGAAGGAAACAATTTAACTGTATTTCCTCGTTATCTGATCTCAGTCGCTTTAATTTGTGCTCTCTTTGAGGCTTCTCCTTTTTTCCTTTTCTCGTGTGTTCATCTCCTCCTGTCGGGAGTGTTGAGCTGAGTAATGGATGACATTGCACGAAAATGGGAGGGGTTTTGCCTGTCCCAATAACGACTTCCAAGGTCGGACGTGAGAGAGGCAGACGCTGCTTTCAAGGTGAGGCAGAAAGGAGGAGAAAAACCCTTCTCTTATCAGATCTTAATGAAATAAATTTGCCACTGTACTCCCATCATGAGCCAAGAGCAGCCTCATCCTTTTCCGTTTCTTCCCCGCTTCGAGGATGGCAAAGCCGGTCCTGACTGACCACCCAAGGGCAAAGAAAAGGAATTGCTGGATAAGAGAGATCAGACCTAAAGGAGAGGGAATCACAGAATCATGGAAATGTTTGGGTTGGAAGGGAATTTAAAGCTCATCTCCTGCCATGGGCAGGGACACCTTCCATTGTCCCAGGCTGCTCCAAGCCCTGTCCAGCCTGGCCTTGGACACTCCCAGGGATCCAGGGGCAGCCACAGCTGCTCTGGGCACCCTGGGCCAGGGCCTGCCCACCCTCGCAGGGAACAATTCCTTCCCACTATCGAGTCTAAATCTCTCCTCTTTTAGTTTAAAACCCTTCCCGCTGCCCTTTCCAGGGGAGAGGTTGAAGGGAATTGTGTTGAAGCCCCAGGAATGCAGAGGGCACATGGGCTGAAAACAGAAGCAGTGACTCTGGAGAGATGGAGGAAGGCTCCTTACTTGCTTTGAGGGTTATTTTTTTTCATAGCATTTCAAAGAAGCAATTTGAAAAAATGGCTATTAATTATGCCTGTCTTTGTTTGAGCAATTAAGGGGCCGTTTCACTTCTGGGAGAGCCCAAACGGAGCCTAAATGAGGTCAAAGCAAAGCAAAGCCACCTCAAGCTTAATTACAAAAGCAGTTTGATGCTCTGAGTTTGGCCTCTGGAGCTGGATTTAGTTCCAAGACCAAGGGAGAGGCCTCTGCCTCCCAAACCACTGGGGGAAGCAGGGATGAGGATGCTAACAAACCTTTCACTGGCAGGAACAACGGGACGCCAGCAGCTGCCCAGGAGGAATCTCAGCCCCACGAAGCCTCAGTGCCAGCGTGGGGACAACCTTACGGTGCCAATCCAGAGTGAAACGGAGCCCTGCAGCTCTAATTAAAAGGGCTGCTGTAGCTAATGATCTGCCCAGTGCTAATTAACTTCCAAACGTGGCAGCTCCATTCACTTTGTGCTCTGCTGCTGGGTTTGCTGTTGTTCTCCAGGCTCCTCCTCGGGTCAACGTTTTCACTGAGCCATACCCAGGAAGATCTCCTAAGCACGGATAACTAAATCTTTGCAAACCTCTGAGGTCTCTCCTTCTCTTCTCTCCTTCTATTTTATATCATTTTTTCTTCTCTAATTTGCCCAATTCTGCTTCCAGAAATTGGTGACTTATAATAGAAGTGTCTTCTCAGCTATATTTATAGCACGGCGCCAGCGTGAGGCTCCCAGAAGGTTCAGGTAGCTGAGAAATTCAAATTTAGCTCAGGGAGGATGCAAGGATGCAGCCATGTCCTTTGGGAGAGGATTTTCCCCACCTTCCCCCCAATATGAACCTCCCACATGCCGCTTTGGTGGGATGATTTGGATGTGGGATGGCATACAGGCTTTGCACCCTGGCTTTGTGTTGAAAATCAGGTTCCACGTTGGACTCAGGTGGGGAAACCATCAGCTTTAAGTGCCAGATTTGGGGCTGTTTTTAATATCATTGGCGTCACGGGTGAGGGGCTTTCGAACAAGGAAGAAATTGGTTTCCCAACCCAAAAACCTGACCTGTGGGGTCCTTCCCTCTACCAACCCCACCATGCAGTCCCGCTGTGCGCTCCTGAGAGAAAGGCAGTGCTGCGGAAGCGTGACTGGCAGCCAGCCTTTGCCATCTGCTCCGGCCCCTCATTAGGGATTCACAACAAACACCCGCCACAATCAGATCCACACAAACGTCTCGTGGATCGTATGCGGTGGGAACGCGGGCATATGCTCCCTGCCCAACAAATCCCACGCCGGAGCTGGGTCTGCTCCCGGAGAAGACACCGGGGAAGAGGCAGGAGGTGTTCTCCTCACCTACACTGGTGAGCCAGAGGGAAGGTGTGGAAGAGGAGTCTTGCTCTGCCACAGGGGAAGGGAAGTAAAGGATGCTGAGGGAGGATGCTTGGAGGTGCTTCGGGTTTTACAAGGGGTTTTTGTTGAGTAATTCCCAAAAATCACGGACTGGGCTCGATGAACCAAAACTACCACAGAGGTTCAGAGGAGCGTCCCAAGGTTGGCACAAGGTCTCTGCATCTCCTCCCTTAAAGAAGCCCCTCTGTGCAAGACCTGCTGGAGTGACTGATGTGATGAAAGCTGCTCTCAGGAGCTGGAACTGAACTGCTGCTTGGAAAGAAGTGGCTCAGAGAGAGGACAGATGGAATAATAGGCCCTGACTCCTCAGCTGCTCCTCAGGCAGATGGTGCTGGCGCCAATGGCTCTACTGCTCCACTGTGGAAACGTGCTCAAGGGACAGAACATCAGCCCTGTGCCTTCAAACCCCTCCAAATCCAGCAAAAATCTGTCATGGATGAGGCAAAAATTGTCCTTGGAGCCTGGAAAGGCACCTATTAAATGTCCAATATCCAGCCTTTGGAAGAAGCCACTTCCTGTTGTCTCATGATGCTCAGTAAATTCTTAAGACATGGAGAAATCCACTTTTTTCCCCATATTTTCCCTTCCAGACCTACTCCTGCTCTCTATAAAATTGAAGCTCTCCCTACCTCCTCCTTCTCCTTCCCTCTGATATTCAGGAAGGGGAGACACCCCCACAGCACAGGCAGCAGCATGTCCATAAATATCCCCTTCTCTTTCCCCAAATTTCCATTTCATCGCTCCCATGGCTTTGTTGTAGCAATAAATTGGGAGTTCAACATCTGCACATCAGCTGCTTCCAAGTTTTTAATAAAGAAGGCATCTGATACCTTGTTATTTCAGTTCCCTTCTTCCCCCAAAAACGGATGTGCCATGAGGTTGCCAGGCCAGAGGGAAGCAATAGAAGACTCTGAGTTGTTAATTTTCATTTAAAAGTTTAAATCATCCCATCCCTGGAACATGTTCCTGGGGTGAATCCAAACCAAAGGCTTTGCTGGGGGTTCTATTTAGTCAGCAGCTCAATGGAAGGAGAAACATCTGCTCCAGGCAGGCTGGAAAGATGCTGGGTATCCCAAGCCAACAGATAAAAACATTGGTATTTCAGGAAGAGATTTCCTTCTTTCCTGAAGATGAAAATATGGAAAAATGAATACGGTTGGTCATGCCCAATCTCAATATCTACGGAAACAGGGAGAAGCTGAGTTTTGGACTAATGAAGGCACAAAGCTTAAGGATCAAAATAAAAGGGAAGCCTTGAAAAAAGCCCCTCAAGGGTTGGGAGACATAACAGGGAGCTGTAATTGTTGGGGAGGACTGTAAGGGAAGCACTGGGGTCTTCCCAGGTGCAGGGGTTTGCAGTTCCAGGCTGGGAAGAGCTTCCATGGAGGATAAGGAAGATTCCTCAATTCACATTGTCTCTGCCCCAGACCAGGTTCATCCAAGTGAAGCACATTCACCATCTGCAAGGGATATTTAGGAACATTTGAAAAATGCCACCAGGTGGGGGGAGGATGCATTTAGTGCTGAGGGGATGGGGAGTCCATCCAGATGTACTCAGAGGGGGAGGTTGGGAATTGCATTCCCATTGCACCACCTGGAAATCAGGGGATGCTCACAGGAAACAAGGGGAGGAAGCATTGCCCTCCCCAGGGCACAAGACCTGGCTGCATGGGAAGTGCAGGGAGGATTTTGTTTTCATTCCCAGCCCTTCCAGTGCTTGCCAGAGTAGGAGAAAAGGCACTTTTTTGGAAATTACACCCCACCTCATGTCCCAGTGACCAGACAATGACCAGGGGAAGGGATGGACTTGGCGTGACTGGTTGGGCAATAGAGGGTGGGAAGCAACAGGAGTCCCGTGGATGCTGCTCCCCAGATTCCCCAATTAATAAATTAACCCAAAATGCTGGAATCAGGTGACCCCAGGGAGATTTTCCCACACACATTTTCCCCTGGGGGTTTCATCCTCCTTCGATGCCAGTGGTTGAAACTTTGGATCCTAACCCAAAGCTGGAAGGTCTCACTGAAAATGTCCCAGAGCCACACAGGGAGGAGGAAAATTCACTTTTCAGGAAGAACTTGTTGAAACAACCTGTTTGATTTTTTTTATCTTTACACTATCCCAGTGAAAAACTCAAATATTTTGTAAAAAATTAGAATTATATTCTATTAACTTTGCCTTATGAAAAATCAGTTTGGGGTATTTTTCTAGAACAAGTCCTTGTCTTTCTGCTGTTAAATTAAATCCTCTGCTGGAAAGAGGATCCTCTGTTTTGGATCCCTATGAAATGTGGGCATGAGCACCATTATTTTTCCCTGCAGAAGTGGAAACTGAGGCAAGAGGATGTTTCCCCACCAACATTTACAGAGGCTGAGAAGCCTGTGCTGCACCAAGAGCCAGCAGAGTGAAAAGCACACAATGCTCAAGAGATTCCAAAGTAATCCAAAATTCTCCTTTTTTTGGGATAAAACATCTGTGTGGCACCAAGGGGAGCCATGGATATATGGATTAAACACTGGAAAATATTGTGCCCAACCAAGTGCAGATCCCTGGAGATCACTGTCAAAATAGGGGCAAGACTCCCAAGCCCTTCCCACCCTCTTTTCCTCTCCCTTTCCACATCCCTCAGCCCTCAGCAAACACCACAGTTAAACCTTGCCCAAGGAAATGGCTGAAGAAAGAAAAACAAAGTCACTGGACTCCGAGACAGATCATGGAAAGAGAGGAGATAAATCCTGAGAGTGCAGCTGGCACGGGGAGGAGAAGACAAATACTGAAATAAATATGAAAAGAAGACAAGTTTGGGCTACAGGGAGCATGTGAGCCAGAGAGAGAGAGAGGAAATGGCACTAAAATAGACGAGCTTTCCTGGAGACAAAGGTAAAATTGGGAAAAATGAGATCTAAACCGAAGGGGGATAAATCATGAGGGCAGCAACGTCTGAAAATTATTGGGAATGAAGCCTTCCCGGCAAGTGAGACATCCCCTGCAAGACAGATCTGCTGCGAGCAGCAAACACAGCTCTGGTGACAAAGCCAAAACTGGAGGGGAATGGACAAATTGGGGGCGTGACCCAGACTTGGCTGCTTCTCCTGAGGGATTTCTGCAGCCATGTTCCCACGTCTGGGCTTCAGGAAGCTCCTCCTGAGAAGTTTTAGCAGCACCTCCCCCAAAAAGAAAAATGTGGGAGAAAAACAGTACAGGGAACAGGTGTTTTTCACAGGGAGATGTGTTCCCAAAACATTAAAAACTCTTCAAAGATAAAGGGTAAAAAGTGGGGAAAGTGTTCTGAGGCTGCAGCTCCCTCTCTAGAGAAGGGTTCAACCATAAGACCATAGATTCATATTATTTATGATATATATTTTAATATATAAATGTCAGTGATTATCTAGGTTGGAAAAGACCCTTAAGATCAAGTCCAACCATTCCCCCAGCACTGCCAAGGCCACCACTAAACCATGTCCCTAAATGCCACACCCACATGGTTTTAAATCCCAGGTTGGGAGATAGATCCAACCCTTCTTGCTGAAGGTTTTTAGCAGAAATACTTCATTCTACAGCTTTCACTCCACACCCTCCCTCACCAAAAAAACACAAACCCCAGTTGCTAAACATCCCCCAAAGCCATTAAATCCCCCACAGAGACACCAGGACTGTGAGGAGGAGCTTGGGGGGAGCTCTTCAGCCTCCTGACTTCTGAAGACCAGCAGCTTTTTTTCCCCCCCAGGCTCCTCTCCTGCTCCTTGTCTGGATGACACCTCACGGATAAATAACAGCAGTGATCCCAAATTGAGATCACAACATGCTTTACACTTCTGCCTTGCACTTGGAGCAGGGAAAGCTCTCTCCAGGCTGCAGGAAGACAGCATGGGAATTTTTTTTCCCTCCGTGCCAGGCAAAGCTGTGACATAAAGCCTACGGCTTGTTACAGGCTGGGTTTGTTTTTTTTTTTTCCACATCTCCCCCACTTTGCTTTGGCACAGCAAAGGAGTTTTCAGCTGGGAAGAGCATGTGGCATGCCAGACACACCCCCAAGTTTCCACCGGGAAAGCAGAAATCTGTACACCAACACAAGGAAGCTTGGCAGCTCTTTTTTATTGGGGGGGAGAGGTATTAAAAATCCATGGTTTCCACAGAGAAAATGCTCTTTTCCCACAAAAACAACAACTTGCTGCTTGCTCATAAACCTATTGCAACATCTTGACTCATTTGGCAGCAGTTTGTGGCCAGCATGAGTCTGTTGGTGTAGTTTTTGGTGGAATTATGGAAATTCATGGGACTTTGAAGGTGGATTTGAAGCTGATCTAGAAGGGGGCAGCAGGATTCCCTTAGGAAGGGGTTGTTGCACCCAGAGACTTGGGGACAAGCTGGTGGTTGGTGTCCCCTCACCAGGCATCTTAACACCGTGGTTTCCCCAAGCTCCACAATTTTTCCTGGGGGGTTTCCCCCCAAGCTAGGCACAGGGAGGAAAATACATGAACCAAAAGAAAGAGGAGACACAAAAGCTGGTGTCAAAGCTCAGCTCAAGTCTCCATCCAGCTCATCCCACTGATGTGCCCTTGTGTTTGTGCATCCCACACCTGCTTCCAGCTTTTTATGGCCACGTTACCTCTGCGCTCGCTGCTCTCCCGGCCTTTCCCCTCTCCTCCTCTCTCTGATTTATATAATTTGAAGTCCTGCTTGGGAGCTGATATTATGACACGTCCAGACTTCAAAATAAACCTCCCTCTTGATACCGGGCTATTTTATTGGGTGCATCAAGGCTGAAAACAACCTCATTCATCATAAGAAATGTATTTTCCCATTTGCTGTATAAATACATACATGTTTCCCTGCATTATTCACCTGGGCACGGCAGATAGATGAGCAGCAACAAAGGCACCACATTTTTATTTCTCATTCTGTAACAGAAAAGGCACCAGGGAGCTCTGTGGAAGGAGCTCGGCGGTGCGGAAAAATCAGCTGGGGCAAAGGGTGGCGAGAAAATTGAACGCAGAGGAGTTATCCCAAAATAGTCCAGGGATAAGGACAAGGTCTGGTCTTCAGGGTCCTTGTCCAGGTCAGAGAGATGGTCTGGAAACACAGGAATAAGAGGTGAAGAAAAAGCCAAAGAGCAGATGAAAAATAAGACAAGGAGGCCAGAAAAAATAGGCAAAGAAGAGGGAGGGATAACAAGAGAGGGGAAAAAATGAATAATTGAAAGTCTGTAATAAACACGGTGTAGAGACAGAAAAAATGCCCGTGTGAAAATGTAATTACTGCCTGTATCAATAACATCAGCACTGCACCCACTGCGCTGGGCTTGGGACCAAAACAAGCCATAAGTCTTGGGAACGCTCAGTTCAGATGCGCCGTAGAAATCATCTGTGTCCAGGTCCAGGCACCTTCATTCCCCCACACCTCCATGGGGATTCCAGGAAATAAAAAAGAGGAAACTCAGCCTTTCTTCAAACCAGGCTCGTACAGGACTCCGAACCCTGAGGGGTTTTAGCAGCAGTTCCACTGGTCCTGTGGAGACCAGGTCAGGTCTGTGCCAACAGCCCCAGTGGCCAACAGCCCCAGTGGCAAACAGAGCCGGTGGCCAACAGCCTAAACAGTCAACAACCCCGATGGCCAGCAGCTCTGATGGCCAACGGTCCTGATGGCCAACAGCCCCGATGGCCAACAACCCTGATGGCCAAAAGCCCCGATGGCCAACAACCCCAGGGGCCAACAGCCCTGATAGCCTATTGGCCCTGATGATCTGTTGATATGGAGACCAACAGCCCTGATGGTCAAGAGACGTGATGACCAACAGCCCCACTGGCCAACAGCCAAAATGGGCAACAGTCAAAAGGGCCAACAGCCAAAATGGCCAACAGCTCTAATAGCCAATAGCTCCAGTGGCCAACAGCCCTGATAGCCAACAGACTCAATGGACAAGACATTTTTTTTCCACATGACCAACAGGCCCCATGACCAACAGTCCCCATGGCCACCAGACTCAATGATCAACAGCTCCAGTGGCCAACAGGCCTGATGGCCAACCGCCCGAGTGACCAATAGCCAACAGTCCTCAAGGCCAACAACCCCAATGGCCAACAGCTCCGATAGCTAAAAACACCCATGACCAGCAGAGCAGTGACCAACAAGTCAGGGTTTGCCAAGCTGGCCTGGGAATGCTCTTGGTCAGAACTCATGGATTTCTAGTCCTGCCTTGCCCTCATGAAGCAGAGAGCACAGGAGAAGAGTTAAACCCCCACTTCCCTTCCTTTGGAGCCCGGGATGACTCGGAGCCTACAGCTGCTATTTTTAAATCACTGCTGGGGATACACTGTGGATTTCTCTTAATTGGACATCACTGCTGACTGTAATGAGTCCAAAATAAGACTCTCTTTCTCTTCATTAACTTCCTGCATGAATTTGGAGGTTGATTTCTTTGCACCAACAATTTTCACTCCCCAGCGGCTGCTGTGCTACAATGGGATACTGGATTCTTAAACTCATCCTGAGTAATGGGATATAAAATCAAATTATTTATCCTGAGAAACTGACCTGCACTGCCTCAGCCTTGTGCAGCTTGAGGACCTCCCTGACCCTGAAAATTCATCACTTTCTGGAAAACTCAACCCATCACACAGGTGTCCTGGGCGAGTCCTGCTTTATTCTCACCCAGACCAGACTCAGCTGGGAGCAAACCAGAGCAGGAGGTGTCCATGCTGCTCTGCCCTCTCCTCGCACACCACAGCCTGTGCCAATGCTGCTCCTTCCCCACACCCCCGCCCCTCCTGTACCCAGAAGTGCCGATAAACCCACCCGAGATGCAGATTTAATGTTATCAGGAGATGCAGGGCATGTTTAGCAGGAACTTGAAGGATCATAGCAAGAGGCCTGGATGTAATCCAGGCTGCAGCAGATAAGGAACTGAAAAGCCGCTTCTGCTTCTGCCGCTTTTCCTTTTTCTTTTCTTTCCTTTCCTTTTTTTTCTTCAGTGGTTCAAGATTGCAAAGAGGCTGAGAAAGAAGAAAGGGAGACGCGGGGCCTGAGCGATAACAGGTGATGGACGTGACGCCATCTCCTGCCCGAGAGTACCAGAGATTGCAAAGCATTGAGAAATCAAACTGACAAGTGGGAACACAGGCTCAGCATAAGAAACGGCGGCTTGTTCCGAGCTCCTGCAGGCCTGGAGAGCTTTTCACTTCTCCTGACGATGGATTAAGTGGATGTTGGCGATAGATAATTCTGAACTCCTTCTGCAATGTATTCTGGCTTGTCATATCCTGGGGGAGGCCTGGAGCCGCAGGGACAGCACCCGGTGTGAGGCTCACAGCCACGAAACTCCTCAAACCTGGCAGAGGGGCTGGGAAAAGCCAGACCTTGCAAGGCTGGTGACACCAGGGAGCCTTTTTATACCTGGCCAACCACAACTGTGGCTTCCCCATGTCAGGGATGGGTGAGGAACCAGGCTGGGATTTCATCTGGTTTGGTTGCAAAGACTTAGACCTTGGCTAAAAAGTGGCTAAATTCAGTAGATTCCCCAAGAACCCAGGAGATGGGAACTTTGTCACCCTTGGAGCAGCAATTTCTAGCCCATTTGGGAAGAAAAGTGACCCTGAACCCCAAATTGCTCAGCCAGAGGTAGCACTGGAGGTTGCAACACAGCCAAAAAGTGCTCCCTTCCTGCTGCACCCATCTCTCTTTGCCTGAGTTTCCCTCCCACCTCAAGGAAAAATCATTCCTACATCCTGCAGGAATGGTGTGGCGAAAGCTGAATTTCAGGAGGAGAAAAGAGAGGTAAATCCCAATATTAGCACCCAAAACAAACAAAAAAAAGAAAAGAAACCTCCTAGCATTAGGCAGGTATAATGCAGGCCTGGGGGAAAAACATCCTAATGACAAAAAATATAGAAATGCAATTCTCCTTCCTAATTATTTTGCAGCACCAGCTCGGATCCAATCCTTGCTCCCAGGAATTTTTTTATAAGCCTTTCCTACCTCTCCCTTTTCCCCCATTGCTCCACTTCCCACGGGCTGAGCTCCGTCCTGTTGCTGAGTGTGGCAAAGGAGCTGCTCCAAAGGGCAGGGGATTCTCGGTGTGCAGATCAGAGCTGGAGGCTCCTTTGAAATTCCCCAGGGCAAAGGAGCGGGGTTGGAACAAGATGCCCCAGCTGAGCCCCTTCCACTTAAAACTGGCCGAGAAATCCAGCAGCTTTGATGAAAAATGCCTTCCCTTGCCTTTGATGCTCCTGTGCAAACAGTTTGAGGAACCAGGCTGATAGCACGGCTCTCACTCGAGGTGGAGGCAAGGAAAAACATGCCCAGATGGATATTCTGTCCTCTGCTGAGCTGGGAGTGAGGAGAGGGAACGTGGAAGTTTTAATTTATAGGTTCTGAGGCAGCCGATGCTGGGAAGTGTCTATAACCCAAGTGAGAAATAGAGATTGAAACGTGAGAGCCCCATCAGTGTAAGTAGCAATTGCTCATCCAGGCACAAACTTAATATTCCTGGGCCAGAAAACCAGGATTGAGGAGAAAATAAAAACATATAGAGAGTGATCCCTACACACATCCATAAATGCATAATTTATATCAAACCCTCGAGACTTCAGAGTACCAACGTGTTTTGGGGGGTTTGTGCTGAGCATGAGTTTTGGGTTTAGCTGTTTTCTGCCCATTTTCATGGAATAATAGAACACTTTTGATGGAAGGGACCTTAAATCTCATTTTGTTCTGCCCTCCAGCTGTGGGCAGGGACACCTTCCACTACACCAGCCCAAGGTGGGTGTGAACACTTTCCTCCACTTGTAAAAAAAAAGGTTTAAATTCCATCAGGATAGAGTTGAAACATCTCAGAATTCTGATTAATCATGAGATCTCCACATGGGATGCAGAATCATGCCATCCCTGCCTGTGCCACCCAGTCAGACACAGGTCTGCCTGCGATACTGATCTCCAATAAACCCTTGAGCACTGGGAGAGATCCAGAAAGCCGAAAGAAAACGAGTGTTGTGCCAATATGTGGGAAGGATAAACAAGATGACCTGTGTAATTACAGCCCTGTCAGCCTGACATTGATTTTGGGTGAAATAATGGGATGTCGGCTACGGGACTTGTTTAATAAGGAATTAAAGGGAATAACATAAAAGATGACAATCAACAAGGATTTATGGAAAATAAATCTTGCCCAGCTAAGTTGATATCTTTTTTTGATGAGGTTATAAATTTGGGCTGATAAAGGTGACGTTGTCAGCACAACGTACTTGAGCTCCGGCAAGGTTGGGTCCTGCATGTCATCTTGATTAAGAAACTGGGAGGGCAGGAAATCACCGTGGCAGAAATTAGATGGATTAAAACCTGCCTGGTTGACAACTTCCAAAAGGCACCTCTTGGAGTGGGAATCAACAGAGTCTTATGCTCCTGCTGGTGCCAGGGCTGGCTGGCTCCAGCTGACATTTCTATCAATGACCTGGAATAAAACATCCCATCACCCCGATAGAGTCTGCAGCTGACACCAAGATCAGGGCAGTGGCAGGAGAGGGAGAGGAAAGGGCATCGATTCCAGAGGCATCTTAATAAAGGGATTCAGCAGCTCTGGAGAAGGGAGAGCCTTCCCTTGCCAGCAGGGATGGGACAGGGGCTGATGGGCAGCTGGGCAAGGATGGGAGGGTGAGAACAGAACAGAATCATGGAATCCCAGAATGGTTTGGGTTGGAAGGCACCTTAGAGATCATCCCATTCCATGCCCCCACAGACAGAAATTCCTGCCCAATATCCCATCTAGCCCTGCCCTCTGGCAGTGGGAGCCATTCCCTGTGTCCTGTCCCTCCAGCCCTTGTCCCCAGTCCCTCTCCAGCTCTCCTGGAGCCCCTTTAGGCCCTGCAAGGGGCTCTGAGCTCTCCCTGGAGCCTTCTCCTCTCCAGGTGAGCACCCCCAGCTCTCCCAGCCTGGCTGCAGAGCAGAGGGACTCCAGCCCTGGAGCATCTCCGTGGCCTCCTCTGGACCCTCTCCAGCAGCTCCACATCCTCCCTGATGTTGGGGGTTCTGGATTTGGATTCAGCTCTGCAGGTGGGGTCTCATCTGAGTGGGGCAGAGGGGCAGGGTTCCCCCTCCCCACACTGAGGGATGATCCCAGCATGGGTTTTTCTCTCTGGCTGCACTCCCAGACCTCACAGCATCCCTCAGCTCAGCCTATGCCACCCCTGGGCTGCCACGATGACACAAATCCTCAAACACAGCCCAGGGGCTTTGGCTCTAAGCTCAGCCTTGCTGGAACAGCTGCTGCAGCTCAAGGACCTGTCGGAGTGGCTGAGCTGAGCCTCTGCTTTGCCAAAGCAGCTCCCAGCCCCCAGGGCAGCCCTGGAGTGTCCCCAGCCTCCCCTCACACAGTGGACTTTGGGGGCGCAGCACCAGCTCTGGATCCAGAGTAGAGGGGCTCCAGCCCTCAGAGCATCTCCATGCTTTTCAGGAAGAAAACCCTCTTTTCAGAAAGAAAACCCTCTTTTCAATCTTTTTGGCATGAAAAGCTAGAAACTCCAGGGTATTTTGGAGCATAGCTGCTTTGGTCCTCCCCTGCGAAAGCCATGCAACACCCTGCTTCACTTCCACTCTGTCCTTCTCCCTCAACTTCAGCTAGTTCCTCACGCATTTTGTAGGATTTCAAAGAATTGCAGCTCTTAGATGCTATTGCAAATCCCCCGAGGCACCTGGCTGAACCTTTAGGCTTCCAACTATATTAAAAACGTGTCCTGAAGTGACTTCCCTGAGCCAAGCACTGAGGGACTGGTTCTGCATCGGGAGGGCTTCAGGCAACATGGATCCAATTCAGTGCTCCCTCCCTGCTCTCCAGCCCACACACTTTTTTCCAGGATTGTGTCTTTCCTTGGGGAAAAAAGCCCTCTTGTAAGCCCCAGGTCCCAGAGCTGCTGTGGTTTCGAAGCTGCCTCGTGTGATTTCTCCCAACACCCAGCACACGACACTTCAGGGCTCTCCACAGTGAGCACTTTATTGCTTCCAGAGTGGGGTTTTTTCTGCTGCTGCAATCCAATGCCTGAGAATAATGGACAGATTTCAACCAAAGGAATTTAATTCTGCTCCTACTCCTTTCAAATCAGAGCCTGTGTCAGCGGGGTGCTCTTACAACAAGAGACTATTACAGCTTATCCAACACCTGGAGAGTTCTCAATCTGGGAAACTGGTTTGGACACCAGCAACTGCTGCTCCTTAATGGAGAGCCATAGCTGTGCCTGGCACCTGGAGGAGAAGCTCTGGAAGCCTTTGGTACCAAAAAACCACACTGGAAAACTTTGTGGAGGTCTGGGGTCAGTTTGAATTGGAAAACTCACGTCAGGTCTGGTGGTTTGGAATGGTTGAGCTGAGGGAGTCCTTTTCATCCAGCTGTTTCCATCCATGAGGAAAAGCCAGAGGCACTTGCACCAGAGGTGAATGAAGTTCCCAGGTCCATGGAGCATCATCAGACACTGCACCAGACCCATATTCAGACAAAAACCTCTCCCTTTTTATTTTTTCTTATTTTTTTCACTGCAGGAAAACCCTGGGAACAAACTGTCCTTCAGACCAGAGTCCCACCTGACACCAGCTCACAGCAGCCCTTAAATCCAACCCCCCACACCTTTTTCCCCTCTAATTATTGTTTGTATTTCCCTGCTGTGGCCAGGCAGAAGGGAATGGAAGCCAGGAATCCCATTTCCTGGGCTCCTGCCTTGCCAAAACAGCACATTTTCCCTTCCTCTGCCCTGAGCAAGAATCCGACTCTCTTCAACTGCAGCAAAAGCTCCCCAGGCCCGGCCCGAGAGGTAACCTGAGGATGCTCGGAGTGTCACTGCGAATGACACATGCCTCTCTCTCAGGATGTGGGATAATGAGCTTCTCTGTGGTCTCCCAAGGCAGGAATGTACTTATGGCACAAGGGGAGATTTATGGAGCTTTTCTTTAAAGTCTGTCAGCTAATAATAGCCGTGGCTGGGCTGGGGTGAGCTGGGCTCACACGCAGGTATAAATCAGGGGTGCTCCCAAGCTCTGCCAGCATTTCCTCACGTTTGGACACCAAGGAGATCATATCCTGAGCAAACCTGTGCACCAAGGAGAGGAGAATAAGAAATATTCCAGCCGGGTGACCAAAACACACTCTTATATATCCCAGTGCTCCCCTAGTGCTTCCCTGCCACAGCATCCAGCCCCAAATCAATGGGAGCTTCCTGATGTTGCTTCCCAGGGCAGGGATAGCCTGGGAAGAAGAGGTTATCCATGCCTGGAATTATTCATTTTCACCCTACCAAGTGACCCATACATCTTGCCCTCCACCAGTGAGAGAAGTTGATGAAATGTTTCCTGTTGTCCCCTGGAATCCCACAGCCTTGAACTGCACCAATGCCCTAAAGAGAATTTGTTTCCAAACAAAATAAATGCACAGTATTTGGTTTTTGTCAGTGGGGGTCTGAATAAAATAGCTAACAGGTTCCGGAGGGATGTATCCTGTTAATTCCACTCATGATAAAGGTCTTTAAAATGCCACTGGTGCCTGGAGCACTGGTGAGTTTCCAGGTTTGCTGATTTGTGGAGCGTGGGCCAGGCTCCCAGTGGAGCCCATTAGGTGGCCCAGAGACAGGCCCTGGATGCAGAGCCACGATGTGCATCCACACCAGGCAGAGCTCAAAAGCATTCCTGAGCAATCCCGGGCACTTCCCAGCTCCTGCAGCGTGGCTGAGGGAGGGGGACAGCTTTGTGAGCAGCTCCTGCCTTTTTCTCTTCATGCCACACTGGGGAAGAGAAGGGGCAGACCCTGAGCTGTTCCCTCTGTGTTCAGGGACAGGACCTGAGGGAATGGCCTGGAGTTGTGCTGGGGGGAGGTTATTTTGGATCTCAGGAAAGGTTCTCCCCCAGAGGGTGCTGGGCACTGCCCAGGCTCCCCAGGGAACGGGCACGGCCCCGAGGCTGCCAGAGCTCCAGGACAGCACTGCCAGACACAGGGTGGGATTGACTTAGGCAGGGTCAGGAGCTGGACTGGATGATCCTGGTGGGTCTCTTCCAGCTCAGGATATTCCACAATTCTGTGATTATTTTGGTGTGGAGCTCAGGGTGTGATGCCTTCCTACAGAGCCAGCCTGGCAGAGCTGGGGGTGCTCACCTGGAGAGGAGAAGGCTCCAGGGAGAGCTCAGAGCCCCTGGCAGGGCCTAAAGGGGCTCCAGTAGAGCTGGAGAGGGACTGGGGACAAGGGGTGGAGGGACAGGACACAGGGAATGGCTCCCACTGCCAGAGGGCAGGGATGGATGGGATATTGGGAATTAGGAATTGTTCCCTGCGAGGGTGGGGAGGCCCTGGCACAGGGTGCCCAGAGCAGCTGTGGCTGCCCCTGGATCCCTGGGAGTGCCCAAGGCCAGGCTGGACAGGGCTTGGAGCCCCCTGGGAGAGTGGAAGGTGCCCCTGCCCGTGGCAGGGGATTGGAATTGAAAGATCTCTAAGGTCCTTTCCAACCCAAACCATTCTGGGATTCTGTGATTTGCAAATGTAAATGCAGATTTGCAAATGAGCCTCTCACCCCAAACTCTTGGGCAGCAAAGCCTCCCCGGCAGCTCCAGGCAGACGCAATGGGTCACATGTTCCATCCTCTTCCATCTCCACTCACTGATTCCATCCACTGGCAGCAAAATCCCAGCAAATGTGGGGAATCTCTTCAGCCACCCAACACCTGGGTGAGGAGAAATTCAGCTCCTTTCCAATCCAAATCCTTCTGTGATTCTGTTATTTGGTGCTGGGGAGGGAGAACCTGGGCATGAACAGGTTCTGCATTTTTCCTCAAGTCACCCCCTTGCCATGGGGCATCTCACTCCCTCTTCCTGCCCCTCACCCATTGCCCCCCAAAACTCCTGCAACCCCCACTTTGGGGCTCTGGTTTCTATCTGCTGCCCAGGTCACACATTTTTGCGAGTCCATCCTGAGAGGTCCCTGATGTAATGTCCTCATGTCCATCATGTCCACTCATTTCTGCTCCGGGCGGTTTTATCTCTTCCTGCAGGGCCAGCCTGGGCTCGCTGGTGGACTGAGTAATTCAATAGGTTTGCAGATCTGTCTCGAGTCAATTTTAATTCTATTTAAAGGACAGTTGATAGGAGCCTCTCTGGGGGGTTCTGAGCAGGAATTTCATATTGCACTGAATATGCGCTGAATGCCCCGGCCGGCGGGGAAGGAATTGCAGCTTCAATGAGATAGAAAGGATGGCTTGGGAAGCACTCTAAAAAATTCCTCTTTTTAGCTATTTTAGGCTCAGCCTGAGACCCTCAGAGCAGGCTCAGGAAGGGGCCGGGCAGGAGATGGCTCTCAATGTGATTTTTGTGCAATGCTCTGCTCGTCTGATGCTCAGGAGGCACAAATCGTCCCCTTCTCAAACATCAGCAGCCAAAAGTGCCCCCCCAGTGCCAGATTTTCACCACTGTGAACCCATCCCTGGCGTTTGGGGGAGGTGACACCCAGCAAAAAGGAGAAACCCCAGAAGAGGAGATCTGAGCAGCACTACACAACCATTCCAACCTTGTCTACTTCCCTGTTTGCCATAAAACACAGGGCAATGTCCCAGATTAATAAAGAAGGAAAGCTTTCAGTGCTGGTGCTCTTCTAAAACATTCCCTTAAGTGCAGGATGAGATGTTCGAGCACTAAGATGCCATTTTTATGCAACTTAATAAAAGGGAAAAATGATATCACCGCTGGAAAAAACAGAATGCGTGCAGGGGAATTGGATTGCATCACTTTACCCTCGATCAATCCCAAGATCACATGGCACAGGCACAGGGGGAGTTCTCAGCACTGCAGGAAAGCTCAAGGAAAGCTTTGCTCAGGCATTTTTAGGGGGGACAAACCCCATGGATCTAGAGGGAAATATTTTCCCACTGATCAAAGCAGGAAAATGTTCCAGTCTCATCAAATAAATGGGCTGCTCTAGGTGAGGAATGTGGGGCAAATCCACCCACCTCACATCAAGGTGATGGCAAGACAGGGGTTAAACACCTCTGGATTTTCCAGGGGCATGGAGGGGGGGCTGTTGATGCTTCCACTGTTTTTATGGCACATCAAGGGACTGGCTCCCGTTGCGGGGAGCATCCAGCCGACTGCTCCAAATGAAATTGTCCGTTCCCTGCTGGAGATAATTAACGTATATCAAAGAGGAATTTAGCTGGAGTGGCTATTTCAGTCCCACGCCGCGTTCTCCCTCACTTTGGGTTTGTTTTCGAAATTGCACATAAAGTGCAACTGCGGCACATTTACTTTTCTATTATGCCTCCAAAATTAAGTTAGATGGCCCTAATAATAGCATTGCCTTTAAAATAACGTTGTGTTTAAAGAACAAACTCTCCAATGTCGCCGGCGCAGCAGATTTGTCTTGTGCTTAATTTCCACTTGCTGTTGTATTATTAGACATTAACATGATAGTTTTGTTTAATCTCTGGCTCCGTCGCCCATGGCTGACTCCGAACTGATCGCTCGCCCCTGTTGATGAAAGTCCTAATTCATCCTTGTTAGTGCAATTAGGAGGAAATTGGATCATGGTGCCTCTTCCCACAAAAGGTCTGGGAGAGGGCGAGGCTCTCCCCTGAGAGGTGACACCGGCCCTGGGCTGCAGGAGGATTAGGCGGCCCCTGGGAAGGTGATGGGGATAAACGAATTGAGACTCTGGGAAGGTTTGAAGTGGGGTTTGATGCATTTTGTTGCTCTTTTCCCAGCATGGAGTGGGTAGGAATCCATCCCTGACACTCAGCGAAGGTCAGCAGCATTTTGAGGTTGTTTTGAGCACACCTACGCAGAGGCTGGAAGAAATGGGAAAATAACGAGATTATTTTTTTCCAAAATCCAAGTCCTCCAAGGCTCTCAGGAAAGTAGCTCTGGTTTCTTTCCAGCATTTTCTCTCCATGGGGAACTTTCTCCCATGAACATGAGCACAGAAAGGAGAAGAAACTCTCCAACTGCAGCACCTTAACAAGATGGGTGTTTCCAGAGTGGTTCCCCAGCCTCCACACCTCCGCTTTCCTTTCAAGTTCTCCTGGGTTCAGTTAAAATCCCCACGCCCAGGACCACATGGAGACCTTGGGATGGCTTTGGGTGTTGCTTCCCACCCTGCCCAACACAGAACCTGCAGCAAAGTCCACTGTAAAACTTGTGGGATCGTCAAATCTTGGGAAGTTTTGCAAAACCTAAGCCCATAATCCTTCATGTTCAGGATATCAGCTTTATATTCCAGACTTTTAGTAGGAAAAGAGGGAATTCAAGGTAACCAAGCAGGAATTCCTGTGGCTCTCGCCCCACCTGGGTGAGTGCCTTCCTGTGTCTAGAAAGTGAATTAAGCTAAACCAGACAAACGAACTTTTACTGCTTAATGAAATCAATTCCTCCTGGGTACAACCAGCAAAGGCACAAAATGTTTCATTCCGAGGGAGATTAAATAACTTGGGTTTCTTTCCTCAGAAAAAGAAAAAGCAGCCAAAGGAGGGTTTGATGGAAGTTTACAAAGCAGGGATGGGGTAGAGAGGAGAAAATTATAATCCTCATTTCTGCAAGTTTCCATTTCAAATGCAATTGGCACTGGATAAAATTAGCAAGGGGTAGGTTTAAAGAAAATAATTGTTGAACTGTGGAACTCATTTCCAAAAGATTTTTTGGAAATCCAAATTATAGATGAACTGAAAATGAAGGATTGGGCAAACTCTGGGGAAATTATTCATTCCAGCATTAAATGCACAATTTTTTATTCACAGAATAAGCTATTATTTTTATTATTAATTATTATTAGTGTTGTTGTTGTTGTTACTATATTATTATTTATGTATAACTTGCAGATGCAATCATGGCATGGGGAGCATTTATTTAGGACTATTTATAGGAGTAATTTATTCAGAATAGTTTTGTATGTACATTAATCAATTTTCCCACCATTGCTTGCATTCACCAAGACCAGATCTGGTCCCTCTGACAAACCCCAGGGGAATGTGGAACCAGCACACATGGACATGGAGGTCCAAGGATCCCCCAAAAAAGTAATATATTTGGATGGTTAAGCCAATAAATGCTTGGGGCGGGAGCCAGTGATCTGAAATTGTTCAGGATTGTTAAATGTGTCATAGCCCAAACCCCCTCTCCCACAAAACAGGTATTTCCTGACAAGTCTGGGACATTTCCCAGGCTTCACACTGGCTGTGTTGCTACTTTACAGTCTTTGGGATTTGGGCACCATCCTTTTATTCCCATGGCTTGTACCATGCCCACCATGATGGCCCTGGGTGCTGGGACACTGACCTGGAGAGCCAAGAAAAGAGCCATTCCCCATGGGATTGGCAGATGTTCCCAGCTGGAGCAGGCAGCCGGTACCACCAAACCCAGGTCAGTCCTCAGCACAACAAGCTGGGAAAATCACAGTGGCAACAGCAAAAAGAGACTGGAATCTGAGGAGAGAGTCCCCTCCCCTCCACTCCCAGCTCTCCTCAAGGTGCTCTGTAAATCAGGGGTTATTCCCACTTCCAGGCGGGCTCGTTGTCCACACCAAGAACTCCAACAAGAACTCCACAAACCCTCAGCTGCTCTCACCCACAAATTCTCCCTGGTATTTCCTGGCATTTCTGTCCTTACCCAGGGAGAGGAAACCATGTGTGCTCTCAGCAGCCACGAGTTTGTCCTGCTGGTCCCTCGCGGACAGCTGAAGAAGCTGGAGAAGCTGCTCAGGGAGGAGACATATCCTTGGAGCAATCATGATGGGAAGGCAAAGCTTGGAGAGCACTTGGATGGTTGTCTCCATGGAATTGTGTGGCAAAATCACCCAGAAATAAAACCCTGCTTGGCTTGGGGCAGAGGGGTGAAATTCCCGGCCGGTTCATGCAGGATGTTCCGTGCTCCCGGTGTCCTGGGATCCACCACCCGGAAAGGGGAGGCTGCTGCATGTCCACATGTGCTGGACCTCAAAATGGTGATTTTCCTTTTCTTCTCCAAGTCTTTTGGAGAGGAAGGGCAGAAGGGGATGCAAAAAGAAGGGCAAAGGAAGAGGTGAAATGGGTTTTGAGGGAGCAGAAACCCTGATTTCCCAGGGTGTCACCAGCTGCACATGGCAGGGTGGGGGCAGTGTCATCATGAGGGGTTGTTGGGTCCAGATAGCCCTTTTTGGGGTGGGTGTTTTTTTTAATTTTCCAGACAGTTTTTCCTTGCAGAGCTCACAGTGTGCCTGGTGAAGCATTAACTGGATTTGATGGGCTGGGGAAAATAGACTTGGACAGTGAAGGGTGGAAGGGAAAGCCCCGTGAATAAATGCCCTGTTGTCACAGTCCTATTAACCTCCCCTCAGTCTAATCCTGTCCTTAATTGACTTGATTCTGATTATAGTCTTGATAGGCCTGTATCAGCCTGGGAAGGTGGGTGAGGGATGTGAAAAATACGGAGTGAGCTGGAGGAGAGCAAAACAGAGGAGCAGCAAAATCCGTGCCCTGGTGTGCCTGCACGGCTGCTTCCCAGAACAGCAAGCACCGGGAAACGGAAATGAAAACTTCCCAGAAAGGCTGAAAAAGAAACCTCCACCCCAGCAAACCACAAGCTGCTGCTGTAATAATTAAGAGGCTTTAAACTGTTCATTTAATACAGACGAAAATCCCATCTGCAGGTAACGGGGAGACGGAGCTCCGTGCCTAATCAGCCAAACCCTTGGAAAAGCAACATCCCCCGTCTGTCTGCAATCAGGGCTGGAGCAGAGGCTGCCATTCCTTGAAGTGGCTCTCAGCGAGGGTTCTGTAATTGTCTCGGCGAAAAGTGAGAGTTCCCCCTAGTGCAGAGCAATACATCAGGGATAATAATAACTCTTTCCAAAATAATCCTCGGGCAGCAACAAAATCCAGCGGAGAAGGTGGTACGGAGTCAAAACGTGGCACCTGGATCCCAGGGTTCGCTGGGTCTATAAATACCCCGAGCCCTTCCGTGCCCCTGCTCCTGCCATAATATATTGTAATTAGTAGCACTCAGTTAAAGCTTTCAGATTTTTGTAAATCTAATTATTTCTTGGCTCTTTCAAATGCTGTGATGCTTTTCTCACCGTCACCCCAAGTGCTGGGCCTTGCATGGCTGGTGCTGCGCCCCCAAAGTCCACTGTGTGAGGGGAGGCTGGGGACACTCCAGGGCTGCCCTGGGGGCTGGGAGCTGCTTTGGCAAAGCAGAGGCTCAGCTCAGCCACTCCGACAGGTCCTTGAGCTGCAGCAGCTGTTCCAGCAAGGCTGAGCTTAGAGCCAAAGCCCCTGGGCTGTGTTTGAGGATTTGTGTCATCGTGGCAGCCCAGGGGTGGCATAGGCTGAGCTGAGGGATGCTGTGAGGTCTGGGAGTGCAGCCAGAGAGAAAAACCCATGCTGGGATCATCCCTCAGTGTGGGGAGGGGGAACCCTGCCCCTCTGCCCCACTCAGATGAGACCCCACCTGCGGAGCTGAATCCAAATCCAGAACCCCCAACATCAGGGAGGATGTGGAGCTGCTGGAGAGGGTCCAGAGGAGGCCACGGAGATGCTCCAGGGCTGGAGCCCCTCTGCTCTGCAGCCAGGCTGGGAGAGCTGGGGGTGCTCACCTGGAGGAGAGAAGGCTCCAGGGAGAGCTCAGAGCCCCTTGCAGGGCCTAAAGGGGCTCCAGGAGAGCTGGAGAGGGACTGGGGACAAGGGCTGGAGGGACAGGACACAGGGAATGGCTTCCACTGCCAGAGGGCAGGGCTGGATGGGATACTGGAAAGGAATTTCTCTCTGTGAGGGGGGTGAGGCCCTGCCACAGGGTGCCCAGAGCAGCTGTGGCTGCCCCTGGATCCCTGGAAATGTTCCAGGCCAGGTTGGATGGGGCTTGGAGCAGCCTGGGAGAGTTGAAGGCGTCCCTGCCCATGGAAGGGGATGGAACTGGATGAGCTTTAAGATTCCTTCCACCCGAACCATTCCTGGATTTTGTGATCCTCCTGTCTTCTGGATGACCCTTCAAACCGAGAAACCCTGCCCAGACATGGCTCACAAATCCCTTTTGAGCAGTAGGATGCTCTGCAGCTCTGGGCTGGAACCCTCTGCCTCTCCAAGCTCTGCTCTGCACCCCAAAACTCCCAGGTCCCCTTGGCAGGGCTGTGCCCGTGCCAGGGGCTGTGTAACATCCCCACTGCAACACTCGTGGTTTTATTCCCTTCTTGCCCCTTTACCTCAGCCAACAGAAAATGCCCAGAGCTGCCATCAGTTTATTTTTCATTTTTTATTTACTACTCCAAGGCCACCGGTTCCATCCCCAACCAGCGAACGTTGCCCAGCTGACTCCGGTTCCGTGGAGCTGCTCATGAATCACCCAGCACTGAAACTCTGCAGTTTTGTACCTTTGAGCCAAAAAATCCCAGCCTCCCGAGCGTTCGCAAATTGTTCCTTTGCTCCAGCATTCCCAGCTGGGTGTGGGGTCTCCCAGAACCTCCTGTGATTCCTGCTCAGACAATCCCACCCTGACGTCCTTGTGGAGCTGGATCACAGAGGGGGCAGCATGGCATGAGTGATATCCCTGCCATATCCCCTTAACCAACCCCCTCCAATAGGAAAGCAATGCCTTTTCCACGGGAGAATGAAAAATAGGTGAATAAAGGCATGGAGAATGAATTCTGGGGTTTTCATTTGGAATATTGCAGCTGTGTAATGATTGATGTAGAACTTGGGAAAAATCTGGGGAGTTTTGAGGTCTTGAGGATCTAAATCAGGCTCTGCAGGAAATAATGGCACTGTAAGAGGAGTGGCAAAGCCACTGGCTCCTGGAGTCTCCTTGCCTTGCTCCTGACAGCAGCTTTGGCCTTTTCCTTTGCTCTCCTAAAGGTCACAAAACACCAGGTGAGGCTTTCAGGAAGACAAGAATTCGGGCTGGAAAGAATTTGCAAATCGGGGTGGTCCAAGGACAACGTGTAGGATTGGGGTTTCCCCTCAGAGACGTGCTAATGTGGGGAATTTTTTTATATATTGGGAGAACAAACCTGGGAGCTCAGGAAGGGAAGTTTGAGATCAAGAGACCCCAAAAGAAGTTTCTCAAGTGTATGCTGTTCCCATAAAACTTCCACTATATGTTCTGGAAAGCGAACTAACCCAAAAAATGGCAGTTTTGGCTTGTTTGCAACTTTCCACCATATTAAATGAACTATTTATGAATTGAATGTTTGGGTTTTCCTTTGATTCATAATTCCTTGTAAACAAAAACTTGGTCCTCTGATATTTTCTTCCTCTACTCCATTGCTTCTAAAAGAAATGGCTTAAGAAAATAAAGGTATAACAGAAAAAATCCCCCCACCACCTTGAAGGAAATTCATAAGCAACTAAAACTTGATTATTTTCCACCAAGACAGTGTAGCAAAAGCTCTTTCGGACAGTGAGGTGCTCTTTTCCCCTTACTCCTAATCCCAATTTCAGCAAAACAATTCCCAGCCCTTCATTTTCAGCTGGCCACAGATTGAAGTTGCTCCTGGCATTAGAATTCACAGCAAAGCAGCCTTGAAATCAAACACTGCTGCTCTGCTCCGGGATCTCCTTCACCCTCTCTGCACACCCCACATTATCTAAATCAATCCTCAGCTCCCAGTAAACAGAATCACTTCAAAACACTGAAATAACTCCACTCGTTCTTTCTTCTCCTTCAAAAAAAGCAGAAAAATCAGAACCAGTAAGGGAATGAATAAGGAAATACAAACAAATCTGGACTTTTCTTTTGAGCTTGCTAGTTTTCTCCTCACCCAAGTGTTGGGTGGGTGAAGAGATTCCCCACATTTGCTGGGATTTTGCTGCCAGTGGATGGAATCAGTGAGTGGAAATGGAAGAGGATGGAACATGTGACCCATTGCATCTGCCTGGTGCCATCTGGGAAGTTTTGCTGCCCAAGAGCTTGGGGTAAAATGTCTATTTGCAAATCCCCATTTACATTTGCAAATCTGCATTTGTGTTTGTAAGTCACAGAATCCCAGAATGGTTCGGATTGGAAGGGACCTCAAAGCTCATCCCATTCCACCCCTGCCATGGGCAGGGACACTTTCCACTATCCCAGGCTGCTCCAAGCCCTGTCCAGCCTGGCCTGGAACATTTCCAGGGATCCAGGGACAGCCACAGCTGCTCTGGGCAATTCATTCCAGGGCCTCCCCACCCTCACAGGGAACAATTCCTGCCCAATATCCCATCCATCCCTGCCCTCTGGCAGTGGGAGCCATTCCCTGTGTCCTGTCCCTCCAGCCCTTGTCCCCAGTCCCTCTCCAGCTCTCCTGGAGCCCCTTTAGGCCCTGCAAGGGGCTCTGAGCTCTCCCTGGAGCCTTCTCCTCTCCAGGTGAACACCCCCAGCCCTCCCAGCCTGGCTGCAGAGCAGAGGGGCTCCAGCCCTGGAGCATTTCCGTGGCCTCTCTGGATTTGCTCCAGCAGCTCCAGGTCCTCCCAGTGCTGGTGGCCCCAGACCTGGGCTGCTCCGGCTGTTTGGGGCGACAGCTCCCAGCCCGAACCGAGGGAGCTGCCCCAGCCCAATGGACGGATCCACTCGGGTGTGAGGTGTTGGTGCGAGCACATCCCGGACTCAGCCCCCTTAGCCTTCATCTCTATTTTTTGGAAGAGGATTTCTGGGTTTTGCAAGGGGCTCCTCTCGGCGAAGAAGGAGATGACCAAACCCAGCGGCTCCGGCCTCTCTCCCGCGCCCGGCCGCTCTGGCGGCGCTGCAGAGGGGCCCGCTCCAAACACAAGCTAAACACGGCCGGTGGGGGAGCAGAGCAGGAGCTCTCTGAAATGCAAATGCCTTCTCGAGAGCAGCTTTGAGCACGGGGATCCTGCTGACTCACGCTTAGGAGCTGGGGAGAGATCCTGCTCCCCACCCCAGCCAGCCTCGGCCTCCTCCCCTCCCGGCGCTGCCGCGGCCCTGACCCCTGTGCCGGTCAAGTGGGCAGCACGGGTGGATGAAGGGGTGTCTGTGGGGACGGGACCCACAGCCCAGGGAGGACCTTCCCTGCAGAGCCACCAGCTGCTCTCCCAATGGGGCAGGGTCAGCAGAGTCCGGCAGGGTGGAGGATTTAGCCATGGAGAAGAAGGAATTTAAGCCTTGATACCCCAGGAAGCTCTTCAATCCCTTTCCTCACCTGCAACTCCTTCATTTTCCCTTCCTGTGTCCCTGGTTGTTTCCTGGATTGCTCAGCATCCCTCCAGCTCATTTTGGGGGCGTTAGGGTCGAGACTACTGCAGTTACTTCCACTTGCCAGCGGATCCTGCCCGTCCCCAGGACTGGGGAGCAGGACTGGCCACTGTTTGCACACCAAGGTGACGGCTGAGGGCAGGGACGGGCAGCACAAGGAGGCGGGCGGGGGCTTGGATCCCTTTCCACAAGGACTCTCATTTTCTCCACCGTGCAGTCCCAAGCACGAGCGTGTGAAGCTGGCACCACAGAGCCACCGAGTTCACAGAGGGCAGAACCCAAATCACTGCCTTTTGCTGTCTTTCTTTTTGCTTTTAAATCTCCCTTCTCATTTTCAAGAGAAGACTGAACACTTTGGCTGCTTAGGCCCAATTTCCAAAGGCGTTTCCATCCCCGTGTCCATGCTTTGGGCAGGAGGGTCCTTACTGAGCTGCAGCACCATGACCCAGCACAGCTGCACATCTGCAGACATCTGCAAATGCTCTCCCTCACTCTGCCTGTGCACGTGAGCCCAAGAGGCTCAAAATAGGGTTTGTTCCCCCCCCCACCACCACCTTTGTAATATTGTTTTATATATTATATTTATTAATATAAATCAATTAAGACCTGCAGGGCGGCTCCAATCCTATGGAAAAGTCTTTTCCTGAGTGGTGGGGAGAGTTGTCCAAAGCCACCAGCTCCTGACAGCTGCCCACAGACCCCACTCAGACCTACATGGGGTGAGACACCCCCAAGGCCTCAATTAATGTCATTGTGTGAGCAGTCCCCATCTCCTCCCACCCCCAGATTAACACCCCGGGATCTGAGCTGCTCCTGGGTGGGATGTTCAAAATCCAACCGTGGAATAACAAGCAGAGCCCTGATGGAAATACCATGGCTTGCAGCGATGTCAAGCTCCAGGGGTGGAATGGAAAGTCAGATTTTATTTCTAATGCTCTTCTGCTCTAATAACCACTTTTTTTCCCCTCATTGCTTTTCATCTGAAAACACTGGTGTGCTGCACCAGCAGCAGCTGATCAAGACTTCACACGTCCTGCTCATTATCCCCTGCTTCACACGAGGGGAAACGAGGAGGATTTATAGCACCCAATTTTGCAGAAGTGTTGCCCAAAGTGCAATACCCGGTGTGTCTGCTCTGGGAAAGCCGCAGCTGTGCCGGGGCTGAGGCTGCCAAAGGAGACGCTTTATAGGGGCAGATAAAATCTTTTATTAGACCAACTGATCTAGCGAGGAGAGCAGACAGGTTTTAGGTGCACAGACCAGGTTGTCTGCACAACACCATGTCTAGGCTGGCTCCATGTCCCCAAACCCTGGAGGTGCAGGAGTGAACTAAACCAGCCCCCTTGGAAAAGCCTACCAGCTCCAGCACTGCCAAAGTCCAAAATCCTGCCTAAATTCTTCTTTGGCACCTCTGGCTGACCAAAAAAATCTCCACCATATGGCTTCTGTCATTTTTCCCTGTATCCCAATATTTTTTTATCTCTGCTGCCTCTCTTTTTGTAGAACCCACCTCGCAGGAAGCAATGCTGGTGGGCAGAGAACAGAGGGACAGTTCAGTTCGGGTCCTGGAGCCCCAGGTGAGGAAGGCAGTGAGGAAATGGTGAGGCTGGGAATTCGGAGTGGGCAGGCTCGTGGGCTGGGGTTCCTGGAGTGACACCCACGGGCACACGGTCTGGTGTCCCTGGGGGTGTTTGGGCGGCTGTGGATGATGGAGAGCGAGATGTACAAGGCTGAAATCATGTTCTTGTGCTTTCGTGCATTTTTCCACTTTCATCACTTCCACCCCTGCCAGTTCCCACCCAAAACACCCACAGCCCTGTCCCAGACATACCCCAGACCCACGGTCTCAGAAATAAAGTATGAGCTGCCATGTGGGCTTTAACCATTTCCCTCTCCTCTCCTCTCCTCTCCTCTCCTC
>VZSE01001774.1:206143-223561 GCA_013398275.1 Promerops cafer | reverse complement strand
CTCTCCTCTCCTCTCCTCTCCTCTCCTCTCCTCTCCTCGTTCCGCTGAGGAACAGTCCTTTGCCCCCCAATTATTTATAACTGCATCAACCACATCACTACGATTTCTCTTTTATTTTTCAAAAAATAACAAAGAAGGGTTGATCCTGCCGGGAATTCGTAGTAATTGTAGTAACCTGATAACAATTTCTAGCAATTAGCACAATACTAATTCACTCATTTACTGAGTAATGTCTTGTCTGTGTTTATGGGGGCTGTGCCGAGTGTAAATTTCTTACTCACTGTGGTGGCTAATGAAAATTTAGTAAGAGGCTTTTTTTTTTTTTTTCCAAATGTTTATTCATTTTAAGCTATTCTTGGTAATCACGTGTGAATAAGGAGTAATTGCTTGACTTTAGGATGGTAATTAGGAAGTACTAAGTCATTGTTTTCTTCTCGAGAGCGGATGGTTTGTTTAAATGTGCATCTGCTCTCCCAGCACTAATTCAACCTGCCAGCCCCTCATCCTGCTCCTCAGCGCCCGCGGCTGCATCCTGCTCTCTCCAAACGGGACTGATGGGCTGGAGCAGCCGGGGGTCGCGCACAGCACAGCCCGAGGTGTCCAAGTGGGAGCTGAACTGCTCGATTCGTGTCGTTGTGACCCTCCCTCGGGTCCCGGCGGCTCCGGGGGCAGAGCGGATCCATCAGCATGCAGGGCAGGATTTGCATCTGCTAATCAGAGCCAGATCCCGGGAAACAACTTCCAATAAAAGAATCCCATTACAAAGCAACCAGCTGTGAAATACTGTACCTGTGTCGCACCCTGCCAACCTGCAGCCTCCTCGCTCCCTGCCAAGGAGGTGGGAGCGTCTCCTGAGCGTGGAGATGGGGAAGGAAGGGCAGGGAATGAGATAAAAACGGGATTGATATGCACGAGCAGGACTGCTAGTCTGGGGAGCCCGCACCGCTCCATCCTCCCGGGACGGGAGGGATGCTCAGGAGAAAATGAAGTAAAATGTATTTATTTTTTTTTCCCAAAGACCCCCAAACCAGCCAGAAAATACTTATCCAGCCAGGAAATACTCATGCATTCAGAAAATACGTGTCCCTCCTCAGAATTAGCCACAGGACTGGGACATTCCAGCCTGGGCAAGCCGAGTCAGGGCTCAGCCACCTCCTGGAAGTGTCTGGAGCCAGCCCTCCCCTGGAGCTGTATCTCCAACCACAGCCCAACCCGGAGGAAAAGGAGGCCAGCTGATGGGAATGCAGGGCTAATCCACAGCGTGCCTCAGTTTCCCCGTTTGCAAACCGCTGCTAACTGTTCGGTTCTCCTTTGGGAAGAGCACCGGGATCTCCTGGGGAGGGACCAGGCTCCCACAGCAGTGTGGAATGTTGGGCACGGCAGCCGTTTCGAGGCGGTTCAGACACGGGCACTGGACACGATCTTTAAAACACCGAGTGAGTTTTAAGTGCTTCTCTGAGAGCATTTACAGGGCCCTGATTTACTGAGTGCTCAGAGCAGCCTGTTCTCGCTGGAAAACAGGCCTCGGGATGCAGCCAAGCATCCAGGAACACGAGCTTTGCGCTCTTTTAACCTGCCTTTCTCAGCTTTCCTGTCTTTGAAAAGAGGATAACCCGGCTCCCCTGGACACACCCCCAAATATTCCCACAGCCACTGCTGTACGATCTGCACCCACCGCAAAAACAGGCAGGAGCCCAGAAAACTCCCCTAAAAAGGGGAGGAGGGTCCCCATAGGGAAGATGAGGGCCGATGTCTTTACAAACAATTCCTTGGAGGAGGGCAGGGTGTGAGGGGCCTTGAAATGGGGCTTCACGTCTCCAGCAGCTTCCAGCAGCAGGTTTGTTACAGAGCCCAGACAGCCCGGCCCCTGAAACAGGCATGGGGCTGCACGAGCCTGAACTTCTGAATTTTGGGGGAAAATGACAGGTTTAAGGGGGGATATGGGGTAGGCAGTTCAGGAGGGCTGTACCCCCATATTACCTCAGCCAACGGGGAAGTGAAGAGGGCAACATGCAGCCGGGAGTTAGGATAAAAGGGAGGCTGCACCCTCTGAAACATCGAGAGAGAAAACCCCGCGGGCGTGTGCCCTGGTGGACTCTCTCTCTTTATTCCAAAAAAGTTGAAGGACTCCTCTATCTCCCTTACGGCTTTTCCCACGTGATTTTCTGCATAGTCCCTCCTTCTGTGTTCCGTCCCAGTGTGACAGCAAATATGGGCAGCACCCCTGAAGGTGCTGGGAACACCAAAAATCAGGAGAAAGCCAAGGGTGTCATCAAAAAGGCTCCCATGGAAGAGGATAAGGAATTGGCTGATGAAGATGACCTGCAGGTCCATCCATGGGGTGCAGAGGTTTCTGGGTAGGATTGGAATATGCTCCGTACCCCACTGTACCTGCACACACATCCCTGGAAGCCAGGGAGCCAAAGGAAGCATTCAAACACCCTTGAGAGCACCTGGGGGTCTGAACCATCTCCTTATCACCACACCCAGCCCAGCGGCCTTGTGTTCCATCCCCAGCCCAACCCCTCCCAGTGACCACTGGTATTTCCACATTCCCACCCCTTTCCAAGCATCCCTGTCCTCCTGCACCACTCCCGGTGCCTTTGCTTTGCTCTCGCTGTGGCCACGAGCAGCCCCCGAAATCACCACGGTGCGACCTGGACAGGCCAGAGAGTTTCTGTGTCTGTACCAAACCAAAGCATCACCCAGGAGCTCCAAAGCAGCGACCGGGAGAGGGCAAAGGAGATGACTCCAAAGGTGCTGTCTCCAAGATATTTCAGCACAAAATTTCCGTAGGATTGCCCTTGGCGAAACAAAAATGCCCTTTGCACCCCTCCTTCCGCTGCTCCTGTTGGGGCTGGCGCTCCGTGGGTGCAAAGGAGCTGCTGCAGGAGGAAGAGGCAGATCCAGGGCACCTCGATAAATCCCTGCAGGGCTCACGTCCAGCGCGCCTGCTTCCCAGAGATAAAAGGGAAGCGGCACTTCTCCGAGGCACGGACACCGGGCTAATCTCCTCCTGCGCCGGGGCCGTCTCCGTGTCACGGGAAGCAAAGACGGGCGAGGGGAGGAAGGAGGGAGGGAGGGAGGGAGGGAGGGAGGCGGCGGCGATGGGGCTGTCAGCATCCCCAAATGTTCCAGGGAAATCAGCCCCAAGCAGCTGCTTGAGGAAGGAGCAGCGCCTCTTGTTTATTTTACACGGGGAACTGGAAAGCATTTTTCTATCTTGAAGTGGAAAATTAATCCTGCAGAAGGGCCCTGGGGGGTGCAGATATTATTTAGGTGCTTTGAGATCTATCCTAAGGTGTGATGCAGCTCTGACAGGTCCCACGATGGGAATCCAGGAGGGCAGAGAAAAGCCTGGCAAAATTGCAGATGCTGGAGGAAAATCACTCGAGGGGCCAGAAAAAAGGGAGTTGTAATGACATCCAAGAGCTTCAGAGGGAGAAGAGGCTGGGCAGGCAAAGAAAGCGAGCAGTTGCTGCAGGACGTTGGTGCCAGACACATTCAGATCAAAATTAGGCTGAATTTTTAGCAGGGAGGATGATTAACCCTGGGAATAAATTATCAAGCAAAATGGGAAATGCTCCACCTCTTGATGTGTGTGGATAAAACCAGGTGCCTTTCAGAAGGATGAGCTTTAATGGAGCCCAAAGCTCCCTCTGGACAGGAGCCGGGAGAGCCAGGCTCGTTCCCGTCGAGTTTCAGCAGCACCGCGAGGACCTTCAGACCCTGCCAGTCCATAAAAAATGATTGCTCCCCTCTGCCCCGGGAAAGGACTGACCCATCTGCCTTTGGAGAGGGCTGTGAGACACTAGGGAATTGCCAGGTGCCAAATGGTTTCTTTTTTTTTTTTCAGTAATAAAAGGAAATTTAATTGGCGAGGCCAAATGAAAGACCCCGCCAAGGCCAATGTCGGCCCAGCAGCACAATAAAATCATGGCTCTCATCAAACAACAAATGAAGGAAACTTGCACTTTTATTTTGATTTTTCTTCCCTTCCAAACCTGAGAGTGTTTTCTTTAATCTCATTCCCAATTTCTAGGCTCTGTTATATCAAGGCCCCTCAGCTCTGATGGTGTTTGATCATAACCTTGGGATGCTCAGAGCCCCTTTCAGGGCACTTTGGGGGTACAGTAGCACAGGGCAGGGGTGGCAGGTGGGTTGCTATTTCTGCTCAATGACTTCCAGTTTAAATTCCCTACAACGTGCCCTGATTATTATTCAGGTGCCATTTTAATCCTCAGGAGGACAGGGCAGGTTGGTGGCTGCAGGTTGTCTTTGCTGATGTGGCTGGAGGGGGTGGAAGCCAGCAAGAGCCCAAAGAAGGGTGGGAAATCACTGTGCAGAGCTGGGCTATGCTCTTCCCTACACCCTTTTGTCCCCAAATGGCAGCACAGCAGCAGGAATGAGCAGTGAACCTGCCCAACATCCCAGCTCCATCCTGCATCCGGACGAGTCGATGCTGGTGAGCACAAAAGATGCTCCCAAATTGCCATGATCCTTTAAAATTAAGGGCTTGACCTGTTGCCACACCAAATAAATTCATATCGTGTATCTACATGGCCAATATTTGAATGTCATTCAGGAAATTTGGGATTTATCACTCCCCTTCCCACTCCTGTGCTCACAATCCATTGGGAGTACATGAACCAAGTGGGTTCTAACCCAGAAAATCAGTTCCTCCACCTAAAAATGGACTTGCTGTTTAACCCGAACCAGTCAGGAAGAAAAAAAAACAACAATAAAACTGAGGCAAGGTGGAGCTTTGCCTCTTCAGGCTCCATCTCAGGAAGAATTTGGAGCGATTCCGATCAAAGGCAGCCCCGCAGGGACCACTCCGGGGCGCAGCGGGAGCCGTTTCCCGGCTCAGCGCGGGGACGGCTCCCCAGGGACCCCGAGGCAGAGCTTTGAGCAGAGCTTAGAGCCTCTTCCTCTGGCAAAAAGCCTTTCCCAGTGTGAGCTTTGGTCTTCGGCGCAGGAAACACGAGGGATATTTTGGGACCGGTCTTGTTCTCCTGCCGCCTTTCTTCTCTTGCCTCCTGCTGCTGCCTCACTTGTTTTGATCTCTCTCCTCTCCCTCTCCCTTCATGTCTCTCCTTTGGAGGTGAGATGCAGCTCCCTTTTCCCCTGCTGTGGCCACGTCCCAGCCTCCAAATCCAGGAGACGTGTGGCAGTTTGGACCATCCTCCCTAGGGCTTTGAAAGCCATAAAATCCCTGGGATGAGTGAAGCAGGAAAGCCAAATATTCAGCACATCCTGCCCCCCTCAGCACCCTCTGAATCCATTCACCCATCCCTAAAATCTTTCGGCACCATGATTTACGCAGCTGCTTCCAAGCACTTGGTGAAGCAGTCACAGAGCCCAGAGCAAAGATGTAAGAGACAGAGGGCAGGGCTGGATGGGATATTGGGCAGGGCTGGATGGGATATTGGGCAGGGATGGATGGGATATTGGGCAGGAATTCCTCCCTGGGAGGGTGGGGAGGCCCTGGCACAGGGTGCCCAGAGCAGCTGTGGCTGCCCCTGGATCCCTGGCAGTGTCCAAGGCCAGGTTGGACAGGGCTTGGAGCAACCTGGAAGGTGTCCCTGCCCCTGGCAGGGTGTGGGATGAGATGAGCTTCAAGGTCCCTTCCACCCCAAACCATTCTGGGGCTCCATAATTATTGGGTTGCAATAATCCTGGGTGGATAATGAACCCTGACTGATAAATACACTCCAAAAAGGGGTATCACCTCCATTCCCTTTGCCTCCCCACCACAGCTCAGGACAGAGGCAGAAGGTGTGGGGCCCATCCTGGTGCTGGGATGCTCCAGGAGCCCCAGGATCTCCTCAGGCACCAGCACAGCTCGAGTGTCACCGGGAGCGGAGCCGTGCACCTTCAAGGAGCTGAGCTGTTTACTGGAGCAGTAATGAGATAATCAAGGAATCATTTAGGCTCCTCTGGAAGTGGCTAAGTGCCTCTGGCAGATTTTCCTTGCATCCACCCCACACAGACCTGCTCCAAGGGGCACCCCAAGCCACCAGGGAGAGGAGGTGTAGAGCTGGTGTTGGGATTGAGGCGCATTTTCCATCCCCAGAGCGAAAATGGAAACTCCTGGTGTCTTATCCATGTTCTTGACACCACACATGCCATTTTTCCCTGCTCATTTCCATACATGGAATCTGCAGAGCAATGCACAGCACTGGGGAAACTGAGGCACGGGGATTGAGGGAATTACACCCAGTAGCTGAGCTGGAAGAAACTCCCACTTCTCTCGGGTCTTGTTCCTAAGCTACAACGCCCTCACCATCCATCTGAGCCTCTTCCACCTTGTCTTTTCCAAGAGCTGGCCAAATCCCTGCTCCTGGGTAACACCACAGCCCATGCCAGGATTCCCCGCCCAGGGGGCTGGCGAGGAACATCTCCAGGCACATATGGCAGCCTGACTCCTCTGAGCACATTTTTAGGGCAAACTCCTCATCCCACTGCTCGCTCGCCTGAAAATAGAAAGCTGAATTTGGGATGAAATGCGTTGCTGTTGGCTGGGGAAGCGGCAGGCGGTTTCAAAGGAGGGGCTGCCAGGAATATTTTACACCAAAAAAAAAAAAAAAAAAAACAGAAAAGCAAGAANAAACCAAAAAAAAAAAAAAAAACAAAAAAGCAAAAAAAAAGGGCTTTTTAAAAAAAAAAAAAAAAAAGAAAGAGGAGAAAATGTTGTTTATGACTGGGGCTTGGGAGGATCATTTTGGAAAAGCTGTTCCTTTGCAGAGAAATGCAGGGAAAAGGGGGATTTGGGACAGCAGTGGGTGACGTAAAGAGGTGACACATCCATTCGGAAGAGGCAGAGGCAGCTCCATGGTTTTACCTTTCTAGATCATTCCATGTTCAGCCCATCTCCTCTGCAAGTCACATTTTCTCCCTTTGGGCATTCCCAAAGTCCTGGCCTTGGTGGCAGGTGGCCTCAGAGGGTGGCATGTCCCTCTTTGGGGATGCCTTTGCCCAGCTGGGGCCACACCGGAGCAGGCTCTCTGTGAGTCACTACAGCAGGACTGAGAGAGTATATTTAATACAAAATATGGAAATTCCCATTTGCATGGAGGATTTCGTGATTTTTGTCAACGTTTCAATGAAATTCGTGGCAAAAGCCGGGAATTTTCCAACGCTGTGCAAGGAACGCCTGCCAAGAAAATTAATTTACTCTTGAGCAAAACTTTGCATTTCCTCCAAACTTGGCCATTCTCACTCACTGTAAATGTGGTGGCAAAGCCTTTTCAGGGTAAAAACAAGGAAACTGCAAACCAGACCTTGCCAAAGGGCCGTGGGCAGCCATCCATCCCAGACTGGGGCTCAGGGTGCTTTGGCCTTGGGCAGAGAAGTCCCTGGAAGTGAAGGGGATCCACCCTGCAGATCTGATGTCCCAGTGTTGTCACAAGTCTCGGAGCTCCTGGCACCTTTCTGGATAATTTGCCCCACCCTGAGCACATGGCTGGGCACAACAAAAATGCCCCCAAATGTGCCACAGCCACAGAGCTGGGCTGGGCTTTCTTCAAGCAGTGAAAAAAAGAGCCAAGGAAGGGGAAAGAAAGGCTCTGCAAAAAGCCATTTGTCCCCTCGGCTTTATTCCGGCTGCAGAGCCGCAGCAGCTTGTAGCTCCAGAGAACTTTTAATAGAAATCTTCAGAATGAAATGGGCTACAGCTGTTTGCCTTGATAAATATATTTTATGCTACATGCCTCAGCCGCCATCTGTTTGCTGATACGAGCATTTCTGCTCCGCAGCAGCTGAAGAGAAGGCATCAAAGGCATAGCAGGAGCTGGGACGCCTCGCAGGTAGAGGGGCAGAGGTGAAGTGGCCCGTGCAATGGACTTATTCCGGTGGCTTAATGTGCCACANGCAGGGCTGGGCTGGGCTGGGGCTTCCAGGGAACGTGGCCACTCCTCTGGTGTTATCCAAGGGAAGTGCTCTGTGTAACACCACGGGCCAGGGTCTCCAAGGAATTCAGATGAAAAAGATATTGGGAAGGAATTGTTCCCTGTGAGGATGGGCAGGCCCTGGCACAGGGTGCGCAGAGCAGCTGTGGCTGCTCCATCCCTGGCAGTGTCCAAGGCCAGGCTGGACACTGGAGCTTGGAGCACCCTGGGACAGTGGAAGGTGTCCCTGCCATGGCAGGGGGTGGAACGAGATGATCTTCAAGGTCCACCTCCAGCCCAAACCATCCTGCCCCTCTCTCATGGGTGGCTCTTTGGGCTGGAGTTAAGCCCTTGCCTTGCTGCTCTTGTAAATCTTTCCTGTGGGAGAGCTGGGTTGGTTTTCCTGCTTCCCCCTCTCCCCTCCTCACACCCAGCCCTGGCACCACTCTAATTACAGTAGGTGTGTAATAGCTGGTTGTCACTGCCACTCCATGCTCAGGTGGCAGGTGCCCTGGCCAGGACCAGGGTTATTATGATGATTATTGCTATCAGTGCTGTGATTATCAGATTATTTCATGGCTTGCATGTCTTAGCTGAGGTCAGGGCTGCAGGAGATGCTCTAGGAGTGCATAAAAAAGGGGAGCCCCATGTCCAGGGGGATTGTGATGAGGGAGCTGGGCAGACAAGCAGGCAGGGGTGAGGTGCCCTGGCTGGGCAGGAGAAGGGGAGCAGGAGGTCAGGTTTAATTGTGTTGTGCCCAATTCTGTCAGAGGTTGACATCACCACAGGGTGAGGTTGGCAGGAAAATGTGGGTGTGAGCGCTGTCTGCCAGCAGAGATGCGGTGGGTGACTTGGGGACAGGGGCCTGGAGCACTCCAGGGGTCACCTTCCAGGGCAATTATGGTCTCTTTATTATATTTATTACATGAAAAGTGTCCTTCCCCTCAGCACTGGCTTGTCTGTGCTGTTTGCCAGCACGTGGCTCAGCACAGCCCGGCTGCAGCAGCAGCAGGAAAATGCTGCCAGCCCAGATCTCCAGAAAAGATCTCCTGGAGAAAATCCCCCTTTCCTAGTGGGCTCTGGAGGGTGTGATGCTGAGGATTGTGGGCCAAAATCCCCACAATTTGCCTCTGATGTCTCCATCACTCATGGGCATGGAGAAAGCCGCGGTGCAGAGCAGGGCTGGCCTGGGGGAGCCACGCTGGGACATGCTCCCTCCTCGGTGTTCCTGGGGCTGGGGCACACGGGGACGTGGGGAGCAGAGCAATGGACAGCTGGTCCATCTGTCCATGGCTGTGTCCTCAGCATTCCCATGCCAGCCCCCATCCTGCCACTGGCCTGTCCTGCAGCCACCCCGGAACCCTGCTGGTCCCTCACTTTGGGATGACCATGATATTACCATGGGCTGGTAGAAGGGGAGAGGACCTCAGAGCTCCAGAGCCAGCCTGGGAGTGGCTGTCCTCAGCAGGGCTCTGCTCCAAGGCTGTGGGAGAAGTCCCCCAGCACCATCTGGATCAGGCCCTACCCCGAGCCAGAGCAATTTGTGCCCATCCTTTGCCGTATCTGGGAAATGCTGCTTTTGTCCTGTCTTTTCTCCCTCTCCCCACTTCTATTCTTCCACCCAGAAAGCTTCAAGCGTGAAGCATTTTAAAATTCAAGGGAATTCAATACAATGCAGGAGGTTTTATATTTTTTCGTCTGTTCCTCCTCCTCCCTCATCTCCAGCAAGTTTCATTCAGTGTCTCCAGGCCCTTTGCTGGGGCAGATAAAGGCTGAGCAAAGCCCTTTTGCAGAACTGGGCATCCTGGTGCTTCAAGAAAATGCCATGGAGCAGAGAGGAGGGAAAGGCAGCTGTTCCAGAGTGTGGGCTCTTCATAGCTCCCAAATCAGAGCTGAACAAACCTGGGGTACTGCAGGAAAGGAGCCCCTTCCCTTCAGCATCACCCAGCACCGTGTCCACTCTCCACTCTCAAATCACCCATTTCCCTGGATCTCCTTGACCTCCTCCCTGTCTCAACCCATCAGTTCACGCCAAACGAGGTCTGGAAGGGATGATTTGATCATTCAGCAAGCCCCACGTGGGTCCCCAAGCCACGGCCCCCCCAGCACCCCAGTGTGACCCCTCCCTGTGCTGCTTCCTGCTCTGGCCCGGGAGCTCCACTGGGCTGCAGCGCTCTCATGTCAGCTCCCACTTATGGCTGTGAGTGATTCCTTTCAGCAACGCCAGGCCCTGAATCACCGCTCTGTGATCCTGTAAAATTAACATGGCCTGCTATAAATAACCACTCCCTAATGGCCTGTCAGCCCAGGCCTCTTGGACTGGCTCAGCTCATGTGAGCCAACGTTTTAACGACTGTAATTGAAATTAGATGAAACCCATCAAGGCTGGGCTTCCTCTGACCCGTGCGAGGACAAAGCCTGTCATGCAGCAGGGAGAATTCCCCCTCCAGGACATGCCATGGCCGTCCGTGTCCGGGAACCTGCTCTGGCAGCGCAGCCAGTGGCTCTTTGTGCACAGAGTGCACGCGGGGTTCTCCCCTTCCGTTCAATCCCCGGGGTGGCTGCAGCAGAGTGGGATGTGGCAGAAGAGCCTGTGGGTCTGGGATGCTCTGATATCCAGGGATGTGCAGTGGGATGCTCAGGACCAAACTTTTAGCCCCAACAGCTGGATATTGAAGAGCAAACACAAGTTATGGTGGCTGATGATGAAACAGAAGCTTCATTTTGCATTTGGGCCCAGCAAACCGAGCAGCAGCACCTTCCACAAGGTGTTTGCCCTCATCCAGATTCCAAGGGAGTTTCAGCTGCTGCCACTCCAGGATCAGGGCTCGCATGGGATTCCCTTGGCACACATCTCAGTGTTTTGTTGTCTTGTTTCTTCTCCTCCCATACAGACCCCAAAGGCCCCCAGGCTCCCTGGGGCTGCAAATCCCTCACATCCACCCCCAGCCCTCACTGTACCCCTGGGAATGGGATAACAAATCCCCCCCGGGCACTTCATGTGCTGCTTGCACACAACAAAACACCTCTCTGGGGACAAAGGGGTGGCATGGGGCAAATTAGGAGATGCCAAAGTGTCCCTGGAGTGCTGCTTTGCCCACGCCACCAGCGAGCCTTGGGGTGCACAAGGATGTTGGTAACGAGGTGGCTGGGAAGGGGGGATTGCCGTGGGCTTTGGGTTTGTTCCTAAAGGCCAGGAAAGAGGATAAGACAAGAAAATTGACTCTTTTTTTGGTCCTAATAGGCCCCAGGAATTTACAGGCACGCAGAGACACCCAGAGAGATGCTTGGCTTTCATTACCCAGGGAGAGAGGCTGAGGGCTCGGCAGGGAGGCAAACGGGGAGATTGGAGTCATTGCTGCAGGAGTTCTGCAGCAAAAAGGCCAGGAAAACATCCCTAACTCCCCCATCCAGGCACCTGTTGTGTTCTTGGGGAAACCGAGGCATGGGAAGTTTGGGCTTCCAGTCCTCCAGGCCAAAAGCACAGGCAGAGGGGAGGTTTTGGGGAAGCAGAGCTTGGCAGCCTGGCCCCAGAAGGTTGGTATTTAAGAGGAGATGCAAGTTCATGTGGCTGCAGGTGAAATAAAGGGTTGGTTTGGGGTGTAGTCCCAGAAAAACAAGAAACAGCATCTGCTAGGAGGGGTTGGGTAAGCAAACAGCATCCAAAGAGCCAGGCAGGGAGGGACAGGGATGAGATGGAGATGGATCAGCTCAGCCCCCAGCCTCAATCCAGGTCTTTGCTGCTTTTCCCCACATTCCCCTTCACTTTAATCCTTGCTTATAAATCTTTCCAGCCTGTGGGAATGAAATTCAGACTTTTGTGTATTTACTAATTGAGACGATGGATGGCTCAGGGTGCGTTTTTTCCTAATAAGCTTTTTCTGCCAAGCAATTTACTCTGTATGACAAAGATTTTTACTCTACTTGGGCAGTTTTATCTGGTTTTAAACTTGCTACTAATATTTTTCACTGAAAAGATTAGATGGTAAAGAGAGGGCAAGTGTTTCCAAAAGTCACAAAGAAACACAAACCCTCAAAACAGAAAAAATATAAAAGTAGCTCAGGGTGAACTGTCTGGTTGGTCTGCAACAAAGCATCATTTGAATTTAGCAGTTGCAGAAGCATTTGAAAGGGATTGGTTTTACATTCGCCACCAGAGACAATGTTTTTATTTCCAAATTGCCAGCAAACCCAAAAAATTTCATTTTCTCCTCTGCCTATTTGTAAGGGAATATTCACTGGGGTATTTGATAGCTGTAATTTACTTTCCAGGCTGTGTAATTAGCCACCTCAATCAAACAGCATCATTTCTATCTCTGCTCGAAGAATAAACTATTCCAGTGCACAACAAACGCCTTTGCCTCGATTTGAGCAAAGCCCAGGCACAGGCTGGAATTCTGCAGCCAACTTTTGCTTTCAGAGATGCTCGCACTCGTCACGGGCTCTGAAAGCTTCCTGGGAAAAAAAGAGAGGGAAAAGTGGGGCTGATATTGACTCCAAGCTCTCGCTCTTCTCCCTGTAACAAAAGCAGCTCGGGGAGGTGGCAGGAAGGATGGACACATGTTGGGAAATGTTTATTCCCTGGATTGCAGGTGTTGGGGTTCAGGACTGGGAGATGGGGAAGGAGCTTCAGCATTACCCAGAGGTTTCCCTTTTTACACCTGAAAGCACCAAAAGTCGTGCAGAACAATTTTTTTTGTCTGTTTTTCAGTGGATAAAAGGACCCTTCTTTCCTGCAAAGACACATTTCCCAAGAAGG
This sequence comes from Promerops cafer, assembly GCA_013398275.1. NCBI lineage: Eukaryota > Metazoa > Chordata > Aves > Passeriformes > Nectariniidae > Promerops > Promerops cafer. Next base: position 210,913 of record VZSE01001774.1, on the reverse strand, counting down.
TGAGGAACTAGGAATCTCCAGCGTCCCATTTTCCCCCGCTTTGTCGGGCTCGGAGCTGTCTCTTAGGTGGGTGTAAAACCCTGCTCGGCCTCACTGCCGGGTCCCAGCTGGTCTCTTTTGGGGTTTCAGGCTGTGGCTGGGCTCAGGTACGGGCGGTGAGACCTGAACCATTATTTACCAGCCGAGCTGCCCGGGAGCCGCTCCCCGGAGCTGCAACCTCCCCCTAGAAACAGAGAGAGGAAAACGAGGGAAATTGCCTTGTAAAAACCACAAGGACTTTTGGCTTTCTTCTTTTCGCTGGAGCTCTTAAATTCAAGGCTGGCTCTGGAGCCTGCGCAGTGCCGGCCTCGTTCCTGGCAGACTTGAGAGACAGAACTTTTCTTCCCTCTTCTCCTTAGCATAACAATCCCTTGTTAACATAATAAGATTAATTCTTACTGCAATCAGGAAGCCACACTTTCACCGAGCCCTAAATAATATCGTTCCCTTGCCACGTTTATAAAGTAGTAGGGTTTTTTTTTTCCTTTCTTTTTCTTTTTCATTTTTTTTCCCCTTTGCATAGAAAAAAAAATGGAAATCTTGTAATCTTGAGATAAATATAACAGTGTGGAAGCTTCCCATTCTCCTCCAATCTGATTGCGGTGGCAGCAAAAGGACATGGGCCTAATTAAAGTGCCAATCAAGCAAAAATGGGATTCATTGTTTTTATACAAATGCTCCCTTTAACCCTTTGCAGCTCGTTCATCATTTTCTAATGCACTGGTTTTTATCTCCTCAGCAAAAAAAGAGTCCAAGCCAGGTTCCAGAGCGAGTTTAGGGATGAAAAATCGCCAAAAATTATATTAAAAAGCATAACTGGTGATGAGGACAGTGTCCAGCAGCCTCAGCACATCCTTCCCATCGCATTTTCCTGCTGCCAGCTCCCCTCCTGCAGCCACGAGAGGAGCTGCGGCGCTCTTGCCTTCCCTCCAACGTCCCTGTCGAGCTGGGAAAGTTCCGTGCGACCTGGAAAACGTCAGGATCAGATGGTAATTCTTAGCAAGCACTAATGCAGACCAGTCCAGTGTTATCATGTTCAGACATGGAAACAACACCCTAGCCCAGAGTTTTAGTAGTTTTCTAGTGGACTGAGACAATCTGCGCAGATCTGAATATCACCAACCCCCTCGGGGCAGGTGGTGGAGGGTGAAATCTGGCCCCAATTCTCCTGTAACACCAGCAAGACACTGAGAGGATCCCCAGACACATCTGGGCAGTGAAACAGCAGCTGGGAGTTTTGAGGGCTGGCTGGTGCTCCCCGTGTCTGTTCACAGCAAGGAACTCTGGCACTGGCAATTCCCTCTTGATTGCAGGAAATACCCTGTGGAGCTTCACCCCGGGGTTCAGGAGCCATCCCTCTTCACCAGCAGCTTCTCAGCGGTGCCCCATAAATCCCAATTTCCAGAAGCAGGCAGAGCATACCCGGCCCATCCGTGCCCAACATTCCAGCAGGTCCAGCTCGGCTGCGTTAACCTTGCACGGCAGCGGCCGCTGACAGCAGAGAGGGGAAGCAGCAGAATGCAAAGCACAGCATTAAAATAACTTTGCATTAAAAGACCTGCATGAAAGGCAGCCAAAAAGCCTCCAGGGAATGGCCTGGGGACTGATCTGGGTGAAGTTAGGATGGGCCTATCAAGAACCATGTCAGTGATGGGGTTTGGCCACCTCTGTGCTTTGATCCTTCAGGGTCCCCAGCGCTGGCTGGGATGGCCCGAGGCTGTGAGAGGAACAGGGTGGGTGTGGGAAGCATGGCAGGAATTCATAGATCATGGAATATCCTGAGCTGGAGGCACCCACAGGATCATCCAGCCCAGCTCCTGGCCCTGCACAGACCCCCCAACAATCCCCCCTGGGCACCCCTGGCAGTGCTGTCCAAAGGCTCCTGGAGCTCTGGCAGCCTCGGGGCCGTGCCCATTCCCTGGGGAGCCTGGGCAGTGCCAGCACCCTCTGGGGGAAGAACCTTTCCCTGCTCTCAGCCTGAGCCTGCCCTGGCCCAGCTCCAGCCGTGCCCTGTCCCTGTCCCTGTCCCAGAGCAGAGATGGAGCTGCCCCTCGGGAGGAGCTGCAGCCCTGCTGAGCTCTGCCCTCATCTCCTCTGCTCCAGCTGAACAAGCCAAGTGCCCTCAGCTGCTCCTCGTGTGGCTCCTCCAGATCCTTCCCCATCGCCATGTCCCTCCTTTGGACACTCTCCAACAGCTGTAGATCAATTTATTTTGTGGTGCCTAAACTGCCCCCAGCACTGGAGGTGAAGCTGCCCCAGCCCAGAGCACAGCAGGACAATCCCTCCCTGGCCCAGCTGGGCCTGCTGGCCCCAGGGCACGGTGGCCTTTGGGCTGCCAGGGCACTGCTGGCTCATGCCCAACCTGCCCTCAGCAGAACTGCCAGGTCCCTTCCCATGGTGCTGCTCCAGCCCCTCATTCCCCAGTCTGTCCCTACAGCCAGGTTTGCTCCAGGGGGATTTGTCAAGGCCCTGTGTGTTCACTGAGCTGCTCCAGCCTCCAGGGCATCGCTTGCAGCAGTGATGCAGCAGGAGAGGTCCCAATTCCACCCCTGCTCCTGCCACCCAGCTCCGGCCTTCCCAGCTGCCGGTGGCCCTGGCTCCCCTCAGACAAAGGGGGTGCCAGCCTGGTGTGGGAAGCTCTCCCAACCTGAACCCAAAATGTCATCAGAGCTCTTTTCTTTTTTGTTTTTAACCCTCCAAGTGTGTCCCTCCCCTCCCGTGGCTGTTCCCAGGCCCTGCCTGTCGCTGCCCACTTTGCTCCCAGACCCGCCGCGCGCTTTATCGAGTGCCCAAGCTGAGGGGCTTTGGCAGCTCTCCACACAGGAGGCGAGCAGAGAAAAGAGCTCAGGCTCTCCCCACTGATCTGCTTCCCTGGCCTTCCCCGGGTTGTTTTCAGAGAGGATCCGGTGGGAGATGTGGAAAGGGCCTGGCACGTTTTGGCTGGGGTTGCTCTGCACAGCAAGGCAGCGCCAGAGCTGGAGCACTCCAATTCCTCTCATGTCCTGGGCAGAGGGGCAGCAGAATTGGGGAGCTCTGGGAGGCAGCTGCCTTCACTCTCACAGGGCAAAGCAGTGGCAGCTGTGTCTACCTGGGGCCAAATGAAAAGGTTTTCTTTTATCTCCCTGTTTTCTGCCCTCTCAAAGAGCATCTCAGGAACGTGGTGACCTCCTGGGAGATCAGCCTCCTGCCCCGATGTCCCTGGCTTGCTGGTAGGAAAAACACAGCCCCAAATATCCCCCCAAAACCCCAACCTGGCTTTGCTGCATCCTGCATCCATCCTTGGCATCTCCACGACCTCTCAGCCCCAAAACTGCAGCGAGGTCCTGCAGCAGGGCACAAGGGCTGTGCCTCACTCCCATTATTTGGAGGGGCAGCTGTGCCTTCCTCCATTCCTTTATCCCGTTTTTTTGCTTTCTAATCAGGAGTCAGCCCACTCTTGGAAGCATTTGTGTTGCAAACAGGTGACAAAGGGGAGTGGTACTCTGCAGAGGGGAAACTGAGGCACGAGGGATGTGTTTCCTTAAAGCCACGGGGGAAGCTCTGAAACAGGAGCAGGGAAAACCTCCAAGTCCCAGCTCCATGTTTTTCCAGAAGGACTCTGCACAGCTTTCACTTGTCATGTGTATTTTTAAATGACAAGGAAAAGATTTTTCTAAACCAGAGAAATGTGATTATTTTCCTCTCTCTCTCTCTTCCAGGTGCTTGGCTTAGCGTTGTAATACCACAAGAATGAAATCCATCTGAGTTGCTGTTGTCCTGCTGCTTAAAACCCCATTTTCTGTCAATATTGCTTCATTTTGATCAAGCTGCTTACATGTTTTATATTATTCTCTTTTTTTTCCCCCTCCATTTTGCTGCAGCATTTCAGAACATTTTGTTTCTTGCACTTCTCAGTAAATACTTCTCAGTAAATAGCCTGAAAGTAAGAGAGGCAAAGGCATGAGAAAGTCTGGGCTTTCATTGTTGTGGCGTTTCATATCTGTTACACTTGTCAATGTGGAGTACAAAAGAAAGAAAGTGGGGAGGAAAGGGGACCTGTTTTATCCCTGCTGATGTTCAGAAGGAAGGGAGAGGTTAAACATCTGCTCTGTCCAGCTTCTGGAATTGCTCTTTGCCTTTAGGTACTGCACAGGGCAGGTGGGCGACCCCAAATTCCACGGGGAGCTGTGGACACGGCCCCACCACGCCCAGGTGTGGGAGCAGGGGTGCACAGGGACCCCACGTGGGGTTTCCAGCTGCAAATGCACCCCAGTCCCAGCGCCAGGGCAGAGCTGCCAGCACCAGCTTAATATTCCTCCCCAAAGGCTGCTCCCCCCAGCTCCCTGATTTTCTCAGCTTTTTAATTGGAATGATTCATTTCCTTCCACAACACAGAGCAGATTTAAATGAGATATCCGAGAGGAGCAGCTAATAATCAGTTTGCACTCGATTTGCTCTCCTGAATCAGGTGGAGGGGAGCTGATCTTGCAGGACACTGCTCAGGCTGCAGCAAGCCAAAATTATGTCAGAAAGCTGATTTTTTTTTTTATATGCCTGGTCCTCTAAATCAAATTTGACTACCAATGTAGTCGAAACCACAGAGGTAATCAGTTAATAAAACTTCACACTTACCTGCTACTTCCACTCAAGGATTTAAAGCCCTTTGCAAAGGTCAGTATTGCAATGATGAGAATTTTCCAGCTGAAATGTTTTCACTGGGAAGGAGAAAGAAGGTAAAAAAAAAATATTAAA
>VZSE01001774.1:0-203756 GCA_013398275.1 Promerops cafer | reverse complement strand
TGCGAGGGGAGAAGGGTGTGGGGGAGAGAGGGAGGATTGCAGAGTTTTCCCTGCATCCCCGCCGAGGCAGCTTACCTTTCTTTCCTTTAAAAATAAGGAAAAAAATCTTTAGTATGCAAATGAGTGCGTTCTGTTCCGGCTTGGTAAATTGGATCGTGTTTGTGTGTAAACACGGCTCGGCTGAGCAACAGCCCCCACCCCCGCTCCCCCTCGCCCCCATCGCCTCCCGGTGCTTCCCCCGGTGCAGGAGGGCGATGGATGCTCAGTTTCGGTGGCAGCGGAGGAGCCGCTCGGGCTGGCGGCAGCGGCTCCGGCCCGGGAACAGGAGCCTGCGGCTGCGGAGCCGGGGTGGGGAGCGATTTGCGCCGGGGGGTGCAAGGAAGGAGAGTTGCTTGCAATGCAGCCAGCCCGGGGGAGGTGGGCACCCCGCGGGGGTGTCACCGCCCCATCCCACCTCCCCACCGCGCGGGAGCGAGGGCAGGAGCGTGGGAATCTGCAGGAATGCACCCCGCAACTTTACAACCTGCTTGATTCCCATGCAAGAAAAAAAAAATAAAATGCAAAGAAAAGGATTTGGGAAGCGGGTGCGTTTTGGGAAGCGGTATCTGACATGCTGCCGCGTGCCTGCTCCCTGGACTATCTGTCACCTGTGGAGGACGCTGAGCTGCAGCCAGATCCCGGCTTCGCCTCTGTGCTGCCCATCCCCTCCCAACGCCGGTGTCAAATCCCATCTGTGTCACGCCGCCGTGGTCCCCACGCCAGCTTTTGTGAGGGTATGGCTTGGGGATGCTTGGGAAAAAAAAGAAAAAAGGGATAAAAAAACCCCAAACCCACGCAGCTAGTCCATCTGTTGATTAAATGAAGGATAAAACTTTTGGAGAGAGTAGTGCTTCTCCACGGGCAGCTGGTTTTTTGCTCAGCCAGACATCAGTGCTGAACATCCCCCACCATACGCTGGGTTTCACCCTATTCCCCGAGCAGGGACGCCGTGTTTGTGGTGTCTGCGCTCCTGGTTATCCTTCCCTCTTCTTCTCCTGGGCTCGGATGTGATTTTGGGCTCCTGCACTGTCCTCCCTTCCCCTCTCTCCCCCTCACTCTCTGCTTGTACTAATATTCCTTCGGGGAGAAAGCTGTGTTTGCATTTGCCTTTGCTGCTGCACAAAAGAAACCCACTGTGTCCTCCGTGTGGGTTTCTGGCTGAACAAATCGGAACTCTCCCTGGTACAGCAGGGCAGCGGCGGGGCCGGGCACAGCGGCCGTTTGGAAGCTGCTCCCGGCCTTCCCGCAGCCCTCCCTGCTCGCACGGACCCTGCCAGTCCCTGCGGGTCAAACGGTAGTTTGCTAGCGGGGCTGGAGAAGTTTGTGAGCGGGATCCAGCCGGGATTTGCTGGGTTCTCCCCTGCTCGCTCCTTTTGCAGCCATGATTTTAACGGGGGTTAATGCACTTTTTAATAGCGCTCGCGTTGAGGAGCCACGGCGGCTCCTGGGCTCTGCTGCCTGAGCTCAGCGGATTTGTCTCCTGCCTGTTCCAGCAGGATGTTGCATCTGGTACCTGCTTATTCATGCTGGGTTAGGAGGCACAGACAGTGCCTCGCAGAGCATTTTTTCGGCTGTTTTCTCCCCCAGGATGAGCCAAGAGCATTTCTGTGGAGTTGCCGCTCTCCGTACACGACAAAGGCGCTGTCGGCAGCACCGTGGCTCTTCCCGCTGGGTGAAACGGTGCAAAGGATCCCTAACAGGATTTAATGCACAGGATTCCTTCAGCCACATGGTGCTGTGGTGGAGGAGAGGCCTGGCTGCAGGTGCTGAAGCAGATTTTCCAGCCCGTGCTGTGTTTGCCTCCCCTCGAGCAGCCGCTGTGGTGTGTCCAGATGTGGTGGCACTCGCTGTCCGTGACAGAAGTGTCCCTAAGCTGTGGGGATGGGATGCTGTGTGGGCATGCATGGGCAGCCCTGCCTTGCCCAGGAGGAGCTGGGGGTCCAAAACTCACTTCAAGGAACAACTAAAATCATTTGGCTCTGCCCCTCAGGAGTTTCAGGAGCTCCTTTTTGTGGGCAAGGGGCAGGCAGGGCTGTGTTTTCTTGCTAAAGTGGCTTGAAGGGATTTGCCATAATTAAATTCCCCCGAGCCAAGGGCAGCAGGGCTGGAAGGATCACCTCTGCTGAAAACCCCACTTGGGATCTCTGGTCTGGATGCCACTTTAAAAAAGAAATCTCCTTATCCCAAATCTCCCCAAAAGGACATTTTCCATCACGGGATTTGTACACCTGTGCCCTTGGGTTTGTATTTCATGGGCATCCCGGTGGTATTCTGGCATCCTGCTGTTCCTGCAGCCCGTGCAGGCTGGAAATTGGGCTTCCAGTGGAGCTTGCAGGAGGAGGAAGCTGCTTTTTGCTCCTGTCTGGGGCCATGCTGCACCTGGGCACCCCAGGCATGGCTCAGCCTGGGAGGGAGGAGGATCTGTCCCACAGCTCACTGCCCCAGGGGACCTGGGCAGAACAGATTGCCTCCCCTGGAGCATCCTCTGTTTTTCCCCCTTGCCAATGGTCTGAAGCAGCCTGTGCTGGCTCTTTCTGAGAGTTGACAGGTCAGTGCTCCAGGGCTGGTTTTTCCCTGGTACCACTCACACCTCCACCCCCTCAGAGCTGTCAGGGCCACAGCTTTGGTAAGGGAGAGAAAGTCCCAGCAGGACTGGCCTCCTGTGGAGATGGGATGTGTGGCACCCTTGGTGGGAAGGAATCACTGCTGCCATGAATCTGCCTGCCTTTGCTTCTGCCTGGGGAATAACTCACCCATCCCACCCCTGCTCCAGTGCCAGCAAGACTGGGGGAGGCTGGGAACAACTGGGGAAGGTGTCTCAGTGTGGGAGCTGGGGCTGTGGGGAGGAGCACCACTGAAGATGCACCTACAGCCACCACCTCCTCTCACTGGCCTGCACTAGATGGATTTGGCAGCATCTTAAATTTACCTTGGATGGGAAAATTTCTGCCTGTCTGGGGCTCCCTTTCCAAAGGCATGTTTGCTTTCCCTCGGGGTGATGAATACCGAGTTCTCTGGGTGTTGCAGGGTATGTTTTTCTCCTTCACAGTTCACTTGGTTCCTCCCTGGAAGCAAATGCTTTACAATCTTCTGTCACAGGGGCCTGTTATCAGCAGCAGTGGCTCAACTTCCCACTGGCTCAGCAGCAGCCCCCAGGTGGAGAAGGGTGAAATTATGCTGATGAGAGAAACTAGGCCTGTTCCACCCACCAACACTGGTTAGGACCAAGAGATGAGGATTTTCACATCTTGGGGGTGGTTAGTGGGTGACAGGAAGGAAAAATACAAGGTTTGGGGTGCTGGGAGTACGTGTGCAAGAGCTGGGGCACTTGGGAGATTTCTGTGTCTGACAACCACGAACCTGTTAACAAAAAGCCTGGAAATCTGTGGTTGTGGCCCCTCTTGTTAACTCCTCCTGCTATGTGGAGAGCAGGGCAGCTTTGCAAGGGAAGGGTGCTGGGCTGTTCCCTAAACCCAGCAGGTGAGTGTCAGCACTGGGAGCTGTTTGGGAAGTGCGAGCAGTGGGAGCATCCAGTGAGCTTTAAAAATGATGGTGAGGAAGAGCTCCTGAAGCCCAGGAGGTTGCACCTCAGGATATTCTGTGGCTCTGTGAACCGAAAATGGTTGAGTGGAAGCCAGAGATGGTTTGGAAAGTGCTTTGTGAGGTGCTGCTGGTGGAAAGGTGCAGGCTTGGTGAGGGCAACACATTCACAACTGGGCTGCATGGGAAGGAAACTGAAATAAGCCTCAAGTTAAAACTGGTGTTGTCCAGTCTGTGCTGTCCCAAAGGAATGGTGCAGAATTGCCTCCTCCAACATCTGTTTAAACACAATTTAGGTTTCCCATCTCCCATCTGCACCTCCTGCAGTGAGAGCCACGTGAGGACCACCGATGACTTTGCTCAAATCAGCAAGGTCTCAATCAGAAACCTTTTCTTGCAAGGTTTCAGCTCTCAGACAAGCACAGGAGGCAGGAGCTGAGGTTCTGCTCAGGTGCCCTGTGCCAGAGGGAGGGGAGCCGGGCAGATGTTCCTCCTCGGAACTAACCCCCACCAGCCTCCCCCTTCCAAGGTTAAGCAGAGGTGCCCAAGCAGTTTATGCACAGCACATCTCGGGCTGATGTCGATTATTTCTGTGCTTTCCTGTTGGTTTAGGGGACACCAACTGGAGTCTGAACGTGCCTAGAAATCCCTGACAGGTTCCCAGCACCGCGTGTCACCAGCTCCAGCCGCTCTGTAGTCGGACTGCAAATGTTAGGATAAAAAAGCTCCGTGCTCTTCTTTCTTTTGTAGCTGTAAATAAAGGGGGGAGAGGCCAAAGTGCCCCTTAGGTTGTGAGTTGGCTGAGGATCAAGGGCTTTGAATAAGCTGTTTTCTTCCTGTGAGCAGCCTGTGATGGAGAGTGTGGCTGCTCCAAACCTCTGATTTAATGATCAGCTTTGTGAGCCTGCACAGTGCTCTCAGCTCCTCAGCACGCTGGGTGCAGGGGGCTTTATGGAAATGCTGCTGGAGAATTGGCTTTACATCACTTCCAGAATCCTTCCAGTAGGATTAAACAGCTTCTATTTATTTGTTTATTTACTTTAAAGCCCAGCAAATTTATACCAACAATTGCTGAAGGCCCTAATTTATCTTCTGTTCAGGAGCAATACAAGTCTTTCCTTTGGCTTCATTGAGAGCTACCTCTGGCCAAAGAGAGTGACAGACCCGCAGTGACCATGTACAAGCTTATTTTATAAATCAATAGGTAGTGAAACAAATTGGTTGTAAATCAGTCTCTTATTTGCTGAGATTTAAGGCGTTTGGTGGAGCTGTGAGTTTTCGAGGCAGTCTGCCCTGCCTTCAGGGCTGGCACATGGCCTGGCTTTTGCAGGGATGTGGGAACCCAGTACTCATTTCAAACATGCCAGGAGATGTGCAGGATTTCTGGGCTGGGAAGAAATGAAGTTTAAAACCTGTGCTCGTCTTTCCAGGCAAGGGCTGAGCAGCAGGATCCTGATGGTGCTCAGATCTCATGGGTTTCCAGTCCTCCACTCCACTGCGCCTCATGGCACATCTGTACTCCCGACTGCTGGAAGGGGGAAGAGGATAGTATCCATTTCTGAATTGTGCCTTGTGGTAGGACAGAGAAAATGTTGGGATTTGGTCTTGGAAACGGTGGCCTAACAGATGTCCTGGTTCAGTATGCCCTTTGAGTGCAGCCGAGCCTGTTTATTCATTGCCTCGCTGGCAAGACCCACACTCAAGTGTTTGCCTTTCCCTGGTGGCAGCAGCAGCCTCCAAAGTGGAGCAGAAGGAGCTGGAGGTCACTTGGCTGTTACATGGCTCTTCCTTTTACCGACTTGCATTAAACAGCTTAAAATCTAAATGTGCTTTTAGTGCCTGTGAGCGATGGGCTCTGGGCGTCCTGCCTCGGGTAGTGTCACATGCTGGAGAAGTGGGAGGTGGAACGCTCGCATTGTTAAATTCAGATGCTAACTTGGGGATAAGATCTTGTCTTAATGTGTTCATTCAACGCCCCCACTCGCAAAGAAAGCTCCAGCAGCTTTTGGTCTGCTGCATTTGGGGTGGAGCAGGATGTAATTGGTTTTTGAGGGCTTTGCCATAACTGCTGCTCATTAACCATTGATGCAGGCACGGTCAGACTTTCAACTCGGATAATAGATGCTGTCTTTTGTTTCCAATTACTTTGCATGGGGTGAAATTGCTGCGCAGGTCTCACACATGTGTGGTCATGTGGTGGCTAATTCACCTCCTGAGGGCTGCTGGATTTATGTTCTGGGCTCTGGAGTTCTCATGCTCAATATGACACGAGGCAAAGGCAGTGGTGAGCCCCCTGCCTGGCTGGGCCGGGTCTGGCAGGATGTGGCAGCACCTCAAGCTGAACGTTTCAGGAGCCTTCTGGGTGAGCAACCCCAGCGTTGTGGGAGGGAAATAGAAACAGAGAAAATGTTCGATAATGTGTTTTTTCTGAGGAGCTCGGCCCAGCAGGACACACACTGCAGGCGAGAGGAGCCCTGCTAATTACAGGTGAAATATGGCCTGATGGTGGAAGGGATGAGCTTCCTCAAACTTCCCCACGGAGAAGGGATCAAAGCTTTGTGCTGCGGGTCCAACATAAGCAGGGAGTGAGTGGGAGAAGCCACAGGGTTTGGAGTCCCACCTTGCATTTTGGGCAGGTTATCATTAACCTAAAATCACCTAACTCGTTAAAAGGTCAGAAAGGAAGGGCCTGAATCCCCCTCAGGTTCCTGTTGTCCCGTCCCCCTCCCACCCCCGGCATAAATGAGTATTCAAGCAGTCTGCTGCCAGTCAGTGAATGTCAATATTGGATAAGTGTTTCCTTTATATCACTGCAATTTAGCATAAGCTGCTTGGAAACAAATGTCTTCCATAAGCATGAGGTGTTTCAGTAAGTACACAGTCAACATTACTATGAGGATTAAATAAATGTCAGCCCCACTTGTATGCTCAGCGGCGAGTTAAGACAGCAGAACTTGCATAATGGCCAGCACGGCAGGAACAACAGCAGGGATTTTGAGAGTCTCTGGAAAAAGTGGGATGGAAGGAGCTGCTTTGGATGGATCTGAAGCCCCTGGATCAGGAAGGGATGTGGAGACAGGTGCAGAAGCTCCTTAGAGCAGGGGTAGCTGATGATGGGAAGAAATCGTTCCCTGTGAGGGTGGTGAGGCCCTGGCACAAAGGAGCTGTGCCCTATCCCTGGGAGGGTCCAAGGCCAGGTTGGATGGGAACCTGAGCAACCTGGGATAGTGAATGTCATCCCTGCCCATGGCAGGGGTGTGGAATGAGATGCATTTCAAGGTCCCTTCCAACCCAAACCATCCTAATTCTACAGCATGGAGTGCAAAGAGATGCGTGGAGCTTCTTTCTGGACTACCAGGCCTATTCTCTCTTTGGTGCTGGCTGCAAACCAAAGATGGAAATGTGGGTTGGCCAATATTGGCTGGATCTGGTGAGGCTGCTGGCTCAGGAGGAGCAGGCCCCTCCTGTAGATCTGCCCAGGTGACCAGTGCTCGGCTGGATCTGCCTCTGCCTTTCCCAGCACAAACTGGGAGTTGCTTGGCTGCAGCTGGTGAGGCCAAGGATGAGGCTCAGCTGTCTCTGCTTTGTGAGGACCTGTAAGCCCTGATTCAGCTCAAGGCTTCCCAAAGCCATGGAGATGCAGCCCATGAGGAAAGGGTGACACTGGTGCATGCTGGCGAGGCTGTGGGGCCTGCAGGTGCTGCAGGGACATGGTCACCTCCAGCTGCTCTGCCTTCAGGTGTTGGGTGTGAGTTTGTCTCTGCCCAACAGGAAAAAACCTCTGGCTTCTCTAAAGGGATTTAAACCCAGCCAGCACATGGAGATGTTGCTGAGGCAGCTCAGCCTTGAATCTTTCCCTCAAACTGTGTCTGCAGGAAAACCCTGCTCTTCACCACTCCTCGCTTTGCATCTTCACCTGTCACCCTGAGATGTCACTTGGTGCTGTCTCGGTCAGCCCACGACAGGTTCTACCAGCGAGGAGAAACAACCAGGGAGCGTGGTGGGGGGCTGAGCTGGTTGTGTTTCCATTCCCGACGATGCAAAACCGCTGCTCCCTCCCCAGCTGGCAAGGCGCTGACTGTAGCCACTTGTTCCCAGCCGCACAAAAATAACTGGAGACAAAATCGTTATCACTCAGATGAGCCTTATCAGCTCCTCTGATGTCTGCGGCTGCCTCCGCCCTGCAAGCACTCGTTCCCCGCTGAGTGTGTGTTTAAATGACCGGCCGTGGCTGTTCCAGGTGACCTGAGCCCAGCATCCCGGCATCCCAGCCGTGTCCCGGCAGCCGCAGGCTCCCCGAGGGTCCTCCTCTGCGGGCTGCGCAACTCCAGCGCCGGGGGAGCGGCTGGAGGACACGGGGGTGCCTCCGTAACCCCGACGAAGGAGCAGAGCGCCGGAGGGGCACGGGGGAAGGAATGTCCGCGTGTTCCGGCTGCAAACCAGGTCACCTGGCGGAGCTGCTGCAGGTTTTCCCCTCGCTGTTCCGTTCAGCCTGGCGGTGGCAGCAGCCGCGCTCGCATGGAGCCGAGCGCTGCGCTCCCACCTGCCGCTGTCACGCTCCTGTGGGAAGGTCCAAGGTGACCCGCTGGGCTCCAGCTCTGCGGGGATGCTGAGAGCACCGCACCTGGGCTTTGGGCTCAGCAGCTAAGGCCATGCCCTCGCAATGGAGAGGTTGTTTGAGTGCTGGGGTAGGAGAAGGGTTGGGGCCCCTCTGAAGTTGCCACCCCCGTGCGTGGCTGGGCACATGTCCAGGAGGAGCTTGAGGTGACCCTGCCTGGGATCGCACCGTGGGCTGCTCCACAGGCAGAAGGGTCTGGGTGCGGGAGGGGCCGTGGGGCTGTCTGACCCAGCTTTGTGCCCCCACAGTGATAAATGTACACAAGGGGTTCCTCACGTCCACAAGCAGCTCCAGCCGTCCCTGCGGACCCGTGTGGGATTACCTGCAGCAGGGAATGGCTGCCGTTCCCGGTCAGTGGTGCTGTGCTGTTCCTTGCTCTCTCCCATGAGCCAATCCCCGGGGTGTGACTCAACACTCGCCTCTTTTCCTTCTGGCTGTGTCTTTAATAAGCCAGGAGTGACGGGGCCACCCCCCACCCTCCACAAGTGCTGGAGAAACAGAACCAACAGATGCTAAAATTAGGCACAGCTGTTTGCAGCGTTTTGTCCTCCTGATCACAGAGTCTGACACTGTCTGTGCTTATTCCTCATCTTGTCCAGACACTGAAAAGGTTTAAGATATCAAAGCTTGGAGTGGCTGTAAATTAACTCCTTCTGTCTAAGCTGAAGCTTCACTTACTGATGGTAGATTTCTTGTGGTTGTCTTTATTTGCCCTTCTAATAATGGGAATTGCCAGGGAACAAGACAGGGTCTTCTCTCTGTGCCTGGGAGACAACACTGCTGGCTGGGCCTGCTCAGGAGCTTCCTCACCAGGGACCAGGGGGAACATCCTCAGTCCTGCTGTCCCTCAGCCTTTCTGAGCCTAAACCCTGTTCTGTGTGCAGCTTGGGCAACCTTGGCAGCCCAGCTCAGTCTCTGCATGCCTAAAGTTGTTCCAGTCCAGCCCCACATCCTGGCCATGGTCATCTGCTCTTGCTTTGGTGGGGGGGAAGATTTTCTGGGCATTTTTGGTGCGTGCAGGCTGTGTGTTCATGGTTGGGGTGTTGGGGTAGGTGTCACCCCATGGCTGCTCTTTCCCTCCCTGCCAGGTGTGTTTGGCCTGGCGGTGGCTGTAGGGAGCATTTTGGGAGGAGGTGGCTGTCTCTGTCACCTGCCACCCCTTGGAAAACACCCGTTCCCCTCCACTGGGGTGGCAGAGCAGGGGCTGAGTGGCACCAAAGTGGAGCTGTAACACTCTGGAAAGGGCAGCAGGAGGAATTTCATGGCAGAGCAGAAATGCCTTTTCTGTCAAGCCTGGAGCAGTGTACTTGTCCCTCCTGACAGATCTGCACTGATGGCAGCAGCACAGCTCCTGGGCTGGCGTGTCGGGGTCTGCATGGGGTTGTGAGTCCGAGGGGTCTTTTCTGTCTCTGTGTCTCTCTCCTGTGGCAGGAGTGCCTGCTGAAGATTCCTCTTGCTCTGGTCATGCTTAAAATGATAATGTTGGTTTAAGATAGACACTTGTGATAAACTGGGGAACACGGCGCCCTTTGAAATCCTCCAAGCTCTCTCTCATCAAGTGGGCTGGCTGGAAAGGCAGCAGCCAGAGCATTCCAGGGTGTTCAGATTGCCACGATTCTGTGCTGACCTGCTCCTAGGGATGCTGTGCCTTGAAAGAGCTGCCACCTCTCACTCTCCTCCCCCCTGACTGCAACAAGGTGGTGTCTGCTACACTTGGGCAGCATCTCTGTGCAGCCTCCTGTGGTCTCCCCAGATTGCCTCTTTTCACTCTTCTGTGATGGGAGCAAATCAGGAGGGGAAGTGCAAAGGAAGGCTGCTTTTCCCTGGGGAGGAGTAGGGGTGGTGGGAGGAGAGGGGGAAAGAGTGAAACATCTCAAGGAAAAGGACCATGAGCAAATGCCAAGGGGTTGACGTCCCCTGGCGATGTCCTTGCAGGGGTGGTTGTAGCAAACCTTTCATCCAGCACAGTGATTTTTTCCCTGCAGCAGGGAGGTTTCTCCCCGTGGTTTGGCTTTCTCCCAAGGATAGACAGAAATCTGTGTAGTGCTCTTAACCCCTGCAAGTTTCTGCTGACTTGAGCAGATCGGAGCTGTTGTCCCAGTGGGAGCATCTTGTTCAAAATCAGGAAGAAAAGTTGAACTTTTGAAACTTGTAGAGCAGGAAACATCCAAGAGTTAGGGATTCGAGACGTGGAAGTAGACTTGGCAAAATACCATGTTTTGATATCTGAAATTTTAACATGGAGTTTAGGAAGGGTTTTTTTGCACAAAGGATGTTGAATATCCCTGTGGTGGGTGAAAGGGAAACTGTTGTAAAAAACATTTGTCTGCTGATTGCTGGTTTTTCTCTGGGGCTTGGAAATGGATTTCAGGTCTCTTTTTGCCTTTGGCCTGGCCAGTGAGCCACTGTGGTGGCTCTCTGAATGTCCCAATTTGTCACAGTATATTGAATTCTAAACCAGTGTTAATCTGATCTGTGTGTCTGTAAAGCATCTTGTGCTGGGTTTGATAAAATTAGGTTTTATTGTCTAACACAGTTTATTTCTCTTGGTCTGGTTGCGTGCTTTTATTGCCTGTTCTGCTTTGCACCACGAGGCCATCGTGTGCCAGCATCTGCCTCACTTGCTCAGCTCTGAAAGCACCTTAAAATCAGCCCCTAATTGTTGGAAGTATGGGAAGACTGAGGGTGCCAATGATATCAGTCTGGCCCTGGTGCACTGAGCAGGTAAAGAAAGGACCTAAGAGGCAATTGAAGAGATTGATGGGCAGTAATGGGGGTAATTGTAATTTTTGTCCTGTGTTTTTAATAAAGTGATTGACGACAGACACAGCTGGAGCCCCCGTGCGGAGACCAAGAGATGCAGTTAAATTACAGAGGCTTCTTAACTTAATGAGGCCAGGTAATAAAAACGAGGCATAATGAGCAAGGTATAATGGTACTATTATGCTTAGAGTTCTCTCGCCGAGGGCTGAGCAGGCGGTGCCTGGGAGTGCTTGGGATGATCTCACTGCAGGAAGGGCTTTCCTCCCGGGGAGGAATCAGGAGTGGGAGACGTGGGAAGGAGATTGGGTGATCCCACTGGGAAGAAGGGCTTTCCTTACTGGGGAAAGATCTGGACTTAGAGACTTGTCAAGAATATTGGGTGATCCCACTGGGAAGAAGGGCTTTCCTCCCTGGGGAAGGATGAGGGGTGGGAGACTTGGGAAGGATATTGGGTGGCCAAGTGCTAACCCCATGCTAACCCTGCTGAATGAGCAGGTGGAAGAGCAGACATGGTTGATCCCCCCCCCTTGCTTCTGGTTGGATTTGTGAGGTTTGGGGCAGCTCTGCTCCAGGTTTTATTCACTTCATGTAACCTTGGGGGAGTCCATGTGACCCTTGTTGCTACACAGATGACATGGCCAGAGGGTCAGATTTTGTGACCTGAAGGAAAAGCAATGGAAATTTAACATCCTGGAGGGAGGATGTGCGGGGAGTTGGTGAATGGGCTTGGGAAGGTTGGCCAGGGCTGCACCAGGATCATGCCACACCTTGATTTGGAGCCTTGGCAGGGAGGTTGCAGCAGCTGGATTGGGACCTTTGTGGGGGTGGAGGTGGGAAGAGGATTAGTGTCTGCAGAGCAGTTGGGTGTCTGCCGCTGCTAAATGTGGTTAAACTTGAGCGACTTCTAATCTAATAATGAAAGGAAGAGAAATAAGTGTTCTCAGTGATGCATGCCCCTCACGGTAAGTACTAATTGAAAACAGATATTTACTTTAAAATGAAAATGTAATACGATAATGGTGGGTTGAGAATTTCGCACACGTAGGAGGGAGAGATGAACATGCACAGCCTCCCATCTGCTGTGCCCAGGCTTGGTGTGCCCCTGGGAGCAGGATCTCCCACACCGCCCGGCTGCTGGGCCTGGCAGCCTGGCCAAAGGGCCTGGGGCTTGTGCTGGAGCAGAGCTCAGCCTTACTCAGCTAAAATCAGGTTCATTGGGGGTCTCTTGAGCTGACCTTGGTCTGCAGAGGACCTTCCAAGCTGGGCTTCTCTCTTTCCTCCCGCACCTTGCAGAGCCTTCCCAGCCAAATCTGCATGGGAAGGAGAGGCGGGGTAGGCTGGGGAAGCATCACCTCCCTGGTCACTGAGATCAGGACAGTGGTGGTGACCCTCTTCCTGATGGTCTCTGCTGCTTGAGACGCCCCTTGCTGCCCCTTTCTGGCTGTCCTGGCCCCTTTCCCTGGTTTGGTGGGTGAACCTGGCTAGTGCTGCCTTTTGGGGGCTGCTGGAGGAGCACTGGGGACACCTTTGCTCTCTCAGGCTGATCGGAATGGGTGCTGATCCCTCGGGGAGACTCTTGGCCATGAGTGCTGAGACTACAGCACCTCTTGGTGTCTGCTTGTCCGCCCTCCCCCCGTCTCCCTGAGCCAGTTTCAAGCCAGCCGTTGCTCCAGAGCTGGAGTCAGGATGCTTTTCCAAGGGTTTGTACCAAAGCTCAGTGCAGCGTGACTGGTGGCCATTACAGGATCCTCCCCAACAGGAGCCCCCCGGCGCTGGAATCTTCTGAGGGAAGTAGTCTGGCCCTAATCCCTTTGTGCAGAGTTCCTGCTTGTTTCTTCCTATGGGTGCATTTGTATAATTTGCATTTTGCACTCTGATCGTATGCATAGAATTCAAATTGAAATGGGGCTTGAATACATTTGCATGCTAATGAGGCAGTGGCTTTATTTATTTATTTGGAGCCCTCTCAAGCAGGCAGACGTGTGCTGGGGAGCAGCTTGTGCATCTCTCCTGGTGACAGAGCTCTGTGGCAGCACGAGGAGCCTCAGTTTTGTCCCTAGACCCACTTGCCCCCTGTGCATAAGCAGGTGAGGCTGGTGGGCTCTGCTCCAGCTCCCGTGGCTCAGCTTTTCTCACCCTGTGTGGAGATCAACAGTTCCAGCCCCCTCAACTACCCAGAGATGCCTCTTTAGGTCATCCTGGTGTTAACTCGGTGTGGGTGAAACATTTCTGTGTTAGAGTTGGGTGCAGCCAGCATGAGCCACTTGATGGTGACTGCAGAGGTCCACGGGCAGAACAAGCAGAGCGTGTCCCCGTTCTCTCTTTGCCTTTGGGGTGCTGCTCAGGGTGCTGCCCACAGCTCCCCATGTTCCTTCTCCCTGCTATGGTGCTGTTATTTCTGATGTCCTTGGGCACCCGCCCCTGGGGTGTTGCACAGGGCCTTGGGCTGTGCTGCCCATCCATCCCCAGCTGCCAAGCCCAGCTTGCCTTGGTGCTGCCCTGCTCCACCCACGCTGTGCTCCCTCAACAGGAGCCTCTCAGCCTCTTGCAAAGCAATAGCGAAGAAAGTTGGGAAATGCTGGGAAGGAGACACCAACAGCTGGGGGAAAACCAGTTCCCAAAACTCTGCAGCATTACTGGGGCAGAGAAGGACACCAAAGCCTCTGAGGTGCAGCACCGAGTCCCTTTGTGCTGTGACTCGGTGTCCCAGCAGACACACCCAGAGCACAGCTTGGTGCTCAGCCTTTCCATGCCAGCTCTCCCTCCCGGATGGCTCCTGCTGCAGCTGAGCTCCTTGCTGGCACAGGGAACACTGGCCAAGCCAGGGCTCCTGAAATGGCAGCAGGAACTGGGTCACATCACTCTGCCCCAGGAGAGGAGTTTCTCTCAGAGCAGTCTGGCTTCCAGTTATTATTTTACAGAGGATGTTAGAGGTTGATAAGGGAGCTGTTCTGACTGCCAGTGGGGCTTATTTGGGGCTTATTGTGTGCTCCAGTTTGTATTTTAATATAGTCAAAGGTGACTTACAACTTTAATATTAATTTTAAAACTGATTGCTCGAGTTGTTTTTTTTTATCTATGTAAAACCAGATTAATCTCAGCCTTCCCTTGATCCTGTTGGTAGCTTTTCTCTCCCTGGCTGGAGCCACACGTGGTCTGTGTTGCACCAACAAAAGCTGAGGAGGAAGATGTTTTTGTGGCGATAAATAATTGTCGTGGGGCTGCTTTTCTTCCAGAGAAATCTCGGCTCTACAAGCTCAACAATGGCATCAGTGGGAGCTCTTGCTTTTGTCCAAGGCTCTCCTCCCGAGTGTGCGGAGCGGGGCTTTGCTGAACAACACCTGGCTTTGTGCTTCCCATAGAAACCTCCTCCTTGCTGTTGTGTTTCTCCCCGGTCTTCCAGGCGCTCCAGAATCCATCCCCTCCTGTGCCGCTTTGTGCCTCTGGCATTACAATTCCCCGCACGCTCGCTCAGCTGCCTGCAGGGTATCTGTGCCCGAGGTGACAATATTCTGTGGGTTGGGACAGTGGCCTTGGGGCAGCGGGATGTGTGGAGCTGGAGTTGGATCCTTGACCTGTTTCTGGCTCCTGGAGCACCCTTGGGAAAGGCTGGAGGAGCCATCAGCAGCCAGAGCTTGGTGATTCATGGTGGTTTGGGCATTTGCTTGATTCTTTGAGTAAATGTCTCACCTTTCAAGGTGGCCACTTGGGTAACCAAAACTGAGTCGCTCTCGGCAAAATTCAGCATTAAGCTGGGCTGCCCAAAGTGGAGGCTGGTGCTCTCCAGCAGTTCCCTAGGTAATCCCAGAATGGTTTGATTTGGAAGAGGCCATAAAGCCCACCCAGTTCCACCCCCTGCCACAGGCAGGGACACCTTCCACTAGACCAGGTTGCTCCAAGCCCTGTCCAAGCTGGCCCTGAACACTTCCAGGGATTGGCCATCCCAAATGATGTGGTTTAAGTGAATCCCCTTGACTTGACCGTTGGACTTGATGACCTTAAAGATCTTTCCAATCATAATGATTCCGTGATTCTGTGACATCTCTGGGACACTCAGTGACCAGTCGTGCTGCTGTAGATGCTCTGGATCTCAGACCATCCTTGTTGGTGCTGCCAGTCTGGGGAGCATTGCTGGGTGCTTGATCTTTGTAGTTGGAAGAAAAGGACCAGAGTCACAGCCCTGGACACCTGTGGTCATAAAGCTTCATGTCCTGAGCATCGGCCAGGCCAGCCTGGTACCAGTGGCACCAGTGAAATCACCCCAGATACTGAGTTTACAGTACTCCCTGTACCTCTGGGAATGATTGCTGGAATCAAATGCTCTGTAAGCAGCCTTTCGTTTTTTCCTGGCTTGCGTGTGGGAAAGCACTTCACTGATGGTCCATGTTCTCCAAAATACCTCCCAAATGCAGCCTGTAGCTTTTCTCCTGCCAGCCTTACAAAGAACTGCGTTTCAGAGCTTGTTATTCCATGCACAGTGCTGTAAATAAACATGCTGGATTGGTGGGCTGGAATTTGAATGAGCCGAGTGGATCTGACAGTGGCACGTGGGGGGAACTGAGGCACGGAAGGCTCGTGTGACATCCATGAGAGCTGGTATCACAGCCTGGGGGAAAACAGGAGGATTTGTGTGCTAGACCTGCCCCTGGTCTGTCTGTTCTGCACACGCTGCTTCAGCCTGAGGTGGGGAAGCACCAGGTACCGAGATAAGACAGCGATAAGACTGAAGAGCCACTAAAGGCAAGACTTGACTCTGTGGGAGCGAATGCCGAGCAGCAGCCACATAAATCCCATTTGTTTTACATTTCAGAGCTTAATGAGACAGAAATCGCATGGCAATTGTCACATGTGAAGGCAGAGATTGCCGGTTTGCGTTTAACTAAAGCAAGCACCGTCTGCGGCACCGATCCTCACTCCTGCTTCCGCGGGCAGCAGAATCGCCTCCTGCAAACTGCTGCTGCCCTGGAGCTCAGCACCAATCCTGGCTGGGAGTAACCCCCCTGGCAGCCACACCACATTCTCCTGGAGGTCCCCAGCCTTCTCCGAAATACTCAAATACCACATTCTTTGTGTAGAGAATGGTTTGGGTTGGAAGAGTGATCAACTCCAGGAACTGAATTCTTTGTGGTTTCACCAGGATGTGGGTACTGGAAACCTTCTTTTGGAATGATCTGTGGAAAGTTTAATAAGACTGAGGGCAGGTGCTGCAACCCCCAGGATCAATCCAGGCTGGGGATGGAGGGATGGAGAGCAGCTCTGGAAGAAGCACTTGGGGTGCTGGTGGGTGAGAGCCAGACAGGCCCTGGCCCAGAACCCCCCTGTGCTGGGCTGATCCCCCAGCGTGGGCAGCAGGGCAGGGGGGATTCTGCCCCCCCAGGTGAGACCCCACCTGCAGAGCTGCCCCAACTCGGGGGTCCCAGCACAGGAAGGAGCTGGAGCTGCTGGAGCCAGTCCAGAGGAGGCACCAGGACGATCAGAGGTGTGGAGCAGCTCTGCTGGGAGGAAAGGCTGGGGGAGCTGGGGGTGTTCACCTGGAAAAGAGAAGCTTTGGGATGAGTGAGTTGTGGCCTTCCAGAGCCTGAAGGGAGTTGACAAGAAAGATGGGAGAGACTGGGGACGAGGGCCTGAAGTGACAGGACAGGGGAGAATGGCTTTAAGCTGAGGGAGGGTAAATTTAGATATTAGGAAGAATTTGTTCCCTGTGAGGGTGGTGAGGCCCTGGCACAGATTTCCAGAGAAGCTGTGGCTGCCCCTGGATCCCTGGAAGTGTCCAAGGCCAGGCTGGACAGGGCTTGGAGCAACCTGGGCTAGTGGAAGGTGTCCCTGCCCATGGCAGGTGGTGGGACTGGCTGAGCATTAAGGTCCCTTCCAACCCAAACCATCCAAGCATTCTGTGTGCCTTTTCCTTCAACGGGTGGAAACCTCCTGGGAACCATCTCCAAGCTGTGTTAACCACCAAGCTCTCCCTGGTTTGTCAGTGCAGACCTGTAGCTCTTTCAGATGAGTTAAACAATAGAAGGAAATTAGTGCCAAAAATGCATTAACTCGGGTAACTTCCTTCATCTCTGCTAATTTGTGCCTTCACTTCACAGATAATGTTCATAAATTGCTAAAGCAGTACTTTAATATTAACATAAGCTGCAGTCTCTGTGACAACTGCTACAGAATGGGCTGTTTGCAGCTCTGAATCTGATTTTTTTTCTTTTTGCCCTTGTCTGTCTGAACTGAAAAACTGAGGAAAAAATGCTGTATTGGGTTAACCAAAAACATGACCAAAAAATATTTGTTTCAGGTCAAATAAAACGTTTCATTAGATACGATATGTTCTTTTGTTCAGATTTCTAAAACCTTTTTTTAACTTCAAATTAACTTCAGAGGTGCCTTGGGGGGGAAAAAAGTCTAAATGTTTCATGTAGAGGAGAAAATGTCTAAATAAACCACTTTCACTTTTGACACCCACTCCTCCCCTTTAAGGCGAAATGGTTTTGATGGGAGTTCATGAACATCTTTGCTTGACCCACATCTGTGTTAGAATTATTGTGCCAAAGATGCAGGGGGAAGAGTTAATGAGTCATTTTTTAATGGGTATCTCAGTAGGTGAGAGAAGGACCGAAATTATCCATTTGAAGGAATAATAGGACCCTGGTTAGGTGACTAAATCCTGCTCTTAATCATCCTGGGGGCGGTGAGGAGAGGAAATTGGGGGTTGGATCATCCTCATTAGATAAGCTGGGGGTGAACAGTGTTTTGCAGCTGGCCTAGAGCTTTGGAGGGGGTTAGGCTGGATGTAGGGAGAAGGTTCTTCCCCAGAGGGTGTCAGGTACTGAACAGGGAATGGTCCCGGCCCCAAGGCTGCCAGAGCTCCCAGAGCCTTTGGACAGTGCTCTCAAGGACAGGGTGGGATTGTTGGAGTGTCTGGGCAGGGCCAGGAGCTGGACTCAGTGACTGTGGTGGTCCGTTCCAAGAGAGGGAACCAAACCCAGCTCACAATCCCTGGTGTTGATCCTTCCTCATCCCGAGGGGCTCTGTGAGGCTGTGACTGGTGCTGTGCTGGGTTCCCAAAACCCTGCTGGTGACTTTGTGCCACCATCAGTTCCTTCATAGTGTTGAGTGCTTCCTGCTGAATCCTTACCAGGGTAACTGGGACCTTCTCAGTGCGAAGGGAAACTCCCCTCCCCAACATCCTAACTCCTTTGTTGTAAAGCGCTTGGAGGAAATCCTGGTGGGATCTACTGCTGTGGTGTCTAAAATGTGAAGTGAGCAAAGGCCTGGTTGGGAAATCATCTGGGCAGGACCTTTGTAGTGGTCCAGGTCTTCTGCTGAACAAGTGCTGCTTTTCTGGGCACATCCATTTGGATGCATCTGCTCCAAGTTTGCACGTGAGCGCAGGGAAGGCTGTGATCTGTTTTAGTGCAGTAATTGAGCAATCGCATTGTTCTGGACATAGCAACTAATGATTTTTTTCTGTATGATAATGCATCTTCATTACTCTGGGGAAATCATTTGCTCCTGTGAAGACAGGCCTCTCATTCCTGGATTAAGGGGGAAGAGACTAATGGCTTAATTAAAAGGTTGGAGAGAAAAATCTGTCTTAACCCTTTTTTTGTGTGTTTGAAGGGTGCTGTGGGTAGAGAGATGCACATGCAGGCGTGGCACAGCCTTCTTCTCAGAGAGCGTTTGGGACCAGTGGACACAAATTCCAGGTGTTCCATCCATCACCTGTGTCTCCCACAAGCCATCTGCCCCCTGGAATGGGCCAGCGAGGGCCTGAGCTGCGTTTGTTTGTGGCCAACGCTGAGATTTATTCCGTGTGAAAGGGGAGCGTTATTTAAATCTGCACATTTTGCAGGATGTGAAAGCAGCTCCCCATAATCTACAGCCCTGGTGTCCGCTGGGAACGCTCCATTAGCATCTTTCATTCCCGGAGTTGGATGCTTTGCAGCTCCTTTTAGCAGTGATAATCCAGCAAAGGCCCTGTGTTGTTCACACTGCAATATTTATGGAGCCAGCCTTCCTTTGAATTTCCACGCTGGCTTTGGCCAAAGGCAGAGAGAGAACACAAACAGTGGCTTTAGTAACACACTAGTCCAGGCTTTTCCCTTGCTGGGATGTAGGGCTTTCCAGAAGCCTGTTTGGAGCTGATTTGGTATCCTTTGGGAATGGAATAGGAAGGGCTGAGTGTGTCTGACATCAATTGTGCTCTCCCAGCCTCCATCCCAAGGGAAACAGTGCTGCAAAGCCCTTTCCTGCAGACAGGTGAACAACCGTAAGCAGAGGCAACAGGACCCGTGAGTGAACAGCTGGGATTTTCAGGGTGCAGGGGATCTGCATCCTTCCCTCCAAGCCTTTGAACAGAGCAGTGGCAGTGCAAGGCACCTCTTTGTGTATCCCAGAATCATCAAGGCTAGAAGAGATCTCACGATCACCTTATCTCCAGCACCACCATAATCACCCCTAAACCATATCAGCAAGTGCCACGTGCAGAACACTTCCAGAGATGGTGACTTCACCTCCTTGGTCACCTTCCAACACCTAATGAGAAAAGCCATCCTGCAAAGGAGCAGCGCTTTCCCTGTGGTTGTTTTGGGCAAGCCCTTCTCTGGTGGCTCACACCTCTCAGTGATTTTATGTGGGGATGTGGATGCCAGTAGTTTCCTTAGCCATGGGGTTGGATGGAGCCCATGGTCAGGTCCCATGGAGATGATTTCCCATGTTTGTTTTCACGGCTGCTGCATGTGGTGCCTTTCCCTTGCCCTTGCCCTTGCCCTTGCCCTGCCCTGCCCTGCCCTTGCCCTGCCTGCAGCGCTCCCTCCACACTGTGTTCTCCCAAACTGGAGCACTCCTTCCTGTGCCAGGGAGAGGGCAGGGGGGCACCGTGGGCACACCCCAGCCAGGGCTGCTGGGCTTGGTGCTCTGGCTCATTTGGGTGCCCGCCCTGGCACGGAAGGAGCGGAGCCCCCGGCACGCTCGTGCCTCTCTCCGCAGCTCCGATTCCCCAGCTCCTCTCTCTTCATTTGACACAATTAAATATTAAAACCAGTAAACACTTTAGTTCGTCTGCACAGCACTGTCTGCTCAATTATCCTCCTGCAGGGCTGTCAGACTCTGCCAGTTGCTTCCCTGGGTGCTGGCAGCCTTTAGCCTCTACGCCAGCATCGCTCCGAGGAAAGCCCTGCTCTCCAAAGCTCCCTCCCCACCTCTCTCTGCAGCTCCTCACGCCTTGGGGTTACCTCGGGTATCCCAAGGCAGTATTGGTCTGCCTGAGTCTTTTCAAAGGGCCAGAAGGAGCTGTTTGTTCTTCTAAAGCTGTTTTGCAGGTATTGACTGGGGAATAAAGGGGGAGTTTAGGCAGTGGCTGCTTAGAAACCTGTGAATAGAGGTCAGAGCTGTTGTTGTCTGTGAAGTGCAGAACGGGTTCTTCATCCCCTGGAGCTGCAGGACGGTGCTCCTGCAGTTTGTGTGGATCTGCAGCACCCCAGAAATACTTCCCTGAAGGTGGGGTTTTGCTGCTTCCAAAATATTGGAGTTAAGGCTTTATCTTCTCCCCATCAGATTGTGGTGTGGAGTCTCTCCTCAGCCCCTGCCCCAGTACTGAGGGTGCCCTCATGGCAACTTAAACCCCTTTTTGTATTTTTATGCGGCCGATGAGATTTTGCTGACAAGTGAAGGGAAATTGCTGCAGTCCTCCCAGCCTCAGTCAAGCAGAGCTGGTTTGGGGTGGTTTTTTTGTTGCTGTTGTGTTCTTGCCTTTCAGGGCCTTGACATTCAGTAGAGTCTATTTCCAAGAGGGATGGGACAGCAGGATTTTACTGTGGTTTCAAAAGACAGTTTAAGTGCTTGAACTGCTGCCATCACTGAGTTACATGCCTGACTCTGGCCTTGACTGTGCAGGTTGAATTTCTTGCTCTGATTTTCAAGGCAGTCGGCATTAGCAGCTCGTCTTCTGCCAGACAGATCGCTGGGAGCAGCTAATGGGGTTTCTCTTTTCATTCTCTCAGCAGTGATGTGCATTCCCAGACCTTGGCACCTGAGCTGGTCACTGGGAATATCAGCAGATATCACTGAGGAGTCTCTGCCTTCCAGGGCTGAGATAATCAGCATATACAGAGCTCGCCCCAGCACAAAATTCAGGTTGAAATTTTTCCTGGTCTCCATTAGAACTTATTGCCCACTGGGGTGACTATTGACCAGGCTTCCTCGCCGGTCTGTATTTCCTTCCTGGATCAATACTCTCGGTATTGATTTCAAAGTAAGTTGGTATCTTGGAAGTAGAGCAATGCTGGCTCCGGGCAGCTCGGGCTCTGCTGCTGTGGGAATTCCCCACTGCAGCTCTCCAGGTTTTATCTGTGGGCTGCCACTTCCACCATCAGCAGCAGTGTTTGGTGTCTGTATCTCAAACCCCTCCAGAGATGGGACTTCAGCTGAAGGGATTTGTTGTCTCAGAAGTAAAACCCTCCCGTCCTGTGGTGTGACCCCAGCTCTGCACAGCCTCAGCTCCCAGGGCTGTGGATCTCCCTCTTGTCCCTCGGGATGGCTCCCAGCCCTCCACTCTCACAGGGTGCTGGGTGCAAACTGCAGGGACAGGGAAGGAAAACTGCTCCTTTGGGCTTCCACAAATCTTTCATGGCATCTTACAGCTCCCCAGGGGGAGGATTTTGGGAACCTAAGACCTCAGTGCCACCTTCTCCTGAGTCTTTCCGCAATACCCCTCTGCCTGGAGCCATCCTTGGTAATTTCATTTTCCCCCCAGTGTCTTGCAGGGCAGAAGCTGCTCCTCTCCATGGAATTGTTCTCAGCTGCCTCTGGTTTTCAGAGCTGTTGAATTGACCAGCTAGAACACTTTGCACACTTTGTCCCCCAGCCCAAGGAGACCTCCTGGAACTCCAGTTAATAAAGCACAAATCTCTCCAGGCTTGATGAACTCATCCCTGTGATGGCTTTTGTCCTGTGCGAGGTGTCATAAGAAGCTTTGCTGCTCTGTACCACACCAGACCCTGCAGGCTGAGCTGGCTTAAGAGCAGCTGAGGCACCAGGCAGGATCCCTCATGAAATCTGTTGGGAGTAATGAACCACAGATGAATCTGTTTTCTGAGCCGATGCGGAGCTGCTGTTTCTAGAAAGCTGCCAACCACACAAGTGTGAGGTTAGTGATGGAAAAGAGCTTCCGTGGGGAAGCTGGGGAAGCTGTTGGTGCTGTCAAATGTCTCTGCTTTCAACCCAAGAGACTTCTGTCTTTCTGTCATGGACAAAGTGTCTGTTCCAGTTCTCTCCCGTGCTCCTTCCAGATCCTGGGAGGTTTAGTGCAGTTCACGCTTGCAGAGCACTTGGGTAAAGCTTTCTTGAAAAGTGCAAAATATTTATTAGTATTTGCATAGCAGCCCCTGACCTGCTGTGAAGAAGCAGACCTTCAGCTCTTCTGAGTAAATATACCTTCATTAAATAAAACTCTGCCTGTACTGCATGGCACCTCTCTGTCTCACCTTCATCTGCTTTTTCATGTGTAAAAAGTCTTAGGAGTATTTGACTTTAATGAATTTTGAGCATGCAAAGTGCCTGCCTGGCCCAACAGTGCAGCTTTTGACCCTGGTGACAGGAATGAACAGCATCCAGGGGGCTGCTGAGGAATCATTTCCTTAAGGAGTCACCGAGCATTCATAAGGCAACATTTGGATGTGACCTCAAGGCTGGAAACCTGCAGAAGTGCAGGTTAGGGGGGTACAGGGCTGGTTTCCAGCTTGGTTTGCTGGGAAGTTGTGTGGATTGGGGCTGGGCAGGGCTCCTTGTGCTGCTCCTGGGGCATCAGGGGCACCCTTCAAACCTCCTTTGCGCTGCTGCTGCAAAGCTGCTGGGATTGCAAAGGGGATGCCAAGGCTTCAGATGCTCTCGGTGGCCCATAAAATCTTCTTGAGCTTTACATGACGTTAAAGCTTGAAGAGGCACTATTTAAAGCAGAGTGTTTTCACAAGTGCTTGAGGTTGGCTTAATGCTGCTCTTGTTGCAGTTAAGCCCAGTTCAAACAAACTTTGTTCAGCACTGAGCGCACTCTGGAAATATTCCCCTCTCCCCCACCCCCCAGAGGAAGGCAGGCAGATATTTGTGTTAGAAGAGTCTCTGTACAACTCAGAGGCTCCAGCCATTTCCAGGCTGACTGGAAATGGGGAGGACAGAAGGCACTGGCCATGATCCGCCAGCTTTCCAGCCTTGGCAGAAATGGTAAATAGGCTGCCAGGTAATGCTGAGTGTTAAGGGGGTATTTCTGCTTTATAATTCATTGAGCAGATTACAGGTTCAGCTGGGAAGCTGCTTTCTCTTCAGCATCTTTCTTAAAAAAAAAAGTTGCGCAGCTCAACAGATTTCCTTGATAAATTCCTGAAGTGTATCCTTCCCTCGTGTCAGCTGACAAATGACTGTTTTGTCTGGCATTCCTTATTGACTTATTTGTTTTTAGTACAATGCAGAGAGCAAAGAATTCAGGCAGCACAAGCCTCTTGCTTGTAGCTTTGGGGGCTCGTTTTTCATTTGGGAACTAAGGTGCTTTTTTTGTGGTTCCTCATTTTCATTCAAGGCTTTGTTGCAGTTTATAAAATACAATGTTCAGAAGAGAAATCCACTTGTTTCCCTCACCTCTTGGTGCCCACTGCCACACTTTGGGACACTGACTGTGCACCTGTTTGTCTTTGCTTCCCTGTCACAATTTTATGTGAGAGCCAGACTGGGAGTGTGCTCAGAGCTGTTGTACTTGGAGAGTCTTGTGAGGCTTCCCCAAACCCCAGGAATATGTGAGGGATAGAGAATAAACACCAGATGCTGCAGTGCCACTGAATAAAGCTGAAAAAGCATAATCCACCCATATGTGCCAGATTCATCCCATCTATGCTTTGTTCCCTATGCAGCCTGCTGGTCTTAGAGAATCCTAAAATCCCAGACTGGTTTGGATTGGAAAGGACCTCAAAGCTCATCTCATTCCTGCATGGGCAGGGGCACCTTCCAGCAGCCCGGGTTGTTCCAGGTCTCGAGGGCTCTGCAGCAAGTTCTTGGTGCTGTGAGGGATTTGTGCCCCTGCTGGCTTTCTCCTTAATCTGCCAGAGATGGGATTTGCCAAAATACTTGAGCTGAAGTTCAGCTGGCTTGCAGTGGGATTAGAGCTCCTGGAGAGGCGAGGAGTCTCAAACATGGGTGTTGCTGTCACCTCTGTCCTGGAGCTGCCAGGCTGGAAGGATGCTGGAGCAATTTGGATCTGGGTGCATTTTCTTTTTAGTCTTTGGCTGAGTATCTCTTGTCCATTTAAGACAAGATCACTTTGTTTTCTTGCCTGGAGCACAAGCCACTGTCATCATCTGCCACATCTCCCACCAGTTTACGACAGGTGAAGAAGAATTAAATACCAGGAGGATTATAGGAAGAAAAAATGTAATTACTTAGGGAGAAATCCACTAGGATTCTGCTGAATATCCTGTCTTATAAGGACTTTTGGGGCTTCTTAGCTGTCTGGGAGCTTTGGGATCTGCTAAGACTGTGCTTTGAGAAAAGTAGCCTTAAGTCTGCAGCACTGGGGGGGAAAGGTTGCTGGGCTGGAGGTGACGTTGAGATCCTTCTGGATTCAGGGATGAGGTTCAGACCCCCACATTTGGGGCAGTGTGAGTGGCTGTGCTGCAGCCTTTGCTGGGTTCCTACGCCAGTGAAATGCTGCCAAGCTGCAGGAGGTGTGTGGCCTGCCTAACTCTCACCCAGTCTGGGGGTGTGTGAGTCAAATCCAGCGGAGAATAAAACACCTAAGAAAGAGTCAGGCTGTGCCTTTGTGTGTGGCTGGTGGCCCCACAGGCTCTGGTGGCCACAATGTAGGGGTCCAGAATAGAGGTGCAAAGCAGGATCAGCCATTCTTGACAGCGGAACCCTCAAAAAGTGCATTTTCCTCTGGGTAACCAACTGTGGAAGAGGTGAGAGAGGAACTGAACACTGTGCTGGACCAGCTTTCTCCAAGGTCATCCCCCTCAGGTGCCTCCTGCACCACCCAGCTGTCCTCCAGGACCTTCCCCTGCCTTCTGCCCCTCTGTGGATGGTGTCGCGTTTCGTCTCCCTCGCGCTGCCGCCGCCCCCGTCCCAGCACCGTATGTCATTACAATGCTCAGACATGTGGAAAGGGCCTTGACAGAGATGCAGGGAGACAGGGGAGGCACGGCCGAGCAGAGACTTTGTCAGATGGAATGATTCTGACATTAGCGACGGCAACCGGGGGAGAAGGATAGCGCCGTGGGAGGGGGGAGCGGGCTGGGGACCCGGAGTGGCAGGACACGAGGAGAGGCAGGGAAAACAGGGGCAATGTCCAGCTGAAACGGAGTGGAAAGCAGCAGTGGGGTTGGAGGACCTGAGCATCGTCTTCATAGCAGTGCAGGGCAGTCAGTGACCCTGCCCTGCCATCAGTTTGGGCATGTTTGGGTCTGAGAGCAGCAGCAGGAGGGTTTTTCCCCTTCCTCCACCATTTGCCATGCTAGGAGCTTGTTTGGGAACCTCTTCTAGCTGAGTGTCCTCCCACAAGCCTGAGAGAACGCTGTTAGCCAGTTCCAGCCTCCACCTGTGCCAAGTGAAGGTGGAAAAAGAGCCCTGGGAGCACCTGGGGGGTGGAGAAAGGCGAGTCTGGTGTGTGCCCACTGCAGTGGGGAGGTGCAGAATTCCCTCTACTTCCTGCTGTTTGCATGGAACCTCCCTAAAAACCCAAGACAGTGCTGTTTTGCTGGTTGTTTATCATGTTTTGAAGTTATTTTTTCCCTGCAGAGAGCACCTCTGAAATTGCTTTGTGATCCTGTAAAGAAAACAAATGAAAGGAAGCCTTCCCTGCTCCCATTGAGGGGAGGAATCCAAGCATCCATGTAGGTGGCAAGCGTGGATGTACGGCCCTGAGTATTTGATATTCAGGGCAGGAAGCTGGTGGGGAAAGCCCAGCAAAGAATTCCTTGTATGGTTAGTGCAAATATGCCTGTGGTTCAGCAAAATCGAACAAATGAAACACTTGGAGCTAGGAGGGGAGAAAAAAGCAATTCCCAAACTCCGTGCAACCTGCAACAAACCAGCAGCTCCTGTTGTTTGAAGAGGCTGGGCTGGAGAGCGCCGGGAGGAATCCAGCCTGGGCAGGCAGGGAGCGAAGGAGCCGGCCCCAGGGAATGAGTCAGGAGTGAGCCAGGGCACACAGCTCCCCTGGAGGGAACGCTCCTGCACAGCCCTCCTCGCCACCCCCACGCTGGGAGCTTGGGAGAAAGCTAGTTTTATTTATTTATGAACAGCTGGAGGCCACGAGTCTCCAGCCAGCAAGGGTGAGTTCCAGCTGTGCCTCCATGCCCGCTGTGGAGGGACTCGGAGGCTGCTCAATGGGAAGCTTCCTTTTAAAACTGCCCACCTGGTGGTAATCTTAAAAGGATTAAAGGGATGTCATTCCTCACATGGGGAGTGGTGAAGGATGGCTGGGGCTGGAACACTCTGGTGTCCCCTCAGGTGGCTGAATCACAGCATGTGTGAAGATGGGGCATTCCCACAGCTTCCCAAATGGTGTAGTAGTCTCCTGCCTTTATTTTCCCAAGTTTTCACTGAGTTCCTTGAGGGATGTGTTGATCTGCCTTTAGGTGTGAGGACAGGTGTTTGCTCCTGGGCAGGCGCTGCTTTAGGGAGGCTGAGCAGAGATGGTTTATATGGGACCTGGACATAGAATCATGGAATATCCTAAGCTGGAGGGGACCCACAAGGATCACCCTGTCCAACCCCTGGCCCAGACACCCCAACAATCCCACCCTGTCCCTGAGAGCTTTGTCCAAAGGCCCCTGGAGCTCTGGCAGCCTCGGGGCTGTGCCCATTCCCTGATGAGCCTGTTATGTTTACCAGAACTTCATATTCTCCCTAATTTCTGGCCTGGTGGCTGATTTCTGGGTGCATTTCTCCTCTCCCCAGCCTTCCAGCACCGTGGTTTCCTTCCATGAGTCACTCCCAGACAGGCAGTTATTTCTCTCCAAGTGGCCTATCTAACACAAACTTTGTACTCTTAAGTGCCGAGGGAAGTGTTCTTGGGGGAGACGAGCTCAATTTGTTTAACACTGTAATTCACTGTTAGAAATCTCTCTCTTTTGTCACAGACAGAGTCACTGGATGCGTCAGCCTTTGATCTTACCGGCTGATCTTCTGCGTGGAAGAAATTTCAGTAACACTTTAAATTATGTGTCTGAGATACCCATTACCAACGTGTTGCGCTCAGATTTAGGGAGACTGTTGAGTACTAGATAAATAGTACATGAGGCGCCTTTTAAAATACTTTTATTGTATCAGTATTTTTTCTCCACGAGACGCTCTTAAGAACTGGGAAACTGCATTTCCTCTCCTGCCATTTTAAAAAATGCTCCACAAGCCTGGGTTTATGGTACTCTGCCTAATTTGATAGATGTTGATAAATGGCATGTCTTATAACGAGTGGCTTTGGGGCTAAGTGTGCATCGTGGTTGGATTCGAGTTTGCTTCTTGCTCTGCAATTAATTCCTTAGGTGACCTTGAGCATATTGCTTCAAAGCTGTCTCATTTTACTGTCTTATCTCCAAATGAAGTCCCTCCGTTTGGAGAGGGAAGCCTAAATGAAATCTCTCCTGGCAGCTGGGAGCTCACCTGGTTGTGTGCGGTGGGTTGCGGACCAGGGTTGCATTTCACCCTCCGGTGACACGTTGTGCTCTGTTGTGTTACACTGGAGTTAAATCCGGCATTTTGCTCTCATCTGTCAGGCTTCTGCGCTAAGGAGATTCACCTTGTTGCTTTTACACGGCTTCAGGTCCCTCTGCTTCACTTAATGGGATTGTCTGTCCAGGAGACAGCTTGGGGAAAATTTAAAGATGTGCTTTCCGCCTCCTGTGTTCTCGCTGTTGCCTGCCTAGGAAGATCTGCCGGAGCAAATCTCACAGGGTTCACAGGGAGCGCTCAGGAACACACACCAGGACTTGGAAATTTGCTCTGCAAGTGTCCACCCAAGTGCCAACATCATTTCAAGCTCAAGCTTTAGGCCAAGATGTTTGAGCTCCTTTGCTTTGTGTGCATGAGGTGGAACAGAGGTGGGCACCAAGATTATGGAATCAGGGAATCACTCAGCATTCTGAAGTAATAAACCTGTTGGAGGTATTAAATGAGGAGCCCTAGAGCTGGGAGAGGCTGTGGCCAATCTGGAAAAGTCTCAGCATTCCAGCTGAGGAAGGGAAGGTTTTGATTCGATGTAAGGAGGGAATCCTTTACTCTGTAAGGGTGGTGAGGCTCTGGCCCAGAGAGGTTGTGGATTCCTGATCCCTGGAAATGTCCAAGGCCGGGCTGGATGGGGCTTGGAGCAACCTGGGCTAATGGAAGGTGTTCCTGTCCAGGGCAGGGGGATTGAACTGGATAGGCTTTAATGTCCCTTCCAGGCCAAACCATTTGGGGGTTCTGTGAGTCTGTGAACTTGGAGCTCTTGGAGGCCTTGCTTTGGGTTTGGGAGCAGCTCACTCTCCCCAGCACCCCAGACATGGAGCTTTAGGGTCTGGTTCCCACCCAGGACCTGAGACAGCAAAGAGGAGCAGCCAAGGCTGTGGAACAGCTGCTGCTTCCAAGGCCCTTCCTGCTGCATCCACATCTCCAGCACCCACCCCTTCCACATGGTGCTTGAACCCATTCAATAATTTAACAAAAGGGGCTGGGCTCTGCCCCTTGACGTATCCCACGGTGTGACGAGAACGGCGGCGTTTTCCAGAGCTGAGAGCTGGAGCTGTTGCTAATAGCGTAATTTCCAAGCTGGTGTTCTCTTTTGAAATCCCATGAATGGGATAGGAAGTGTCAAATTTGGAGCTTTTAGCTGCTTGACCTCCAGCTTTGATTTTTGAACAGGCTGTGCTTGTGTTTTGTTAGTGGCCAGCTGCAAAGGAGAAGGATTCAAGGGAACATTGCCTGCACCACAGATCCCTCCCAAAGGGATTTTGGGTCCCAGTGATGCCGGCTGCTGTTGTTTCACAGGTGACAAAGGCATCTCTGAGGAGATGGACTTCAGTACAATAAGGTACATTTCTAAAGGAAGGCTGTTTCATTAAACACAAACATGTGCTCTGAGATGATGTCTTTCTGATCAGAGGAAGGGTCTTTGCTCCTGGAGGCACAGACACGGAGAAAGGGATGAAAAATTTTCCTTAGGTGGGCATTAAGAGCAAAGACACATCGATTGCTGGAAGCAGTGAGGGCTGGTTCCCAGCCACCAGCCTGGGGCCTGTGCTTTTCCATCTTTGCCTCGTGGCTGGAGCTTTCCCCTTTTGCAGCACGAGCACAGCAGAGCTTCTTTCCCTTTGAAGTGCTCCGAGAGCTTCAGGAGGTAAAAAAAACCCACAGTAGGTGCAAGAATCTCTTCCAGTGGATCATTATTTGGTGCGTCTGGAAATACTTCAAGGGGGATGCAAAGCAGAGCTGGCTGTGGGGCACACTGGGCGTGCCTGTGGGCAGAACAGCTGCGAGCAGGGCTGCTCTTCAAAGTTCTTCATGGACTCATTGCTGGTGCAGGCAGCTGGCACAGGGAATGGCTGCTGGGGCTGGGGATGTACCCGAGACATTGAACTTTTCTCACTGCAGCTGCTGTGCTGTGACAAGAAGTGCTGCACAGGGAAGGTTTGCAGAGGTCCCTGTGAGGCTTTGTAATGAAGCACAGAACCTTTCACCCTTAGCCAATGCTTCTGTAAATTGCAAACGGGGATTAAACCGGGAGCAGGAGCTCAGAGCCCTGTTCCTCGTGGTGCAAGACACACGGGGAGTTTTGCTCCAGCTGAATTGAAAAATCCATGGCTAAGGAAGGAAGTGTTATGGGCCAAGGGGGCAAGTGTAACGAAAGCAAGTGTGACTGTGTTCCCCAGATTAAATCCAGAGCATTTGGTTTGCAGAGAACTCCCCAGGCACGGGTACTCCTTTATTCTTATTAAATAAAGCAGTCATGCTGTATCTGGAGGAATTGCAGAGATGGAGTTGCTGGGAGGGGGGAGCACAGGGGGAGGAGATCAAAATGGGTTTGTCAGTGCAAAGCTCACACTGAGCATGGCAAAGAGACAGGGAGAAGCAGATCACACAGGGAGAACGAGACTGAGCCACAGCCAAGGTGTCAGAGCAGGTTTGTCGCTGCCAGAGCCAACTGGAAGTGAAAGCATCACGGGGAACCAGAGGCAGATCGAGCCTGTCAGGGAGGTTTAACTCATCTGAGGGCCGAGAACACTCCCAGCCCCACTGGACTGGACAGGAGAGCAGGGACAGGCAGGTGCCTCTGCATGCTGGAGGTGGTGGAGGTGCCCAGTGAAGTGCCCAGCTTGGGAAGAGCTGCTGCTGCACCTCCAAGCACTGGCTGGTGTCCAGGGGACAGGGAGTGGTTGTGCCACCCAGAGAGCCTCACGTCTGCTGGGGGAGCTCCCAGTGAACTCAGATCTTGTCTTGAGCTCAGGAGGAGTTGCGGGAAGGTTGGTGGCACATGAGGGACTGGTGGCCTTCTCCAGGTGGAGTTTGGGTGGTGGAGGGGCAGAGCTGTGACCCACCACAGGGTTTGCATCCACTTGCCAGCAAACCCCCGTTTAATATTCCTGCCAGCTCCCTTCCCCATGACAGCCAGGGGATGCTGCTGTGCTTTATTGCCACCACATTAATGAAAAGGCCATTGTAGCTGAGGCTCCTTTGGTGACTTGGAGATGGATTTCCTCTTAAGGCGAGTAAAATGAGCCATCCTCAGCCCGCGTGGAGATAAGGAATGGTGAAGGATGGCTGGGACTGGAGCATATTTTGCTGGGTGGAGGCCATCCTTCTGCCTGACGAGTTGTTTAAAATCCTGCAGATGGTCCCTTCTTGTCAGGCAGAGCTATGGATGGGGCAGGTGGGGCTTTTTGAGTCATTGAATCACTGAGTCACTGGAAGAGACTTCAAAGCCCATCCAGCCCCACCCCTGCCATGGGCAGGGACACCTTCCACCATCCCAGCCTGCTCCAAGTCCCGTCCAACCTGGCCTTGGGCACTTCCAGGGATCCAGGGGCAGCCACAGCTGCTCTGGGCAATTCATTCCAGGGCCTCCCCACCCTCCCAGGGAACAATTCCTTCCCAATATCCCATCCATCCCTGCCCTCTGGCAGTGGGAAGCCATTCCCTGTGTCCTGTCCCTCCATCCCTTGTCCCCAGTCCCTCTCCAGCTCTCCTGGAGCCCCTTTAGGCCCTGGAAGGGGCTCTGAGCTCTCCATGGAGACTTCTCCAGGGCACTGAGGACCTCACCAGAGACTGGGAGGAGAAACCCCCTCAGCTGTTGGGGGTCCAAGAGATCTCCTTTGGATGCCCCAGCTCCTGGGACCTGTGCCCGGGGCTGCATCGTGTCCCCTGTCCAGGCAGAGCTGCTCAGCTGCTCCCAGTGAGAGCTCTGGGAGCTGAGGAGGGCTGGGAGCAGCAGGGGGAGGGCAGGCTGCTGCTCCCTTCCCAGCAACACAGGGAGATGCCAGCATGTCCCAGCATGGTGCTGGGAGCACTGGGCTGCTGCCACCCACAGAGTGGGTGCTGCTCCAGAGCCACGGCACTGACCACACATCCTGATTAAAGCTTTTGTGCCTCTTCCCACCTGGGTTTCGCTGCTGCAGCAGCTTTCTGAGCAGAGTTTCTTGCAGGTTTTCCTCTCTGACTTTTCCCATTTTCATTTCTTGTCTGGTGGCTCTTCCAGTGTGTGCTTGAAGCATCACAGACCACTGAGCACATAATGCTGGATGGGAATCTCCAGGTGAGGCTTTGCAGGGAAGCAAAAGAGAAACAGGTGGTTCCTGTGAGCAGCACCTCAACCCTTCCCTGCAATCCCACAGAGAGGAGCTCCCAGAACTGCAGGGCAGTGATGCTGAGGCACAGGAAGGGGCAGTCAGGGGAGATCAAATTCTGCATCTTCCAGGTTTCAGTGTAAGGTGGCAGAGTGCCCAGAGCAGCTGGGGCTGCCCCTGCATCCCTGGCAGTGCCCCAGGCCAGGCTGGATGGGGCTTGGAGAAACCTGGCACAGTGGAAGGTGTCCCTGCCCATGGCAGGGGTGGCACTGGATGAGCTTTAAGGTCACTCCCAACCCAAACCATTCCATGATTCCCTGATAGGCTGGGATCACAGAGCACTCGGATACAGGGCAGAGACTCTGGAAGGACTCAAAGTGGTGCTGAGTCCACCAGAGTTTGGCCTTCTACTGAGTTTGATGCATGTTGTTCATTTTTGCACATTGCTGCTGCAGAAAAGCTGGGTTTAAAAAATAAGGAGGGGAAAAGTTTCCTATCTGCTTTAAATTAAAATAAATCCAGAGCAGAGAAGGCCTTTTGTAAGGTCTGCTGAGTTAATGGATTCATAATGACTTTTAAAGCTTCACTTGGGTAAGAAATACTGTTCATTTCATAATTGCATATAAATATACTTTCTCATAATCCAGGACAGCATAGCAAAAGGAAATCTACTGGCTTAATTATAAATCTTTTTATTAGCTGGAACCCCGCTGGAATAAAAAAAAGCACCCCATATTGTTTTTATCTAGGAGGAAAGGCACGGGGAAAGGAGGGAGGGGATGTCTTGGGAAGGAGTTATGAGGAATTAAACAGGAAAGAAAACAACAGTGAGTGCTGGGGGCTGGGGGGCAGCAGTGCAGGTACCGAGGGCTTCTGTGAGCGCTCCTCCAATCGATCCACGGCTCTGGAGCATTCGCACCCCGGCTTCCCCGGGAGCCTGGAGCCAGCGCAGCAGATCGATTCCCTGCCCAGTCAGTGCCTTTTCCAACATGTACTTTTTTATCTCTTTGACCTACCGTGACCCCAGCTGAAGCAGATTTGTCTCTCCTTAGCTCCTGTCCACCTTGCTGGCACAGGCAGATTTCTCTTTCGGAGCCGGAGCAGGAGGCTGAGGTGGAGGGAGGGATCGGGACCCGTGTGCTGCCTTGTGCCCCTGGGGATGCGCAGACGCCTCCGGGGATGTGCTCTGGCTGGGAGGTGCCGCATGAGCCGTGTGTGGAAGGCCTGGGAGCGGAGGGATGCCGGGGATGGCTGGCACCAGTTCTCTCTGTGGGAAGCAGCAGGGCTGAGTCCAGTTCTTTGCGCGTTCACTGGAGCAGAGCTTTGGGGTCGCACCCAGCTCCTCGCTGGCGGTTCCTGGGAGGGGAGGCTGAAGGATCGGGCTGTTGTGCCCAGCCCATCCATCACTCCCTGCTCCCCTTCCGGGGGAACGCGGCACCCGAGTGCTGCTTTTAAAAACAAAAAGGAAACTAATTAAGCGCTTAAAGGTTGAACAGCCCATTTGCACCTGATGGAGACAAATGAGGCTGCCTTATGCCCAGGAAGGCTGGCACTGCTCTCCTGCTCCCAGGTGACTGTTTTTGCAGTTCTGGGCTGCTGCAAACCCCGGCACTGCCAGGCACCTGCTGCCTTCTCTGCCTGCAGAGCCGGGGTGGCTGTGCCGGTCCTGGCACCCACCTGCTCGGGGAACGTGGTGGGACAGGTCCCTGGGTATCACAAGTGTGCTGAAGGAGCTGGGGGGGCTCAGCCTGGAGAAAAGGAAGTTTGGGAGGTTTTCTCACTCTCCACAGCTCCCTGGCAGGAGGGGGCAGCCAGGTGGGGGCTGGGCTCTGCTCTGAACTGGTGAGAGGATGAGAGGACATCATTTTGAAGTGCACCAGGGTAGGTGTAGGTTGGACACCAAGGGGAATTTCTTTGGAGAAAGGGTGATCAGGCATTGCAATGGGCTGCCCAGAGAGGTGGTGAAGTCCCTGGCCCTGGAGGAGTTTGAGCAAAGACTGGACATGGCACTTAGTGCCACGGTCTGGCTGACGTGGTGGTGGTGGCTCACAGGTTGGGCTCTCTGATCTCAGAGGTCTTTTCCAACCTCAGGGATTCTGTGTTCTCTGTAAATCCTCCTCACCATGCCCTGATGCCCCAGTGCAACAACTTGATTCTTCACAGCCAAAGCCAAGACCAAGAGCCTCCTCCTGCTACTCCTCGTCTTGCTCCCCTCCTGAATTGAGGTGCTAGTGTCCTCTGAGTTGTGTCTGAGATGAATACAGCTGCTAAGTGGGAAACCTGAGGGGCTACAAGCAATTTCAGCTGAAAGAATATGTCATATTCTTTATCTCTCTGGATAAAACCCAGTTTGAGAGAATTTAAAGTACCAGCATGGCTGGGCAAATAATTTCCCTCTTTATTTTGCCTTGTGTGTTGAGAAATCTGATGTTAATTTTTTCCTTTTTAGAGGAACCCAGGAATGTTTTATCCAAGCTAAATTGTCAGCAGTTTTGGCCAGATCTTCCCTGGGTCTTGCATGTACTGATGAAGGTGGGAGGGAAAGAGAAAGCCAGAGCCAAACCAGAGAACTGAAGAAAAGCAAAGCAGAGCAGGACACTAATATGCTTTTGGATTTCTTTTTCATGTTCTGAAAAGGAAATAGGGAGGAAAAAAAAATAATCTCTTCTCCCACCCTTCCCTCCAGACCACGGAATTAAATCTATAACCATTAGAGAAACATTTTGACCCAGACATCTTTTTTCTCTCCGCTCCTTCTCTGCATTCAAAAGCCTCCAAAGTGTCAGCATGTTTCCATGCAGGCGAGATGTGCATTGCATCTAAACAACATCATGTCAGTGTGGTGGAGAAAATTCCCACTGAGGGCCCTGCAGGTCAAAGCAAGCTAATGTATGATGCCCTCCCTTGCACTACTGAGCGTGAGTTGTGCTGATAAGACTCCGTTCTCTCTGTCTATTAAATCTTCTCTCCTGTATAAGCAATGCAGGCACTGAGTTATTTACTTATTTTTCTGTCCTTCCTCCCCCGTAAATTGTGATCCTTGAGCAGTGGGGACCCGCTCAGCCATGGGATCTGGTGGTAGCCATCCTGGTTGGTTTTATTTGATTTTTATTCCCTTTTTCCCCACTCTGTGACACTGCTAAGTTGTGTCTGGTTGCTTTATGTGCTGGTGTGACTTAGCTCGAGGGCCTGTCCTCACCTAGCACTGGGCGGCTCCTCCCGTCCCCGCTGTCCTGGGTGTGAGGTGAGTGCTGGGTTCCCCTTGGCTCCTTTGGAAAGTGGCTGTGGGGAGCAGTTGATATTTCACCGCTGCCTGAAGCTTTTGATGCGCAGGATTTTTTGGAAGGGAGGTGACTGGTTGGGAATTTTTCCCCTTTACCTCCACCCTCTCCATTTTGCACTCGTCCTTTACAGCCAGGGCACTGAGTTGCTCTTTCTCATGTTGCTGCTGCTCAGCGCAGGCATTTTGGTGCCCTTTCCCTATTTCCTGAGTCTTTTACCCCAGCCTTGGAGGTACCTGGGCTAATGATGAAGCCCCCTCCATGGATGGCAGTGGAAGGTTTCCAGCTCGGCCCAGCCCGTTGCACAGGGCTGGCTCATTAACCACAGCAAGGAGGGACAGAGGTCAAGCTGTGAAAGCTGCTCAAGTGGGGCTGTTTTAGGGAGCTGTTGGAGCCTCTTAGAGGAGAGGCCTTGGGGACTCATTATGTTCTGCTGGTGTTGCAGGCAGTGAGCTGGCTGTGGATCTGTTGTTCCGTGTAAACAGGTACACGTGTCAGGCACAGAGGGTCTCCTGCATCTGCTGCAGGAGCAGAAGGATTGGTGGTCCCAGGGAACTTGCAGGGTTTGGGGTAGGAAAGGTTAAAAGCAGGAAAAGAGGAGACTCTTCTGTATTGAGGGCCTGCTGCTTGCTGGGCAAAGAGGGTGCAGGTGAGGGGCTTTGAGTGTCTTTAGGAGTGATGGAGGGAGCTTGTGCCATGGAGAAAGAGCAAAAGAAACAAGGGAAGGCAGCCAGAGAGACACCTTTAATCTTTTTTATTAACTGAGTCTTTTTGCCTGTGGATTTGGGGAAGGCAGCTGGCTCCCTTAGAGCCAGGCTGGCAAATGAAAAAAGGGATGACAGGAGATCTCTGATGCTGAGAGTGGATAATGCTTGGAGGGGCAGCACTGGGGAGGGCATGAGCAGCGAGGGGTGCGGGGGAATCACCAACATCTGCTCTCACACTCAGTCTTCACACTGATCCCTCCTCGAATCTGCCAATCCTCTCCCCTAATCCCTAAATCCCACCGATCTGTGCAGCCACCCGCCCGGACACGTCACCCCTGCAATCTGCCTGCTCCCCTGTGCTGGGGGAGCAGCTGCTGGGCAGGACGGAACCCAAATGAGACCCTGCCCCTTGTTGTCAGGTGCTGATGACTTTCCCCACCTGGCTGAGAGAGGCAGAGACAGGAATTAATCAAACAGGCCTCAGCTGCTGTGAGGAACAACTCCCAGTGGGTCCTGAGGCAGCGGGGTTCAGTGGGGTTTAGGGTAGGGAGTGGTGAGGCCACAAATCCAGCCTGCTGACTGTGCTCCCCTGGTCTCCCTCGGGGAACCATGAAACATATCAGTCAAAATACAGGGAAAACCTGGGAGTGTTGCTATGGCTCCCCCCTGCCCTGTGAGTACCTTAAATGTGTGTTCAGGCCCAGACGTACAAAGACATCTTGGCAGGAGGCTCAGCTGAGAGCAGCCAAGTCTGGGGAAATCTGAGTCAGTTTTGAGGACAGGAGTTGTGTGGGATTATCACATCCCTGCCAGTGTTTCATACAGTTGGAAAGGGAAGAAAATGAGGAACAGCTCCCAGTGGGTCCTGAGACAGTGGGGTTCAGCTGGTTTTAGGGTAGGGAGCAGCCAACCCAGAGCCTGCTGACTGTGTTCTCTGGGATCCACAAAATGTATCAGTCAAAATATAGGGAAACCTTTTCCCTGTGGGGCTGGTGGTCCAAACACTGCTGGGGCTTCACCTGTGCAGCTCTTCAGGCCTAGACCCAGACTTCCATCCCTTCATCTTTGCCTTCTCAATAACGGCATGGCTGTTGCTGATCTTTCAGGGGGCAGTGCTGTTCCTCCTCTGGGAAATGCCAGCCTCTCCAAATGCAGACTTTGTGTGGACAGCAGGGGTTTGCAGGCAGCCTTTGCCCTTCTGCACAGGGACATCCCGGGGGGATGCTGGGTGTTATAAATATATAATAAGGTTGGCTTTCGCATTTGTATGTTCACTTGCAATCTCGTAAGTTAAGCATGTATTGCTAGCTGTGTGGGTCCTTTGTGTAACTAAAATATGTAAGGTTACCTTCTTCTTAGTTTATCTATGTGATATATTATGGGCTTTTCACAATGTTAAAATAACTCTGCTGTAAGGTTATAGTTTTTCTGGTTTTTGCTTAGTCATGGTAGTGGGATAGCTGATATATAGTTGTGCTTGTGAATGGACTGTCTGTTTGGTCGGGATGACATCCACGAACGTGTGATGAGGACCCTGCTATTGATGTGCCAACCATCAGCATCGGCCATCTAAAGAAAGCATGCACCAAGGCCCCAAGGCCCAAACAGGAGCTGATAACAGAGATGGACTATCAAAAAGTTTGAATATGCATAGTGATGTAAGACATGTAACCCTATGAATATGCAACAGGTTGGGGCAATGAAAAAGGTACTTAAAGAATGTCTCCAACCCTAGTAGCTGTGCTTCTTGGCTGAATGCCGAGGCACCCGGCCGTACTAACCCTTTGCTTTATGTTTGTCTCCTATTGTCTTTATTCTTATTAAACCTTTTATAATTTACCAGAAGTGAACCTCGTTTTTCACACTGGGGGCTTGGACTCACCCCCTGCATCGGGCTGGACAGGGGAGTAATGCAGGTTTCTGGGGAAGAGAGGGACATTCCCTGGAGGAGAGGTTGCTGCAGGGCTGCTTCCACCCCAAGGAACACTCTGGTGTCATTCTAAGGGTTTAAGCATTTTTGTTTTCCAAAGCTCACCTGGCTGTGGCTTCTTCGGGTCCTTCAGACAGTGCCTGGGGGCCCCCAAACAAACCACAGGCTGGTGCAGCAGAGCTCAGGGATGGACTGATCCCACATAAAATCCCAGTCCCTCTTCTTAAGGAAATGCGAGGTCCCTTAGGAGGAGGGAAAATGCTCAGCTGTCTTTGGTTGAAACCTGTTGGCACGGAAAAGTGCTGAGATGCCACCCGTCATCTCTTTAGCACCTTGTCAGTGGCTGAAGCCTCTGCCCAGCCACAGGGGCCATTAGGGAATAGCTCAGCAGCTATTTTTACACTCCAGCCAGCTCTCTTGGGTGTGATTTTTCCCTAAGATTTTTCTCCCCCTCTGTCCTCCCAAAATTAGCTGAATTTGCAGTGCTTGACACAAAAGAAGTGATTGGAAAAATACCATGCAGAGAGGCCTGGTAAACCTTTCCTAACTCCTGGAAACATGACCCTGTGCTGAAGGAAAACGTCCCTGCGGTCTCTGGGAGGGAAACTGAGCTTTGTTCCACGGCTTGTGGGCACGTTTGTGGTGTTTAGGGCTGGCAGTGACTCTGGTCTCGGGAAAGCAGGTGGATGTAACCTCTCTTGTCCCCGCTAAAGGTGTGATCTGGCTCCAGGGAAAACCTTTGTGTGCTCTGGGAGTTCTGTTGAGCCTGTCCAGTGTGACAAGTGCTCCAGAATTGCCTTGGCTCACCAGATGGAGCAGAGCAGGGTTTGCTTTTTGGGGCCACGTCCTCGTTGGGGTTTTGTTGCATGCACAGTGCGATTTATTGCTGTGGGAAGAGCTGGATAATGCCTGCCCCCGAACTGATGGGCAGTACAGGACATCCTGCACCTCAGGTGTCCTGCGGACCCCTGGCTAACAGGCTGACATGCAGGGATGTGCCGCTAATTGCTGTGATTAGTACTGCCCCACTGCCAAGGTCAGCCCTCAGTTGTGGCTCCCGGCACAGCCCTGCCACTTCAGTGGGAGTGATTTAAATGACACTCAAAGGCTGCAGGCAGTCCGATGGAATGGGGAGAGAGGGAAAAAAATACGATGTATGTGTTGCAGACCCGTGCAGAGGCACAAACTGACCCCGGAGTGATGATGCTCCTTTGGTCCCTTCCCTTTCTGGGGAAGGAACAGAGGAATGAAAGAGCCTTTGGAGCTGAGGCTGACCACGCTCAGCTGGCCCTTGGGGTCCTGTGCCCTGCCCCCAGCCCATGGAGAGCCAGGCAGTGAGAGCAGAAACAACTCAGGAATACCAAAAGCCCTGGCTGGGTTCCCAGCCCTGGAGCCAAGGGAAAGACCTCCCGAGGTGGGTGGCAGGAGCTCGGCAGCGAAGCTCTGGGGGTAAGGATGGGTGTTTGCCTCTGGAACCTGGCACCTCGCGGGCCCAAAACGCTGGTCAGGACTGAGGTGGCAGCGACAGAGCCTGGTTTGTGGTGGGAAGGTGGTGAGTGGCCAGCCCTGCCCAGGGCGAGCTGGCTGGGAAGGCTCCCATGGCTCTCTGCCTGCTGCCCGGAGCTGCCCGTGGAACAGATGAGCACTGGCATTCGTCAGGGCAGGGCAGAATTCTCGTGGGCCCCAGAATCTTCCCTGAATTCGGCTGCCTGGTTTTAACAAAACTTGTTTGCAGACACTTCCTCATCCCTCCTTCCCTGCTCTGGCTTTGCAGCAGCGAGGCCACAGTTCTGCCAAGTCTGGGGAAATCTGAGTCACTTTTGGGTGCAGGAGTTGTGTGGAGGGGGATTATCACACCCCTGCCAGTGTCTCTCAGTTCAAAAGGGTACAAAAAGTGTATTTTCCTCTCTCCTCCTTGCCAACAAAATTGAGGCTCCTTCTTTCTCTCCTATGGCTAAATCAGCTGAAGCCTTCCTTTTTGTTTAGGTAACCTTCTCTTATATTAAACATATACCCAGCAAGCCAGATTCATTACTTATTAATTTACAAAGTGGTAAATTTCAAAGCTGTCATCATGCTGAAGTCATGTTCACTTTAGTTATTCTGCATAATTAATTACAAAGTAATAATTTGTACATCATGGTATTTTCATTCCAACATGAAAGCCAAGGGCTGGGAGCCGTAAGAGCCTCAGGCACCAGTGAGGGGCGAAGGAGGTTTCCAGACG
Source organism: Promerops cafer (assembly GCA_013398275.1). NCBI lineage: Eukaryota > Metazoa > Chordata > Aves > Passeriformes > Nectariniidae > Promerops > Promerops cafer. The sequence continues at coordinate 163,859 of VZSE01001774.1, read as the reverse complement.
TGCCTGACTGAGGAGAATATCAACTCAGCCTTGCTTCTGGCCTTCTGGGGAGGCTCTTCCTTCTCGTTGTAATGACCTCTCCCCTGTGCCTGGAGGAGCAGCTGAGGGCACTTGGCTTGTTCAGCTGGAGCAGAGGAGATGAGGGCAGAGCTCAGGGAGCTGCAGCTCCTCCCGAGGGGCAGCTCCATCTCTGCTCTGGGACAGGGACAGGGACAGGGCACGGCTGGGCCAGGGCAGGCTCAGGCTGAGAGCAGGGAAGGGTTCTTCCCCAGAGGGTGCTGGCACTGCCCAGGCTCCCCAGGGAATGGGCACGGCCCCGAGGCTGCCAGAGCTCCAGGAGCCTTTGGACAGCGCTGCCAGGGGTGCCCAGGGTGGGATTGTTGGGGGGTCTGTGCAGGGCCAGGGGCTGGGCTGGATGATCCTGTGGGTGCCTCCAGCTCAGGATATTCTGTGATTCTCTGGAAAGGTCACAGAGCAGGTTTCTGTTTCCCAAACCTTGTCTTGCACAGCTGGTTTGCACAACCTGGTGCTGAGAACTACTTGCTGTGTGTCACAAGGAGCTCTCTGGTCCTCTCCTTGTGGTGGTGTGGAGCTGAACCTGCTCAGGGGTGCCTCAGCACCTGCAGTGATGCTGCACCTCTGGCACCTTCTAGAGATGGTAAAGGGGAGCAGGGTGAGGGCTGGGGGGGTGAACATATGGCAGAGCACCATCACGTTGTGTAGGGTGTTGAAAAATAAATGTTGGCTTGGGAGGCAAGAAATGCCAGTGTCGGGGGAGCTCCACAGGAAACAACCCCCAAAATTGCATTGATTTGTTCTTTTTGATGCTTGTTTTCATAAACAAAAGGAGCAGTGGATTGTGTCTGGGACTCCTGAAGAGCTGAGACAATGGACACAGGCTACAAACTCGTGCAGGGGTGGAGCAGCAGCTTCTCCCCTCTGGACTGAGCCCCTCTGAAGTGAGGTTTACACTCAGCGCTTCTCTCTGCCCCTGCTGAGGCTCCTCTGAGCCTTCCTTTCTGCCCATGTTGCTTTGGAGGGGGTTGATCTCATTTCCCAACTTCTCAGCCATGGAATTAAAAACTTCTCACTGACAGCTGAGAGGGCTGGACTCAGCCGACCTGTGGAGCTCAGCTTTGGGTAAAATTTCAAGAGATTCCAGCAAAACTCCCCATGAGCTCAGTGGCATTGATTTCCCTCCAGACATAATGAGCCTTAGCAGCTCCATCAGCTGCACATCTTTGATCTCTGTTTTACCATGAGATTCCTTCTGTCTCCAAAAGCTCTGATTTTTGTGAGTTGATTCCTCTCATTTTCAGGTTTTCCTGAGATGAGCCTGGCAGCTCCTGGCTTTGGCATTTGTGGCTCGCCTGGCCCTTGAGGAGAGTTCTGTTGTTGGTCCCTGAGGCAGTTCCCCCTCAGAGACCTGGATGTTCTCACACCTTCCCCTGGTGGTGCTGTTGGTCAGGGATGTCCCCAAGGTGATGCCACCTGAAAAGATTTCCCCAGGAGGCTCTGGAGGCCCTTCAGGCCCTGGTGAAGGGAGGAGCTGCAAAGGAGGACTTGTACCATGAGTGCCCTGAAAATCCCCTGGCCCCGGGGGTGCACCACAGGTGAAGTTTGAACGTGCAAGTGGAGAAAACCTTGTGTGTGCTCAAGGACAGCCTGTGCTTGCTTTTAATTGCCTGGCCAGGGGTGATGAATGGATCCCTTTGGATCTGCACCCTTCACAGAGCGGGCAGGGTCCAGTCTGACGTCCCAGCCGGGTCACAGCAGCCATGGGTCACTCGTGTTTTACTGCCTGTGTCCAGCCTGGCCCTGGCGGGAGCCTCCTGTGCAGCACCAAGGAAAGGGTAAAACCATCAATCTCCCACAGCCAAATCCCTGCTCCCCAGCTGGAGCTGCCTCTGCTGGGAGTGTCACTTACCAGTCCTGCTGCAGGAAAATATCTCCTGTGACAAGTCTAATTCATTAATTGTGGCTGATGATGTCACATGCAATTGGAACGGCGAGGGGCGAAGGGGACGTGAGCAGGGAGCGCTGGGAGGATTTCCCAACTTCCCTGCACTTCATGTCCTCCAGCACAGCCAGCCCTGACATCCCATTAGCAGGGAAATGCACCCGGGCTCATCCAGCAAAGCCTTTGCAACCCTCTGGAATCAGGGCTGCAATTTTGATGAAGTCTGCCCATGTTGATTTCCCGGGAAAACAAAAACAAGATATTGAAAGGAAACAGCTTTCAGAAATTGAGTGGTGTAACGGTAAACTTGTAATTTGGGAATGGTTGTTACATTCACCACTGCAAAGATCAATCTATAGCCTTTGTGAGCTGGTGATTTTGCCCAGTCTTGAGAACTTATTTTAATCACTTGACGCTAATCTCATTTCCAAGCCTGAAAATGGTCCCAAACATTGAAATTATATGTTAATATAGCGAGATTGACAAAAGGAAGCTGCTTGTATCGACTTGGAATTAATGAAGCAATTCAGCGATGAACAATATCGCTGGCAGGAGGTGTTAAGGAGAATTGTTGCAGTTGTTAAATTTTGGCACTGAGAGGTCTCATTGCTCTGAGGAGATGGTCGGATCACAGCAAAATGAAAATTACCTGGGAACTTCACAGGGTTTTAGTTATTCTGAGTCATTTCACAAGGAGCACAGCAGAAAACAGGGAAACGCGGGGGCGGGGGGGGACTCCTGGTTATCCACAAGTGCTCTTCTGCACTGGTGAGGGAACAGTCCTCTCTGCAGTTCTGTGACAGGGTGGAAATCACACCTTCCTCATCCAGGCTGGGCTGTGCCCCTCCAGCCCCCGAGGATGAGCTCAGTCTTACTCAATGTTACAGCAAAGACAGCTCTGGGGCAGAAGGGTCCTGACCATTCAGAGCTGTGAATTTGCAGGTCCTGAGACAGAATCACAGAATATCCTGAGCTGGAGGCACCCACAGGATCATCCAGTCCAGCCCCTGGCCCTGCACAGACCCCCCAACAATCCCCCCTGGGCACCCCTGGCAGCGCTGTCCAAAGGCTCCTGGAGCTCTGGCAGCCTCGGGGCCGTGCCCATTCCCTGGGGAGCCTGGGCAGTGCCAGCACCCTCTGGGGGAAAAACCTTTCCCTGCTCTCCACCCTGATCCTGCCCTGGCCCAGCTCCAGCCATGCCCTGTCCCAGAGCAGAGATGGGAGCTGCCCCTCAGGAGGAGCTGCAGCTCCCTGAGCTCTGCCCTCATCTCCTCTGCTCCAGCTGAACAAGCCAAGTGCCCTCAGCTGCTCCTCCTATGGCTCTATTCCCCTCCAAATCCTTCCCCATCCCCATGTCCCTCCTTTGGATGCTCTTTAACATTTTTACATCTCGTGTTGAGGTGCCCAAAACTGGCCCAGCCCAGAGCAGGAGCATCCCCTCCTCGCCAGGCTGTGGATGCTGGGCCTGGTGCCCCAGGGCTGTCCTGGCAAGTCCCGGGTGTGTGTTCCCAGCTGGTTGTGGCTCAGGTGTGTCCCCTGCCCAGGCAGCAGTGACTCCCTGCACAGCTCTGCAGGGCTGTGGAGAGCTCTGCTCTGCTGTGGGTTCCCCTTTTGTGGGACTCCTGTTTTGTCTGGGGCTCCTTGCACAGCCTGGCTGCCAGCTTTGCCTTTCTGCAAAGTGCTCGTGGTTTGTGGGGCTCCAGATCGTTCCACCTTCCCCAGAGCTCAATTTGTGCTGCTGGGTGGTGTCAGCAGAGTGAGGGCTTGGAGGAGCCTGAGCCAGGCTTTGATTCCCTGACTGGTGATCCAGCCCAGCCAGGAGACACGGAGCGTAAAGCTGCACGTCAGGAGAAAAGGAAAACTTGTTAAGAAATGGAGTTTCTGTTCTTTGGAATAAAATTCCTCAGTAAGACTACAGAAAGATGCCAGGATGTGTTGCTGCTGTTAACATCTCGAGGCTTTGAACTCGTACATGCAATACTTGAGAGACAATTTGGAGCAACTGCATTCAAGGCACAGCAAAAACGCCTTAGAAGCTGCTCGCTGACAGTGATAAACATGTGAAACGGGGAGGGAGGTGCCCAATGGATTTTGAAGTAGCTGCTGGTGAATCTGTTCCTCCAAGGGAGCCAGAGTTGAAAGTTGGAGCATGTTTACCAATTATTGACTCGCTGATTGATGGCTTAGGAAGATGAACGAGACGTGAAAACAGCAAGTTTCCCTTCAGATGAGGGAGATCCTGCCAGGGCGGGGCAGGACCATCACAGGCAGCCCTGGGCCTCCCTTTCCTCAGCACCGTGCCTGGAAATCACATCTGGTGTGGGAATGTGCCTTTCCCAGCATCCCAGGAGCACAGGGATTGATGCCCATGGACAGGTTTTCGCTCATCAGTCTTCAGCTTAGAATGGATTTTGTGTTCCCTGGTGTAAATCTGCGCTCGGAGCCTTTCCTGGGCTGCAGCAAAGTGCCTGTGCTGCTCCCAGGTGTGCCCACACCTGCAGCCTGGGGTTTGAGGGGTAGAGGAGATTGGCAAAGTTCTCTTCCCCCCTGCTTTGCAGGAGGAGGGGCGGGGGCTGCCTCTGTATCCTACCAGTTGTTCTTCCTAGAGCTCTCTTAGTGACAAACCTTTGTTGAGGTAAAACACACAGCACTTTGAAATTACAGCTTTTTCTGGTTTGGTACCTGGCTGGGGGTCCCAGTGGGCTGGGGGGTCTGTTCTGGTTGGATATTAAATACAGGTGGTTCATGTTCACCAAAGTGAAGTTTCCTGTTGAACTGTCAGGAGTATACCGCAAACAAAATGTTTATTTTTAAATCTCAGAGTGATGAAAAAATGTAGATAACTTTTTTCCTAGCTATAAATAATGCTGGGGTTGAAAATACTTTCATTTCATGAGCTGAAGGTGTTCTCTGAATGTAGCTCAGATTTGCAAAATTACTTCCCCCTCTCCGACTTTTTTTACTTGTCAACCCCCCTCAAAAACCTGAACTCTCTGAAAATGTCAGTTTGGGGAGGCACTGCTTTGAATTTTGGGCTGGAGAAAATTCCAGATCTCCTTGTGAAAGTGTCTGTCAGGATCTTGGTACCCCCCTTTTATCACTGTGCTCTGCCCGTGGCTCTCAAGTGTCTCCTCATTCCCTTGGTTCAAGGCACCACGGCCACATTTTGGTGATGGAAGAGAATTTGTCTGAGGTCATGGAGTGAATCCACAGCTCAGGTGGGACCTCAGTCCAGAGCAGCTGTGTCCAGGCTTTGGCTTTTAACCACCCACCCCTCTGCCCTGAGAATTAAACTGATGTGGGATCAGAGCCACAGCGTGGGATTAGGGTGCAGGGTAAGGAGTGGTTTTGGTGGAAGGTTTGAGATGGAATTGAAGCCTTCATCTGGGACCTTTTCCCGGCTGCCGCAGGGTCTGTGGCCAGGGGCAGCATCTCTGCTCCTGGAGAAATGGATGTTGTGTGCTTTGGTATCTCAGAACTTGGCAGGAGGAGCTCTGGGTGTCCCAGGATGAAATGAGCCATGAAAAGCAGCTCCACGCCGTGGCAGAGGCTCTCCAGGGGCAGCTGCACCGCGTGGGAGGCAGATGGATTGCGCTGTGTGACTGCAGGGATGCCGACTGCCCGTTCCCAGGTCCCACAGCGCCCGGGAAAAGGCGTGTTGGCAATTAATGCAAGCGACCTCAGCACATCAGAGCCTGCAGAGAGAGGGAAAACATCCTCCTAAAGCCAGTCCTGGGTGCATAAAAACAGCCTCAGCTTGCTGGGATCAGGCACAGCGGTGCAGAAATTGCTCACCCCGTATGCCAGGGAAGTCTGGTGCCTCTTGGATGGATCTGCTCTTACAGATCTCTGCCAAATCGCTGGCAAAGGCTCTCACTGGCTGCCTGCAGTTCAGTCCTGGCCCTTTTAGTCCCTGGATTGGTTCAGTGTTCTCTTAATTGTGACCCTCCCAGCTGGCAGGGCTGCTGTCCAGCCCATCCAAGGGCTGCCATGGGGTGCCCTGGCAGAGCTCCCAAGGGCCAGCATCTCCAGGGAGCCATTGGCTGGCCTGTGCCTAAATCCCACTGGCATTTCTGCTGGCACTTAATAGACTTGGCGTGCCCCTGCAAGTGCAAAATGATGGGATTGATGAGGTTTAGATTGGATATGATGGAAAATTTCCTCACTGAAAGCGTGCTCAAGCTCTGGAAAAGGCTGTCCATGGCACTGGTGGAGTCAGCATCTCTGGAAATGTTAAAAAATGCGTAGGTGTGGCCCTTGGGGACATGGTTTAGTGGTGGCCTTGGCAGTGCTGGGGGAATGGTTGGATTTGGGGATCTTAGAGGGCTTTTCCACCTTTTATGTTGGATCTGTTGTGTTCCTGGGGCTGGGTGCTCACAGACCCTCCTGTGAAGGTGCTGGTGCTCCTCGTCAGGGCTGGCTGTGGCTGGGCAGCTGCTGAGGAGGCATTTTTGAGGAAAGATGAATCTCACATCCTCCAGCCCATGTAAAATGGCCTCAACTTTATTTCCATAGAACCACAGAATGCTTTGGGTTAGAAGAGACCATAAAAACATCTCATTCCACCCCCTGCCACGGACACTTTCCACTAGAGGAAGTTTTTCAATTTGGGCATTTTTTTGTACTAAAACTCAATGCTGTTAGGGAAAAGCAAGAAGAGTCTTGGCAGAGGCTGACAGTGAGGATTAGAAATGGACATGGGTGAGCAGTGAGAGTCCAAGGTAAGGGCAGGCAGGGGAAAAGATGTTTCTATTTGCAGGGTTTGTTTGAAACTAATGGAACAAGGAGGGGGGAACACATTGTTTTTCTGCTCTGCAGGAGTCTGAATGTTAAATAAAGCGAGGCACTGAAATCCTCCTGCCAAAGCCCCAAGTGTTGGTGTTCTCAGGCACCTCTGTGTGTGTCTGGGAGCATCACGGGGGTTTGGAGTACACACCATGGAACCCCAGACTGGTTGGGGTTGGGAGGGACCTTACAGCTCATCTCATCCTCCCCCTGCCATGGACAGGAGCACCTTTCACCAGCCCAGGCTGCTCCAAGCCCTATACATGGACCATTTCCTGAGCAGTCTCTGGTTTTTGCTGGCCTGCAAACTCTCCTTTCCTTGCTCAGAAATCAGTCCTGAGAGATGCTCTGTCCCCCCCAGGCAGCCCCAGCACAGGCAGCCAGTCTGAGCCCTCGTGGTGCTTTTCTTTCTCTCTTACTGCAATACTCAGACCCCAATTCTCTGAGCCTCTTCTCTTGCCTTTATTTTCACTGCAAAGACACAATAGGTGTCTAAAGGTAAGAGGCAGTGGATGGGAGGTGAAGCTTTTAGGAGTCCTGGGGATAGAACAGAGCAGTTTGTCCTTCCTGGCATATTAGTTCAGGATTTTGCTGCCTCTTTGACAAAAGAAAGTCCAGCTTGTCACTGGTTTCCCTCTGATGATTCTGGGGTTTTGTGGAAAAAGCCAATCATTTTTTTTAGGTGGAAAAAGCCAATCTTTTCTTTCGTGAAAAGCCAGCTTTTCAGTCAAAGCCGGGTTTTCAGTAGGAAATGGTTGGATATTGATCATCCCCATGGAAAACCTGCCTCTGCAGCTCCCTGTCACCACGGCTCAAGCACAGGAGAAGCAGCAGCTGCCCTTCCATGCTCCCTCAGCAGCTCCAGCAGGATCTGTGAGCTCCAGGCAGGCACATCCACCTCCAGCATGATCCATGGCTTTGGACAAGGGATGACAAATGCCCCGTGTCCAGCTGAAATCACCTGGGTGCTGCTCAGAGTGGTCTCTGCTGCCAGAGGGGATTGGGTTTGGGCTGGGGGGGGTGGGAAGCTCTAATTATTTGTCAGATAAGAATCCAACCTTCTCTGTTCACTGCTTAATTAGCTGTCCACAAACTGGGATTAAAGACTTTGCATTATTGGCTGAAGAAAAATAAAGATGGTTTAACATGATTTCAGCAAGGAACCTTCAACAGCATCTGTTATCCTGCCCCAAATTCTGTGTGAGATGAACCCCTGACCCTGAGGCAGTGAGTTAGTGCTTGGAGATGTCTCCTGGACATTTACTCCGAGTGCTCAAGATGATGGCCCTGAACCTGACTGCTGGGGATGCTTTCTCTGTGTCTGGCTTAATCGGTTTGATAGACTGTCTATCATTTATTTTTACTTATTTGCATTTAGGAGAGGGAGAATTTGTTGCTTGGGCTCTGTCAAAGAGCTGTGGGCAGTGGCAGAAAACAGCATCTGGCTTGGCCCTCGCAGGCTTAGGGCAGCCTAAAATAGACCAGGGGGTGTTTGGCACAAAGTGGGGGGCATGAGCAAAAGCAATAAGGGGAGGGGGCTTTCCTGTCCCAGCCCCAGCACTGCTGGGTGTTAATGGGGATCATGCAAAGCAGGAAATTTCATCTGCATTTAGTGAAGTTTCTGGAGAAAGATTCTGCAGATTCTGCAGAGACGAAGCCTAAGTGATCATCCCCTGAGAGCTGAGGCTTGGAAAACTCCCCTCACCTGGGGTTTAGATGTAGTTGTTTCATCTGGGGTGAAACCAAGCCTCCTGCTGCAGGCAGAGAAGCCTCAGCTGTGGTATGTGATGGTCCTCCAGCAGGAGGGTGGCCTGGGATGGGATTTATGCTGCTGTGTCCAAAAGGCTGCTGTTCATATAAAGACTGGAGTAGGCTGAGGTTGGACACTGGGAAGGAATTGTTCCCTGGGAGGGAGGTGAGGCCCTGGCACAGCCTGCCCAGAGCAGCTGTGGCTGCCCCATCCCTGCGAGTGCCCAAGGCCAAGCTGGACAGGACTTGGAGCAACCTGGGACAGTGGGAGGTGTCCCTGCCCATGGCAGGGAGTGGAAAAAGATGACCTTTAAGGTCCCTTCCTGCACAAGCCTTTATATGATTCTTCACTGGATTTCTAGACCAGGGTACTCATAAATGGTTAAGTTAAGGTTGAAGTGAAGTTGTGTTTTTCTTTTTCTCAGTGATTTGCAGGCCACAGGCGGGGCAAGAGGAGAAAAGGCTCGCCTGTAGCACAGCAATAACAACTGGGAAGCAAGTGTCTGGTGATGTTCATCGTGTTACTGTGCTCCTTAAAATACATATGCCTTGAAGTCTGCCAGGCGTTTTGTTCTACAAAGCATATGGTTTAACAGATAAAATGATTTCTGACCTGGAGACCTGAACTGACAACTTTGGAGACAAATAAAAACCAGGATGGCTCCATCTGTCAGGGCTGGTTCATGTCCGTGCTGCTTACTGACATTTGTGTGTGTGCATCAGGAAAATGCTTCAGTGCCCCTTCCCCTCCCTTCCCCAGGAGCTGTTCACTGTCCACCCTCGTGTTCCTGGCTTGGTGCACGAGTTCTCCCCCAGGCCCTGGCCACGACCTCTGCTTGGAAGGGCTTTGCCAAGCCTGGGCCTTGGTTTCTTTAGCAGTTCCCTGCTCAGGCAATGGCTTGGTTGCTGGGTTCAGTCTGAAGCTTTGAGCAGGGCCTTTCCTCGACCCTTCTATGCTCAGGAGCTTCTCTCAAGTCAGGTTAGCTCCATGCCCATCCTGATGCCAGGCAGTAATTCAGGCATGCCATTCTAATGGCAAATTCTTCTGGATGACAAAGCTTTGGGTGCTGGCCCTTGTGCTCTGCCTCCATTTCAGTTTGTCACGTGTGTGTTTCTATATCCAAGATCCCCTCTCAGCTTCCTGGTTTTGACAGGGCTCTGTGGCCATGTACTTGTAGAGTGAATATCCTAAAAATTTCCTGTAATACCCCCTGCAAGCATCCCAGCCCTTGCAGAGGTGCTTGCTGGATTAAGGACTGGTGTCGCTGTTGAGTGCAGGGGCTCAGTGATGTTTAAGTCCCCTCCTGCAGACCGCAGTCATCTGTCAGCCTTGGCATGGTCACTGCAGCCAGACCAAGGCTGTGGAAGGGAGTGGTAGTCCAAGATTGACGTCCTGTCACTCCAAGCCCTTGTCCACAGTCTCTCCCCATCTTTGTTTTTGGCCCCTTCAGGCTCTGGAAGGCCTCAGCTCACTCACCCCAAAGCTTCTCTACTTGCTGAACACCCCCAGCTCCCCCATCCTTCCCTCCCAGCAGAGCTGCTCCACACCTCTGATCGTCCTGGTGCCTCCTCTGGACTGGCTCCAGCAGCTCCAGCTCCTTCCTGTGCTGGGACCCCCGAGCTGGGGCAGCTCTGCAGGTGGGGGCTCACCTGGGGGGGCAGAATCCCCCCTGCCCTGCTGCCCACGCTGGGGGATCAGCCCAGCACAGGGGGGTTCTGGGCCAGGGCCTGTCTGGCTCTCACCCACCAGCACCCCAAGTGCTTCACCCAGAGCTGGTCTCCATCCCTCCATCCCCAGCCTGGAGGGATTTGAGGATGGTTAGTGAGGGGTAGGTGCCACCAGCTCTCTGAGGCTTTGGGTGATGAACTTTTCCTCTGTTGCTTTCTAGAATAAACTTTCTTTCTCCTTTCCTCATTATTCTCTCGACATCCCCATTGCCCTGTGCACGTCCAGGGGAAGAACAGCTGAGGGGGATTATTTCTGCTCTCACCAGCAAATCCATCCCCATGTAGTTATTTAAAGCTGAAACTAAAAAGCCAAGCAGTGTCTGAGAACAGAAGCTCTGCTAAGAAGTTTTAAGCAAACATTATTAGATATGACCTCTTATTTATGAGGGACTTTGCAAAGGGAAGTCTGTTACCCTCTCACTGCCTCAGCAAAAGACCTATTTTCCCAGCCATAATATCCCTGCCAGCAATCAGTCTGATTGGAGCTTAGGATGATGCAGTAAATATACCAAAGCTGAATTTAACCAGCAGAGAAGCAAATAATAATAACTTGAGGCCTTTGGCCATAAAAATGCAGACGTTTACCTTGAATGTTGACTCAAACCATTTCAATTTTGTGCCAAATGAGGCTTGAAATGTATCACCCCGTGTTCAGTGTCCAACCAATAAAAATTGCCTTAAATATTGCACCTTCCTGCTGGCAGTGCTGCAGAAGTGGAACTACTCTCTCTTGGTCGGGGGCCCCCTGGAAGCAAGGCAATAATGATGGGGTTTGTTTGTTTATTTAGGGATCTCAGAGCAAGCTGTGAATATTCACTGATGTTGTGGAGGCTTTTTGCATTCACCTGGGCTGCACTGCAAGGTAAAGCTTTGTCTTTCTGCTCTGCCATCTCCAGACCTGCAATTCCAGGTGGAAGGAGCGGGATATGGTGAAGGAGGAGCACGGGTAGGTAAAGGAAAGCAGCCAAAATCTTTATCTCTGCACTTTCCTGAGCTTCCTGATTCATTAGCAGGCCTGATTATCCAGTTCCGTGGCTGTAATCCCTAATTAAACACCACTGCTGACAGCATGTTTGTGCCAAGCCGAACATAAGTGGCCTCTTCTTAATAAATGTGTAAGTCTGATCTCTGTACTGTTAACAGAAAAATGAGAGCCCCAAGTCCTTGGAGAGTGGTAATTGCCAGAGGGACTTGCTCTTATTTCACGCCTTAAATGCACAGTCGATGACCATTAATGTTCAATATCCTTTAAATTGTAATTCCTCGAATCAAAAGCTTGTTTTGAAAACGGAGGGGAGGCCTCTGTATGTGCCCGTCAGGCAGTGAGGGGGTAAGGAACCCATCTGGAGGAGAGGCCAGGAGCTGGAGGTGCTGTCACTTGTTTTCAGCTCCCGGTGTCTCCGCAGCCTTTCCGAGGGGACCGAAGGATGCTCGAGCAGCTGCTGATTCCTGACTGCACTGAAATGTTCTGTTGTCTTGAGAGTGGGTTAAAGATGTGCGGTGCTGTTTGGATTTCTGTTCCGTTTTGGGGTCTGTGTTTGGGTGGTCCATGTAGCAAAACTATTTAGGGGAAGAAATGAGGGGATGTGGTATGGGTGGAGTGATTTTTGTAGTTTACATTATTTTATTGCTTTGGCAGCAAACAGCTTTGAAATGGGCAAGACAGGACCTCACCAGCTCTGGGAGGGCTCCAACCTGGTTGAAGGAGGTTGATGGAGGTGATGCCACCTCACCCCCATGTCCATAGAGGAATTTTTCTAACCTCTTCTACCACAGTGCCTAAAACAAGAACAGCTTCTTTACGGAGAGTACCGAGGGAAAACAGATTTGCAGCTGGTGTGGGGATGTTTATGTATGGCACAGGACTAAAGTACTGCTGCCTTTTTGTTTCCAAAAGGTGGGATTAGCCTGAAAGCTTTTGGCCATAACTTTTGAGCCCATGGTTTAGGGAGGCTGAAGGATGAGGGTGCACGTGTGGGTCACAGCTGCATCCATCTGGAGTGATGCTTGGGAAGCACTCAGGGAGTTCAGCTATCCCTGCCTGGCCACACCTGCTGCTTCCCTTGTGCTTTTCAGCTCTTGTCTCTCCAATATCCACTGCCTTTCCCTTCTTGGGATGTTGTGCTCACACCGGGCAGGAGCAGTCCCCTGAGCCCCTGGGGGGCCTGGGTGGAGAGGGGGTTTTTCAGAGCAAACAGGGGGAGTTCCTCCCCCTTTGCTGTGACCCTGCTCTTCTTTCTGCCCAGCCCGGGGCAGTGGTTCAGCTGCAGAGGCTGCAGCAGATGGAGAGGCTGCCCTGGCGCTGGAGGCACTGCTATAAATTCCCCGTGCCCTCGGAGCTCGGTGCCGCACAGGGAACGTCTCCTTCTGGCACTCCGGGTCCGGCCTTTTGCTGGCTCCAGGGAAAAGCCTGGCTCTTGGGGTCAGGGCGGTGCTCTGGGTTTTTCTCCAAATGGGCTGGAGAAGGGCCAATACGTGCAGAACAGGGGTCCACCTGAGCCTGTGGCCCCCAAATCCAGACAGGTGCTGTGAGACCCCCTGCCCAGCTGTTGGGCCCTGGGTTTCCTAAGGGGTGGCCTTCTTTCAAAGAGCCACGTGAGCAATCTCAATCCTCCCCCCATCACCACCTTATCTTTTATATTTTATTTTCCCTGAGCAGATGTGAAGATCGTGCTTTTGTCAGCTTTCCTCCTGCTCCAAAAAGGGAAGAAGAATTTGAAAAGAATATTAAATTCAGGAAGGGTGCACAGAAGGGATGGGAACAAGTTTTCCTATTGCACATCAGAGCCGCGTGTCCCACATTCCCCTCCTCGAGGCGGATCCTTTGCCTTGATTTCTTTACCTTTTTCTTTTCTTCTGTCATGACTCCTGGAATAATTAGTTACTAGCAACTGTGTGTGTGTAGTTTTAAAGGCAACTTTTATATCAGCAGCATGGGTTCCTTCGCCACAGCTCTGCAGTGCCTCATTCCCTTGAGGATATGCAATCAGCACTTCTTCTGAACCCACTGATATACTTGGCCATCACTTAAATATCATTACAGGAAAGATTTCGACGAGATCACTGCACGTTAGACTTTAAAGTTTGACTTTAAAAGAATGTCTGGGCTTTGCTAAAAGGCATTAGTAATGGGATTCTCTATCTTTGAGCTTAATTTATTCTGAAGAGAAAAAAGGCCATTATCTTAAATCTTTTTTTCCCCTTTTCCTCCTCGTACAAAAAAGAAGAAAGGGAAAAGCAGCCTCTGAAGTCCAGCACTTATGGCAAAGCCATTGTTTAATTACTTGCTCTTTTCAGCCTTTGGAGGGAGGTGAGCTTGGGGGGAGGTGGCAGCCAACAGTGTTTTGGCGTCATGGCTCCTGTTGCTCCACAAACAATGCCAGGCTTGGGGTATTTTTTAACTCACCCTTCTCTCGACCTGCTTGGCTCCAGGATTAGTGAGTTATGGGTTCATTCTCCATGAGAAAAGCAGAGTCATTCCTGTTCCGCAGCTTTCTGGGTGAGCCTCGACTAAGCCAGAAGGAAAGGCAGAAAACCTGGGATTTCTCAGTGTTGGTCAACAACTGCAGGCTGGGAACCTTCCTCTAAAAGAGTTTGTGACAGACAGACCCTCCTTTGCAGAGCTCTCATTAGCTATGCCAAAGAGCAGACCAGGAGTGAGTCCATGGATGTGTTTTATGTGTGGACACTGCTGGCTGCAGCTCCTGGCTTCTGGAGGATTTGCTTTCCATCAATACCATCAGAGCAGAGAGTCTACAAACCTCCTGTTATTAGTGCCCAGCCAACCTTGAAATTTTTGGTGTATCCCAAGCCTGTATTGTGCTCACGCATCAAAACTGAGCAAAAAGTCTTGCCTTGGGTTTAATTCCACCTGAGGATAAGTTTAGTCTTGGGTTACAGCATATAGAGTTCTTAGATTAGGCCAGAAATAGCTTGCAGCAGAAGAAATTTTTTTTTTTTTTTTTTTTTTTTTAGCAAAACTGAGGAGCAAAACCCTGGGACAGGTTCAATTCCAATTTTTCCAATTCAGAGCCAAATGCAGCTCCCTGGAGCACAGAGCTGGGAGCCCCCATTCACATCAGTGCTCTGAACTTGGAATGTGTGTGTGGCTGGAGCAGGGAGGAGCAGAGGCTTTGCCCCAGGGCCATGGGAGCTGTATTGGTTCCAGCTGTCCTGCACTTGGGCTGTGACTTTCCCATTTCACTGGACCTGGTTTGTGCTCTCTGGGCCCTCCTGGGTACAGGCAGGACTCCATCCCTTGGAGCTGGAACTGCTGCAGCCGGAGTTATCCAACGAGCTTAAGGATCAATTATGCATTAGAGACCTGGTAATGATGAGAATTAAATGAGCTTTTGCTGAAGTGTGCCGTGCTTCTGTTCACCTTCACATGGAAACTGCTCTGAAGAGCACCAACATCTGCACAAATAATCCATCTTCTGGCAAGCACATTGATCCCGTGTTTACAGACGGGAGGGCTCTCCTGCTGCCTCTCCTGGGACAGGGAGCTCTGCATGCAGGAGGGAGGGATGTGGTGGTTTTCCATGCCTGGGATGTGCACATCAGCACCGAGTCACACTTCCGAGGCCATGGAGGCAGCAAGGTTGTTAAACGTCTTTACATTCTTCCCTCCCTCCTGCTTTGAGGCAGTTTCTCATCATGGAAATGCTGGGACAGTTGGGAGAGCCTGGACAAGTGAAGGCTCTGGGGAGAGCTTAGAGCCCCTTCCAGGGTCCATTGACCAGCCTCAGGTCAGGACTTTGCCATGAGGCAGTGTGGAACATCTACCTGGACACCTATGCATGATCCAGCTGCTCCTGCAGGTACAGGTGAGTCTGGATGGAGTTGCCAGCTTTTGGCAAAGGTGCAAGAAGGTTTCTGCTGTACCACTGCCTTGTGAGCCCAGGAACCAGCATGGGTGGTTTGAGCAACTTTTATGCTGGTATTTGTCTGTTGTTCCTTTAGAGAATCCCAGAATCATTGACCTGGGTTGGAAAAGACCTCCCAGATCACCGAGTCCAGCCTGTGACCGATCCTGACTTTGTCACCCAGCCCAGAGCTCTGAGTGCCATGTCCAGGCCTTGCTTGGACACCTCCAGGGATGGGCACTCCAAACCTCCCTGGCAGCCCCTGCCAATGCCTGACAACTCCTTCAGTGAAGAAATTCCTCCTAATCTGAAGCCTGAACTTTCCCTGGCACATCTTGAGGCCGTTCCCTCTCCTCCTGTCCCTGTTCCCTGGAGCAGAGCCCGACCCCCCGGCTGTCCCCTCCTGGCAGGGAGTTGTGCAGAGCCACAAGGACCCCCCCGAGCCTCCTTTCCTCCAGGCTGAGCCCCCACAGCTCCCCCACCAGCTCCTTTTCGTAGGACTGACTCTCCAGCTCCTTCCCCAACTTCACGGCCCTTTTTTCTTCAACTTTAGGGTTGGAGCCAAGCCACCTTTGGCATTTTGCTTGTCCCAGGCCTGGATGGTTTTAAGCGAGGTCCTGACTTTGGACATGACCCAAGGGTGTGTTGAGTCATCCAAGGGTTCCAGTGCTTTGGGTGTTTTCTCATGGGTTTGGTCTTAGGCAAGATTTTAACCTTGGTCTCCTGACTCAAGCAAGTGTCACCGGGCATCTGTAGCATAATCTTTAACTTGTGCAACTTGCAGAGATGGATGCAGGGTCTCCAGGACAGCCCAGGCCAATGGTTAAAACAGCATCAGTTCAAACTTCCCTTGCTTGAGTCCCTGTGAGTCCGTTCCTCCCCATGGCACAGCTAAATGATGGCACTTCCCTATTGCAATGCAGTTCTGGAGGTTAATTTATTTTTTCCAACGCACTTTGCAAACATTAAGTGTTACATAAATCTCAGGCATTATTATCCACAAGATGTATTGATTTGCAGTGTGGTCGTATTGTCTGGATTTCTTTTTTCCTTTAAAAATTTCAATCCATTAGAAGGAAGGGGGAGGAAGGAGGGGAGCCCCATAGGTCTTATAGGAGACCAAATAGTTCCATAAACACAGAGCTGAAAATGGCCGATCAATGAGAAGGCAAACGGGGCCAATTGTGCATCAGCTCCTGCCTCCTGTTATGCTTTGCACTGGGGACTCTGGGCTTGCTGGGATCAATGCACGAGTGTGGGGACCAGCTCCCACAAGAGTGGGACATTTTCCCACTTCTCCCTTAATTCCGTGACCCTCTGGGACTCTGCTGCGCCCTGCTGCCTTTGGTTTTCAAAAGGAGCAGCTCACGTGCCATTGGGAAGATCCAATCCTGCCAGCAGTGGTATTTATGCTCCTGTGGCACTGCTGTGGGGACAGGGAAATACACACCAGCATTTTGGGGGCTCTGAGGGCGACCACGGGGAATAAATCACGAGGGAGCAGCAGTGGAGAGCAGGGCTGCTCCTACAGCTCCTCGATGATGCTGTAATTTACTTTATCAGGAACAGCAGGACAGGAGAGATAACTGAATGCTTTCTGTTAGGCTGAGGGCTGACAAACATGGGGGGTTATTTTTTGGCTGAGTGACACTGTAATGGCAAGCATTGTGTCCTTCTCCATTTTTATTTGGAAAGCTAAGATGGAGCAAGCAGGGACCATCTGTCTTTTAGGCATGGAAAGGTGTCCCCTCCCCAGCTCCAATCAATCATAACTCTCCAAGAGTCATTGATTTACAGACAGCCCCAAACCACCTGCTCATTGCATCCCCAGGTTTTTGGTTTTTTGTTGTTTTTTTTTTTTTTTTTTTTTTGTGAGAAACTCTGAATTCTGCATTAGTGGGAGGCAGAAAGAGGCAGGACAGTGTAAACAGTGAGTTGCACCTCCCTTGACCTGCTTCCCTGGCTTGCAGAGCCAACCTCTGGTATTCCCAACTCACTGCTCACATCTGGGCTGAGACCAAGAAAACTTCTCTCATAGTCTGTAAAATCCTAAGTTTTTGAGTGAATGAGACGGGAATGGCTGATCTGGGGGGAACCAGCTCTTGCCAGTGCCAGTAGTTTGGTGTTGGTGTTCAAGTGTTGAGAGTCTTTTTTGGAGCAGAGTCTCAATCCTCTTGGATTTTCACTGGAAAAGGGGATGTGTGGTGATTGCACCAGGCTCTTGTGTGTCTCTGCCCTGGATTCTCCCGTGTGTGGGGAGCACTTGAATTTTGCCGTGGTGCACCAGTTTCCCAGACACAAAGAACTGCAGAAGCAATTGCTTTCCAGCAAGCCAAGAAGCCATGCAGGGTTAGATTTTGTTTACTGGATGGGATTCATGTTTGCAGAAGTGCTTTGAGATTCTGGGCAGATGGACCCGACAGAAGTGCGAAGCTCTGTTGTTCTTCTCCAGTGACAAGATGTGAACGCTGAAGCTGCACTTGTAAGAAACTTTCCCCAAATCTGAAGTGTGCCAAGGTTTCTGAGCTGATCTGCCTCTGCTCTTGAGAAGAGTGGCCCTTGTGAGGCAGTAGATTACAGCAGTGAGTTGTGCTGGGAGCGGGATCTCTCTCCTGCAGAACACACTCCCATTGTCCCAACCACAGTTTGGTATTTGCCATAAGCCACGCTCGCTTATGAAAAACCATTTGCAAGATAAGTAAAGGAAAATGTAATCCCTGAGTGGAATGAAAGGTGCTTTGAAATGAATGGGGGATAATCCTTTTGTTGTCTGTTACAAATGCACTTTATTTCTGCATTATCTGAGCATGAGAATAGACTGTTCTCTCAACCAACAAATCCACTGCAGCACCCTCTCCTCGGCGCTCAGACCCCAGTGCAGCGACAGAGCCGCCTCTGAACTCCCTCAGCTCGGCGGGTTGCAAAAAGGGCTCTTTTGAATTTCAAAATCCTGCTGGCGTGATTATTTTGGCGTTTGCAGTGTGCAGAGTCTTGGCTTAAGTCACGCTAAAGACGCGGGTTGGGATGCAGGAAGTGGTCTGAGGGATTTAGCTGCCTACCTGCCCCTGCCTTCCTATCCAAACAGGCAGGGAAATCTGCCTAAATTGCTTTTAAAATCACAAAGCCTCTGCTCCAGGGACTTGTAGTCGGGGTCGAAGGATTTCTTCCATCTGCTTTCAGTGTGTTTTTCTTTGTTGGCAAATTTCTCTCGGCAAGTTCAAGCCCATTGATTTATGCAAGGAGATGTTTCCAGCTTCTGCTGGACTTCATGACCCTTGTGGCAACAGCCAGGCCAGATCCATCCGGCCACTCCAGCAGAAAGGAAGGCTCAAAGCTTAAAGAGTGAGCACTGCAGAGCCTGGAAGGGTAGCAGCTCTTTCCAGCTAATGTTAAAGTGCTTTAGTTACTGCAGGCATTGATTCTGGGGCCCTGGAAAAATGCATCCCAGCATGGCTTCTCCTTGGATTTTCAGTGAGGCACCAAAGTTCAGGAGATAAGTCATGAGTCATTTGTTCACTCTGATTTTATTGTCTGCCATACCCAGCCTCCAGCCAGAAGTTCAAAACTTCTTTACACTCTTCCCTCCCTCCTGATTTGCTGCAGTTTCCCATCATTGCTGGGAGAGCTGGGCTGTTCAGGCTGGAGAAGAGAAGGTTCCAGGGAGACCTCAGAGCCCCTTCCAGTGCCTGAAGGGGCTCCAGGAGAGCTGGAGAGGGACTGGGGACAAGGGATGGAGGGACGGGACACAGGGAATGGCTCCCACTGCCAGAGGGCAGGGATGGATGGGATATGGGGCAGGAATTGTTCCCTGTGAGGGTGGGGAGGCCCTAGAATGAATTGCCCAGAGCAGCTGTGGCTGCCCCTGGATCCCTGGGAATGTTCCAGGCCAGGTTGGATGGGGCTTGGAGCCACCTGGGACAGTGGAAGGTGTCCCTGCCCATGGCAGGGGTGGAATGGGATGAGCTTTAAGGTCCCTTCCCACCCAAATGATTCTGGGATTCTGTTTCCATTCTGTGCTGAAGACAGGATGCAGATTTTCTTTTGGGTTTTGCTTCAGGAAAGTCCTTGGAAGTGAGGCCTGTCCTGGACGGAGTTGTTGCAGATCTTGCAGGCTGGGCAGTGCCTTTACCTGGGTGGATTCCCTGCAGCAATGCTCTGTGCTCCAAGCCATGAGATCCCATCAGGATCCCATCAGAGCCCAGCTGTGCAGGGACCATGGTGGCTTCCCCGAATCAACAGGTCCGAGCCTGGGGCTCCCATTATTCCCACTGCCAATGGCATGCATGGTTTTGGTCTTGGAATAATCCAGTTGCTTTTAGTAAAACAATTCTAGCTCTTGTAAATTTTCTTTGCAAGCAATTAGAGGAGAATAGGAAATTAATTAAAAAGCTAATTATTAAGCCCATGAATGTTGTTTTCAAATTTTTTAATGAATTTACTTTTGCTAAATGCTGCCATTTCCATTTTTTTTCAGCTCTGGTGCTGGCTGTAGGTTGGGAAACTGAGGCAATCAAAGAGTGGGCTCCTGACATGGCATGGTGCCGTGCTGGCTCCTAAGGAGATTAGGACATAGATGATGGAAAAGACATAGGAACAGCACTAAGCTGCCTGTAAGCCTGTTGTCTTCCAGCTTTTTCCATTACAAAGCACAAAGGAAATTCAGGTTTTCTGCCTCCTGGAGTCTCATGCCATCATAATCTCAAGCTAATCCCTTCAAACAAGCATTTCCCTGGCCTTGGAGCAGGTTTGCTTTCTTGGGAGCCACGAAATGCTGCAATTAATCGGGGTGCTTAGGTGGCTTCTTCAAGACCACACTAGGCTCAGCAGCAATTTAAAGCAAGTGTCCACTGGTAAATGGTGAAAAGCACCCAGGGAAAAGCCGGGATGTTCCCATGCATAGCAAACGATTCATTAGCATCCAAGCAATTATGCAGAATACCAAAATGACCTTGCAGTCATTAGGAGAGAGGTATGTTATGACTTAAGTTTAGAGGGACTTGCATTACAATGTAACATCTAATTAGTGTTACCTCTGCTAATTGCTACATATTGCTGAGGTATATAAAAATAAACGCCTGAGTGGTACCGGGGCCAGCAATGCCGAGGCTGCGCCCGTGTTGGAACAGGGGGAGAAGTTTCCTGCCATAATGAGCAGCAGCAGCTTGGTTCCCTTCGCTGGCAGCTTGTTAATGTGGCTCTTGTTGTCTGCTGAATGTAAAGAGGGTTTTTGTGAGGGGACTGTGACTGTTGGGTTCTCCAGTGCCCTCTGTGAGGCGGGTTCCCACTGCTGGAGTCTGGCTGAAACCACAGGGTAATTCCTCCAGCAGCAGCTGGTGGTGGTGGCTCTGCCAAAAAGGTGATTCTGGCATGAGGCTGCAGTCATGGATTTGGGGGCAGAGCCTTCACCTGTGCTGCCAACAGTAAATCATGGAATCTTGGAATTGTTTGGGTTGGAAAATATTGCAAGATCAAGTCCAACGATCAATCCGGTGCCACCATCATGGCAGAGACCTCTGCTCCCAGGGAACAGCACAGAGTGAGAAACAACAGCCTCAGGCTGCACCAAGGGAGGCTCAAGTTGGACATCAGGAGGAATTTCTCCATGGAAAGGGTGCTCAGGCATTGGCAGGGGCTGCCCAGGGCGGTGTAGAGTCCCCGTTCCTGGAGGTGTCCCAGGAAGCCCTGAACATGGCACTCAGTGCTCTGGGCTGGTGACAAAGTGGGCATCGGGCACAGGTTGGACTTGATGATCCTCAAGGTCTTTTCCAACCTTAATAATTCTGTAATTCTCTATTCGCCACTAAACCATGGCCTCAAGTGCCACCTCCAGCTGTTCTTTGAACACTTCTAGGTTGGGTGACTCCACCACTGCCCTGGGCAGTCTGTGCCAGTGCTTGACAACTCTTTCCACGGAGAAATGTTCCCTAATATCTAATCTAAACCTTCCCTGATGCAACTCATAAAAACAACATAAAGGGAAGAAAGAAAGGGAAAATAAAGAGAAATGCTGAGGCTTTTATCCCCAAGTGCCTGTGAGTCCTCTCCCCAAAGTTAAAACCTTTGGAAGATCAGTCTCTTTGGATAAGCCAAGAATAAGAGATGTGTTGACCAAGGAATAATCTCTGCAGTAGGCTGTGCTCTGGGTATTCTCATGTATACAGGTGATCAATTACTCTCTTAATAAAGAGAATCATTTTGTCTTCATCCTGCCCTGCTGATGAGTGGCACACGTACAGGAAGGCAGGCTTGGAGTTCAGGGAGCAGACCAAGGGTGACAATGCCAGGAACAGTGTTGGTGTGATCAGGACAGTTTTCATTCTACTGGAACTACAAGTAAGGGGGTGGAAAGCCACTGGGAATGTTAAAAACAAAACTGTGCCTGTCTGCATTCCTGGCTTATGAACACATTCACTTCTCAGCTTCACAACACTTCAGTTTCCCAGCTGCCCGCATGAAATTTTGAGAGGTTTTGGGGTTTTTTTTATTGTTTGTTTGTGATTTGTTTTGATTTTCTTTCATTTTCAACAACGGGGTTAGGAGAAATGGATCTGCTGATAATTAAAGTGAAATCTTTGTTCCATGCGGTCTTTAGTCCTAAGATCATCATCAGAGGCAGACAGTGATATTTTGATATTCTAGACAATTTTTTTTTTGATATCTGGAGGGAAGTTACAGAGCAGGGAAGGACGGCAGGCCTGGCAGTTTAATAATCGCTCTGTCTAATGTGCAGTATCATGGGACACCTCTCAGATGTCTCCACGGTGGCTTCTGTGTGCTTCAAACACGTGTGCTCTTAACTGCAGAAACCAGCTCCTGAATTAATGACTGCGGCTTCAAAGGAGCCTCCCCCTCCCCAAGCTGGAGATCTGAGGGCCATCTCCAAGTGGGTGACATGCCTTTGAAAATTATGCAGAGCAAACAATAAACCTCATTAAAGGAAGCCAGCAAAAGCAGCTCAGCAACCCAGCACGGGGGAACGGACATGGTGGGGACACAATCCAGGAGCTCTGTCCAGGGCCAGGCAGTACCAAAAACTCTGTGTGTGAGGGCAAAGTGCATGTGAGCTGAGAGTGACGTGCCAAGTCCTGCCCTTGGTCACACCAACCCTCTGCACAGCTCCAGGCTGGGGTGGAGTGCCTGGGAAGTGCCCAGTGGGAAAGGACCTGGGACTGGTGGTCAGCAGTGGCTGGACATGAGCCAGGGTGTTCCCAGGTGGGCAAGTGGCCAATGGCCCCTGGCTGTGCCAGCCCCAGTGTGGGCACTGGACCAGGGCAGCGATTGTCCCTTGACACTGAGCACTTCTGAGTGACCTCTGATCCCATGTCCAGTTCTGGACCCTCACCACAAGAAGGACATTGAAGGGCTGGAGCATGTCCAGAGAAGAGTCTGGAGCCCCAGGAACAGCTGAGGGAGCTGGGGGAGGTCAGCCTGGAGAAAAGGAGGCTCAGGGGGAACCTTCTGGCTCTGCACAACTCCCTGACAGGAGGGGCACCCAGGTGAGGGTCAGACTCTGCTCCCAAGAAATAAATGATAGGATGAGAGGAAACTACCTCAAGCTGCACCAGGGGAGGTTTAGATTGGATATTGGGAAAAGTCTCTTCACCCGAAGAGTTGTCAAGCACTGAAACAGGTTGCCCAGGCAGAGTCCCCATCCCTGGCAGTGTTCAGACAACACGTGGGTGTGGCACATGAGGACATGGTCTGGGGGTGAACATGGTGCTGGTGTTGAGTTGATGGTTGCATTTGATGATCTGAAAGTTCTTTTTAAACCTTAACAATTCTGTGACTCTGTGAGTGCCCATCCCGATGAGGCTGCAGTGTTCCCTCTGAGGAGCTGTTGCCAGGCAGAAGGAGCCTGGTGGGATGTGGTCCATGGGCAGCTGGGAGGCTTGGATGAATTTCTTGTCTCCTGAGAAGAGTTGGGCAGTGCAGGGTGGCGCTGCTCACCTGCTCCTTCTTCATGGTGGGGTTGTGGGGAGGGTTTTCTAAGCAGAGTGAGATCAGTGCCTCGACAGGCAGCAGTCCCACATTGACCAGGACCTCTGCTGAAGTCTGCTCCACCTCACTGAGCTCCAGCCCCACCTCCAAAGAGAACCCACCTTCCCATCAAGCTTGGGGCCAGCTCGGCCGCCCCAACACTGCCCATTTTGAAATGAGAATTAATGAGTTCTTCCATCTGATACTTGTTTGAGATTTGCCATTTGGGTTCATTTTAAACTAATTTTATTCTCCGTGTCACTGGCAATTTATGCAGCAAACGCAATTATTGGAGATGAACGCCTGCCACAGCTGAAGGCTACAAGTGCCACTTCCTTGGATGCATGAGGAGCAGAGCTGGGGAATTGGGACGGGGGGAGGGAGAAGGAATATTAGAAAAATAATCTTTCCCTACAATGCTCTCAGAGCTGATACACACACCTTCATAAAAAAGTAATTTAATTTTCCCAGTGCAGCACGAAAAGGAGATCTAATTATCCACTTCTAAATTGCTTCCTTAATTTTTCAAAACACGGCTTTTTGTTTATGCCTCTCTCCGAGCCCTGCTTGGAGCCTGCCATGGAGCTCACCTCCATCTGGAGGTCAGCGATAAAGCCACCTGGAAAGGAACTTGCTCCTGATAGCAGGTGTTGGAGCTCCTAATGTGCCACGTGGGCCTTTTGTCCATGCTAATGGGGCTTCTCCACAGGCGGCATCCTCTGGTGATTCTGGGAATTTGGGAGGCAGCCCCGGAGCTTGGCTGGGGATGTGCATCAAATGTGGTTTCTTTTCTCAAGGCTTGCAGGAGTTTTGCTGCCTCAAAGCTCTGCATTTTGCAGCTTTCTGGGTTTCTGGGTCTCGCTCAGCAGCGTTGCTATGGCCCCACGTCTGTTCTGCATCCGTATCAAAGACTGTAATCCTCCAGAATTAAATTTCTGGAGTTTCCAAGAGCTCCCTGTGGGCGCTGCCTTTTAGGGTGTTTATTTACCTTGGACCTGGACAATACGTTCTGCTGAGTCCCCAGAGACCGGTGTTTCTGCAGAAAGCTCTTGTAAAAATCATCAGCTGTGTTTGAGACAAGTGTTTGAAAAACCTCCTGGTTTTGATCATGTTGCATCCTGCGCCTCTCCGTGCTCCATGTGTTCTTCCCGTGGATTTCCCTAAAGTTCAGCTCACAGGCTTGCTTTAGAATGTGAAATGATGTACACACACGCCTCCTCTAATATTTATAGGATAAATGCTAAGCTGTACTTCAGTGATTATCAGGAGCTTCTCAAAAACAGGTTTCAGGTGTTGGAGCTGACATGACACCTTCAATTATTTACTGGGTTTCAAACTGCTGGCTGTGGTTTGTTCAGATATTCCGAGGCTCACAAACTGGAGCTGTTCAGCCTGGAGAAGGCTCCAGCCTTGGAGCCCCTTCCAGGGCCTAAAGGGGCTCCAGGAGACCTGGAGAGGGACTGGGGACAAGGGTTGGAGGGACAGGCCAAGGGGCAGAGGGCAGGGATAGATGGGATATTGGGAAGGAATTCTTCCTTGTGAGGGTGGGGAGACCCTGGCACAGATTACCCACAGCAGGTGTGGCTGTCCCTGGATCCCTGGAAGTGTCCAAGGCCAGGATGGATGGGGCTTGGAGCAACCTGGGACAGTGGAAGTTGTCCCTGCCCATGGCAGGGTGTGGAACAAGATGGGTCTTTTGAGGTCCCTTCCCACCCAAACCAGTCTGTGATTCCATGATGCTATGAAAACACTTCCAGTGTGTGTTGTCCATATTTTAAATTTCTTTTTGTGTTGCATCCCACTGTTAAACTCCCCCTCTCTGTGCTCCCTGCCTTGTTGGGTCTGAGTTCTACACTGAAAGCTCCAGGGATGGGGATTTTATTCCCTGTTGGTCTCACTGGTGCTGGATTAGATTCTTTTGTTTTACCACATTTTTTCCCCCAAATATTAACGGCAGCATGCAGAGCTTCTCAGGGTACCTTACAGAATCCCAGAATGGTTTTTTTGGAAGCGGCCTGAAGGATGGTCTAGTCCCAACCCCTCGGTGCTGTGGCAGGGGATGTCCACAGCAGCGTGGGGTCAGAATTCCCACTCCTCCAGCCGGACCCGAGGGGGTCAGGACCGCAGGAGCCGGAGCCGGCAGCTGCCGGCAGAGCTCTCCCGCAGAGCCTGGCTGTTCAATAATGCTCTAATTAACTACTGCAAACTTCAGAGGACCCAGCTAACTCTAATTGAGAGATCAACAGAGGCTGCAATGAAGTTAGATGTGCATACTAATTACTGAATTATCTAACACCTGCTTTGGAGAGCAGCACCAAAATATAAATACATTTTGCATTGTAAGGCCCTTGCTTTGAGGAAGGCGAGATCTTGCCTTGTCAGACACAGCTCAGATCCCTCACGCTGGCTGCAGCTTCCCAGAGGCGCCTCGTTGGAAAAGCTCTATCCTTTATTTTTAGGCAGGGTAGTGAGGCTGTCATGTTGCAGGCTCAACTTTCGAGAAGCCAATTAAGCAGTACTCCAAACATTAACTCAGATGCTCCCAAGGTGGCACTGAGGATGATGATGATGATGATGATGGCAATGACGTCCTTGGCAAAGCCCTGGTGAATTCTTACAGCGCTCTGAGTTTCACGTCAGTGTCCAAATGACACTCGGTTTGCTGGCAGCTCCCAAAGCTACTCTAAAAAAAGGGTGAAAAAAAAAAAAAAAGATTCATTTTTCAGCTGCTGAGTGGCAAATACAAAGGTGAAGTATCCCAGGCATTAGTGCAGGGATCCACGGGAGGGCTGTGGCCAAGCGCTCTTGGAATGGGGAGGAGAAACAAGAGACGGGAGAGGAAAAGCTGGTTTGGGGGTTTTTATTATTATTATTATTCCATTCTGTTGGGGTTTTTTGCATACTGATCTGAGGTGCGATTTCCACATCATCAGCTCAGTCAGCCATCACCAGCAGCCCTCTGAAGGCAATAATTTTCTGCTAAGCAATTTTGTCACCATGCCGGAAGGATAAATGAAACCAATGTTTCAGTGCTTTGTCCAGCCTGGAATCAGCACGTGGCACATCTTCCCTCAACCAGTAGTTATTCCCTATTTTCTTTTGTTGAGGATTAAGCTGCTTACCATGGCAAATGCGTGAGCTTTGCTATTTCCTCCCCCTTTTTTCAGTATATTTGCTCAAGTGAGACTCGTTGGCTGTTTTGATGGTTTCAGTAATGCTGTCTCCATTTGTTAGAGAGCTGGTTGGATGCTTTCCTGCTGACAACTGACTATTCCACCCCTCCTGAAAGGCAGGAGCTGTTGTGGAGCCTCCTGCTCTCGAAGTACTGCTTTTGCTCATGGTTGTTGTGATATACAAAGCCTTGAAATCCAAAATACTTGACTTCACTGAGCTAGAGCCAGGTAGGGGAGGGGGTCTGCAGAGCAAACCACCTCTTCTTTGGAGTCCCATCCTGACTCCAGGTTCTTTGGTCACCCTCTTGGAAAGAGATACAACATCTCTGTCACTGCCTTGTCCCAACAACCCTCTCCCCTTGCTGCTGCTCAAATGGCCTCACATGCATCCCCACGAGGTGTCTGCACTATTTGGGGGAAGGGGTTGTTAGAAATTCCCCTCGCGCTCCTCTCACCCACCGCAAACTGGGATTATTGACTGCCTGTGATGCTAAACTTCCCTCAGCCTGCTGCTTACTTGGAAAATCTTTCTGTAACCGCAGTTGCCAAGCAACTGTCAGCTGTATTTCCAAGATGCTCAGGCTGCCTTCAAGATGTTTGGACCCAAATGCTGCTGCTCCACTCTCCAAGACTGCTGTTTTCCCTGGGCAGGGAGCTTTGGGAAGGCCAGGTAGGGTTCCTCCCACCCTGACATTCTCTTCCCTGGCTTTATTAGCATGTTTTCCCAAAGCTCTGCCCACTCATCCCATTGATTATCCTGCTGGTTGGGCTCTGAGGTGGTGCCTGGCTCTCCCTCCAGCATGTGCTTGGACACCTGGCATGGTATTGAGTGCAAAAGAGAGTTGGAAATCCAGATGTTGCACCTCATCACTACTAAAAGCATTCCAGTCTTGGTTTTTTCTTATTAGGAAAAAAAAAAAGTGGATTTTTTATAGGAGCTAAAACAATTAAAGGACAGAAAAGCTGAAGGTGTAGGTTTAGATGAGATGTTAGGCAGAAATTTGTTACTATAAGGGTGGTGAGAAACAGTGCCCAGAGTGGTTGTGGACTGCCCATCCCTGGAAGTGTTCAAGGCCAGGTTGAGCAGCCTGGTCTGGTGGAAGGTGCTCTTGCCCATGGCAGGGGGTGGAATGAGGTGGGCTTGAAGGTCCCTTCCCAGCCAAGCATTCCATAATTCTGTGATGGTCTTGATGCCTTAGGATTTCAGCTTTTATATTTTCCATCTATTTGTAACCCTGCAGTTCTTTAGTGCAGAACTCCAAACTCCACACCCAGTGTCAGCTGCTGCTTCCCCATTTTGGGCAGACACAACAATTCCTCTCCAGGCCTGGCAGTCAAGGACACCTCACTGCCTCAGGCCCCAGAGATGGAAACAAAAGTGAGTTGGGGGAGCAAACTTGGGGTGAATGACTTCATTACCTGAAGCTGTAATTGGCAGATTAACCCCCAATATGCAAATGGCCCAAACTTACAAAAGTGTGAAAACCTTTGAGTCCATTTTGGGTGTAGCCCCTGGGGGGGGGCTTTGTCTGCCCTAAATGTACCTGAAGTCTCTTCAATAAATAGAACTGCTTTTGATTCCCTTAATTCTGTCTGGCCTCTGTTTTTAGGTAGCCCAAAAAGGCATCAGTGTCCTGGAGCCTGCACTGCTCCGTGGATGCTGTGGCAGGTGCTGCTGGCTCTCAGGGTGCTGCAGGCTCTCGGGGTGCTGTGGGCTCTCGGGGTGCTGCTGGCTCTTGGGCCAGGCTCCAATCCTCCACCCTCACCTGGGAATGCAGCTGCTCCAGGCTGTTTTCCTGCAGCAGGAGCCCAGTAATGTCTGTGCCGGTCTGCGCAGAACGAGAGGGACGGCAGAAATGAGAAACCCATCAAACTTTGCCTACAGAAGTGCTCATTAGCAGCCTCCCTCCGTCCATGGCCATGCATGGCTTAGTTCACTTTGGAGCCAGCCTGTTCCATTTGGGTTAATAGAAGGAATCTCTGTTCCATTAGGTGCATTACAGTGACAAAGCGCCGAGGGAGAGGGAGCTGGTGCCTGTCAGCCGCCCGAGGACCGGGCTGTCACTTGTGCCATCAAGCCTTCCTACTTATTTGCAATTTTATTTTCAGATGTGATTGACATCTGGAGGCTCTGACATTCTCGGCACAAACATACAGCCTGTTATTATGCTTGCATTAACATTTTGATAAACACACAGTGCAGCATTGAAAAAGTAATTACATGTCATCACATCTCTGCCTCATCAAAGAAAACTTTGCTGTGTAATTGCTCCAAGATTTACCCAGGTACAATGTGCTGCTTCCAGTAAAGGCTCCTTTCTCTTGAAGAGCTTACATTTACCTTTTAAGATGCACAATATCTTTTCCCTACGGGGCTTTCCAGGGCTAAAATAAACTCAGCAATATAATTTAGCTTTTCATAAATACACTTGGATATTAGAGCGCAGTACTCTTTGCATAATATTTATTTAATGCTGGATGTAAATATGCTGTGTATTATATGGGTGAAGCTATCAAGGGAAGTTTTTTGCAGACAGGTAGAAATAGCACATTGTTACCGTGGCTCCTGCATTAGCACAAGGGCCCTTTGCACTTGTATTTATATGGGTACTTCTCACAATGACATCTAATTTTACAATAAAGTGAGCTTAGCTGAAGCGCCTCACTGCAGATTCTAAAATATTGGCTATTTCCTCGCTTGTAAAGGACTTTTCTGATGGGTCTCTGAAAGAGGTATTATATGGAAGAATACAAATAATTTCAAGAGGGGTTTTTTTTTTCCCCCTTTCCTTCAGAGCCAAGTAAGGAAGAGAAAACCTCATTGATGTTCAGTCAATAAATCTTGCGAGATAGGTGCTGAAAGACCTGAATAAAGGTAGAAGGGAAAAGCAGCGTATGATGATAAACCAGGTGAAGTGGTCAATGCGACAATTGCTGGCCAGGGAGTGTTTCAGATTCTTTTCTTTAAGGTGCTCTGTGCTGGCTGAGGCACATCCCTCCTGCCTGGGAAACCAGAATAATACGAGCCTGTTTCCACTGCTGGCTGATGGGATTTTATCCCTTTTGCTAAAGCAGTGCTTGTTTGGGCTCTGGAATTACAAGTTTCATGTTGTGCCCCCAGTTCTGATGGGACTGAACCCTGATATTTCCTACCAGCAGGTGAAGTGCTGAATGTTTGGTCTGGGTGGTTCAGTTCTCACATTACAAGGTTTCTTCGTGGTCTGTGGTTACTGGAGAGATGTGGAGGCTTGTGCATTGCAAAACTGGTCTAGTGCTGCTTCTGGAGTGGGGAATAATTCTTTGGATTGTTCATGAGAGGAGCCTTATGAACAAATCCCTTGGGAAGCCTCTTGTCCCTTACTGTAGTGATGAGGGAAATGAGTGAGGAATGGTCTTAACTGACACTGCTTCCCATCTTCTGTCCTCTGCCTTTAGCAGGACTTCTATTCCCAAAGGAAAACCCTCCCCCTTCTTCTGCAGGAACACATTTTCTCCACTTTCTTCTGGAGCTGCCAGGGAAATAAGGTCTGATTCTTTTCATCCAAGGTGGTCAGGGAATCACAGAATCACTAAGATTGGAAAAGTCCTTTAAGACCATCAAGGCCAACCATCAACCAAGCCCCACCACGTTCACCACCAACCCATGTTCCCAAGTGCCACATCCACATGTTTGCTGGGCACTTCCATGGGATGGTAACTCCACCACATCCCTGTGCAGTCTGTTACAATGCTTGACAATCCTTTCCATGAAGAAAATTTTCCTGATACAAAATTTTTCTAATCTAAACCTCCCCTGGCACGACCTGAGGCCATTTCCTCTCATCCTCTCAGTCTGAGCCTGTTGCTGCCAGGTGGGACAGGAATTGTGCCAACCTTAGAGCTGCCACCACCTGAGCATATTGGCTCACCCAAAAAAACTCTTTTCTTTCCTCCCTGGGCCGGGTGCCAGCTCTAACAGTGTCTGGCATTACAGAAGCAAGGCAGCATTCCTGGGGTGGGGATCCCCCAAATCCCTGCCCTGTGGGGGAAGTCCTTTCTCCAGGAGATGCTAGCATGGATGGAGAGTGGGTTGGTGCTCAGGAGCAGCTCACTGGCTGCTGTGTGCCAGCCAGGGAGCTCAGCATCCCTCAGAATCCCTGACCTTGCTGGGAATGACCTGGCCGTGGGGAGCATTAGGGCCGACCATCCCAAGTGTGTTTAATGGTTGGATAATGCCCCGTTAATGTCTATTAATCCTCTCAGGAGCTTGGTATTAGCTCAGCTTTAGCACCAGACTGAGTCACTGCTCTAACTGGCTGCACCCGGGCGGGCGCTGGGAACATCTGTATCTCACATCTGTATTATTATGATTATAAGCTTGTGGCCTATATACAGTGTCTATGAAATTAGATCTGGTATTATACCTGCCAAGCAGCTGGGGGGGTTAATTTCCTCTCCTTCCTGCTAATGAGGGCTGGAGGAGGGACCCTGGGAGATGCTCAGGGATTGTGTGTTGCCAGGGCTGGGGATGCACTGGATTGGTCCTGGGGTGAGGGCAGATGCCAGGCTCTGACCTGCTCTGTTGAGGGACAAAAACTGTTTGGGCAAGTGAAGGTCAGTCAGAGCTGTTTGGAGCACTCTCAGGCATAGGGTGGAATTTTTGGGATTCTCCTGTGCAGGGCCAAATATTGGACCCAATGATCCAGGTAGGTCCCTTGCCAGCTCAGGGAAATGTATGGAAATGTATGAATTACAGCACGGGGAGGTCCTTCTGTTGTGGTATTTGACCTTCTGCTTTATTGCCTATTGTGAGGGCCAGCTCCCTGGATTTGCTTCTTTTCCATCCCGATGAGCTGTGAGCTTCTGCTTTGCCCAAATCTTCGAAGTGTAGCCACCCAAACTCAGCTTTGTAGCCATGAGGAGCTGAGGGATTTGATTCTCTCAGGTGAGACCCCACCTGCAGAGCTGCCTCCAGCTCTGGGCTCTCTGAACAGGAAGGACCTGGAGGAGGCCACAGAAGAGGCCACAGACATGCTCTGAGGGCTGGAGCCCCTCTGCTCTGCAGCCAGGCTGGCAGAGCTGGGGGTGCTCACCTGGAGAGGAGAAGGCTCCAGGGAGAGCTCAGAGCCCCTTGCAGGGCCTAAAGGGGCTCCAGGAGAGCTGGAGAGGGACTGGGGACAAGGGCTGGAGGGACAGGACACAGGGAATGGCTCCCACTGCCAGAGGGCAGGGCTGGATGGGATGTTGGGAAGGAATTCCTGCCTGGGAGGGGGGGCAGGCCCTGGCACAGGGTGCCCAGAGCAGCTGTGGCTGCCCCTGGATCCCTGGCAGTGTCCAAGGCCAGGTTGGACAGGGCTCGGGGCAGCCTGGGATGGTGGAAGTTGTCCCTGCCCATGGCAGGGGGTGAGACTGGCTGATCTTTAAGGTCCCTTCCCAACTCAAGCCAGTGTCTGATTCTGGGATTTGGGCAGCAGCAGAGCCTGGCTGTTGTCTTCTAGCAGGAACACATCCACACTGACGTAGGAAGATCCAGGGAAGTCCCATGTGCCAGGCTGGCCTGTCACTGTTTATTGCATTACTTATCCCACGGAGCTGTTGCGAGTGGCTCACGATTCCTCTTCATCTTTTCCGTCCTTACCCATTTACTTTCAGAACATTTACATTTAAATGTGTGTTTCTGCAGAAGCTTTACAGGAAAGCAATGTTGGACCAAAAAAAAAAAAAAAAAAGAGAGACTCTAAAATGCATTTTTCATGCTCCTTCATACTCTATTGATTTTGTTTTTCTCATTTTTTCTTATAAAGAGAAGGTTTTCTAATACATTTTTCAGAAATAAAGGAGTCAGCAATTCTACCCTCCTAAAGCAATAGTTATTCACCGAGATTACAAACAGAATTTGGGAGGGAGGGCTATTTATATAAATTTCCCTTTTCAGTAAAATGAATATGGTGAAAAGCAGGCAGCTCCAGAGCTGTGTTCTCAAGCAGAGAGTTCTGATCCTGAGTTTCTCCCTTGCCTGGACTGTTGGTGATGGGCAATGCACTTCATTTCCA
Organism: Promerops cafer; assembly: GCA_013398275.1. NCBI lineage: Eukaryota > Metazoa > Chordata > Aves > Passeriformes > Nectariniidae > Promerops > Promerops cafer. The sequence goes on along the minus strand of VZSE01001774.1, from coordinate 131,590 downwards.
TGAAATCACAGAATATCCTGAGCTGGAGGCACCCACAGGATCATCCAGCCCAGCCCCTGGCCCTGCACAGACCCCCCAACAACCCCACCCTGGGCACCCCTGGCAGTGCTGTCCAAAGGCTCCTGGAGCTCTGGCAGCCTCGGGGCCGTGCCCATTCCCTGGGGAGCCTGGGCAGTGCCAGCACCCTCTGGGGAAGAGCCTTTCCCTGGTATTTGAAGGATATTCCCTGATATCCCACGCTCTGCCCCCGTGTGAGAGCTGGTGAGGAGGGAGCCGCAGCCGCTCAGCGCTTCCCTCGACAAGCACCTTGTAGGCAAAAATCAGTTTTCTCTTGTCACGAGGCGAGAACTTATTTGTAAGCACTGGATTGCTGTGGTTTGACATCATTGATGTCCAAAATTCCAGCTCCTGGTTTGAAAGGGCTGCTTTCAAATGCTGTTTGTGTTGGTCTGTTTGAAGAAGGAAAGGGAGAAAAAACAGGACGACAAGCAGCACGTCAAAGTTATTGAGAAGAATTGCTGCCACTGCCTTGCCTGCCTTATCTCCCAGGGTTTTTTTTTCCAGCTGGGGACTGTTTCTGAAATGTTGATAGTATTGGGTGGGTTTTTTGCATTTGTGAGCATCATTATTTTTGCTGCCTCAGGAAGAAACATCCCAGGCCCTCTGTGTAGCTGCATTTTGCTGAAGCCAGCCATGTGTCTTGGTTAAACTCCTGGAGCTGGCCAGCAGCTGCCAATGATAGTCAATAATGTGCCCTTTTATACAAAATCTGCCTTCTCACTTTGGTGGAAGACGAATGGGAGCACATCTCCTAAATGACAAAGTTTGGCTCAGAGGCTCAGCTCCTTTTTTTGTGTGTTTGGCTCTGGGAATATTAAGCCAGGGTCAGACAAGGGAGTGGTCTTGGGCTCCCACCTTGGGCACATGGAAATTAAGAGGTTTGGGCAAAAAAAACAAATTTTGAATTAAACCTCATGGTCCACCTTCCCCTTCCCCTCCCCCCATTTTTATACTGCTGTTATTATTAAAATTATTAATTATTTTAAATAACAACATCGCTGTTATTATTTTTATTTACAATGATTTTTGCTTGCTAGGTGCCTCTGGAATGTTCTCCCCGTTGCTCTGAGTCTCTGCAGTCTCTCCCTGTTTGCTGCAGATGAGCTCTGCCTTTCTGCCTTCTTGCTCAGGGTTATTTCCTCCTCCCCCACTTTTCTGGACCAAAATGTCTTTGCCGACTGCGGGAACCTCCCCCTTCTATTTATCCTTGTTCTTTGTAATCTCGTACAATGTAGCTTAATCAACCCACTGGTGCTCTGCTGAATCCTGTCTGGGAGACACAAAGGAATTAAAGAGGTTGAGCGTTGAAAAGATTTTTCCAGTGTCTGAGTTGCCTCTGGGAGAGCTGATCCTTGTGCAGGGTGCTGCTGGGGATCAGCACCCACCGGGGCACAGGGGCTCTGCCAGCCCCTGCCCCTCAGTTTCAGACTTACACCCCTAAAATGTTCTCATCAGGAGCCTGACTGACCCAGAGCTCCTGCAGAGCTTTTCAAGGAGGCAGAAAGGGACCTGGCAGTTCTGCTGAGGGCAGGTTGGACATGAGCCAGCAGTGCCCTGGCAGCCCAAAGGCCACCGTGTCCTGGGGCCAGCAGGCCCAGCTGGGCCAGGGAGGGATTGTCCTGCTGTGCTCTGGGCTGGGGCAGCTTCACCTCAGTGCTGGGGGCAGTTTAGGCACCACAAAATAAATTGATCTACAGCTGTTGGAGAGTGTCCAAAGGAGGGACATGGCGATGGGGAAGGATCTGGAGGAGCCACACGAGGAGCAGCTGAGGGCACTTGGCTTGTTCAGCTGGAGCAGAGGAGATGAGGGCAGAGCTCAGCAGGGCTGCAGCTCCTCCCGAGGGGCAGCTCCATCTCTGCTCTGGGACAGGGACAGGGACAGGGCACGGCTGGAGCTGGGCCAGGGCAGGCTCAGGCTGAGCTCAGGGAAAGGTTCTTCCCCCAGAGGGTGCTGGCACTGCCCAGGCTCCCCAGGGAATGGGCACGGCCCCGAGGCTGCCAGAGCTCCAGGAGCCTTTGGACAGCACTGCCAGGGGTGCCCAGGGTGGGGTTGTTGGGGGGTCTGTGCAGGGCCAGGGGCTGGGCTGGATGATCCTGTGGGCCCCTCCAGCTCAGGATATTCTGTGATCTGTGACTCTGGGTGTCTGTGCCCCAGCTGGCACCCAGGATGGGCAGAGGAGGCTGGGGCTGGGACTGGATCACACCCCGCAGGTGTTTGAGCCATCACCCTGCTGACACAGCCCTCGGAGCTGCCTTCCCTCTGTCACTGTGAACTTCCTCTAATCCCACTCCCATCTGGCCTCCCTCCCCTCTCAGTGCTGATCCCAGGCCCAAGCACACTCCTCAGCAGCTCGCAGTGAAGGGCGTGGAGGTGGCCCATGGGAATATTGCCTTCCTATGTCCCATTGGATTCATTAATAACAACATTATGTTACGATGTTTTCCCCTTGTATTATTCTATAGATCATTTTTATTATGTAGATACAAACCCTTTGATATTGTAATTGTGAAGTACACGTTATGAAGACAAATGTGTTTGGCTTAATGAGAATGGATTGCCAATAAAAGCTGAAATAGAGGAAAGCATTTTATTATTTTTTTTAGCATTAGCCCTCGTAGGAAGTGTTGTCATACTGAGCATGCAGCAGAAAAGAGCCACGATGCAAAGAGTCTTTTTAGTCTGTTGATGGAGCATTGGCTTCCGGAGTGTTGTGGTTATTTGATTAAAAATAAACTACCTCAGGTGGCTGCACAACTGAGAAAATCAACAAAAGGATGAAGTGAAGTGTGATGTGTGCACTGCAGAGGTGGAGCTGGATCACTCCCAAAACCCTGGAAATTCATTTGGAGAAATTCCTGAGTTTTCAGGTCTGTCTGGTGAAGGCAGAGAATAAATTCAGTGGGGCTGGTGAGGTGCTGGATACCACAAGCTTGGAGGGACTGCTGATCCTGCAGTCCCAGAAGAATGATTTCCTAGAGGAAGGATGCAATAAATAATTTGCCTGAAATAGAGAGGTCAGGGCATTGTCCAAGGCATGAGGAGATCTTTGCTGTGGGCAAACTACAGAGAAAGTGTGGAGTGAAGCCATAAAAGACAAAACCCATCTGTTTTTAGGGGCACGGATTTCTCCAAGCCCCTTCATCATCCTTCCAGTGCCTGAAGGGGCTGACAGGAAAGATGGAGAGAGACTCCTTGCAAGGACTTGGAATGGCAGGAAAAGGGGGAATGGCTTCCCACTGCCAGAGGACGGGGATGGATGGGATATTGGTAATTAGGAATTGTTCCCTGGGAGGGTGGGGAGGCCCTGGCACAGGGTGCCCAGAGCAGCTGTGGCTGCCCCTGGATCCCTGGCAGTGCCCAAGGCTGGGTTGGACAGGGCTTGGAGCACCCTGGGATAGTGGAAGGTGTCCCTGCCCATGGCAGGGAGTGGAATGGGATGAGCTTTAATGTCCTTTCCAACACAAACCAATCCAGGATTTTATTATTTCAGTGGCCAACAGCCCTGTATTGCACCATCCTGCAGGGTGGGGAGCATCCCTGCTCCTGCTTCCCAGACAGAAATGGGAACTTTGCTGCCTGCAGGGAAGGACCCAGGATTTCTGGATGAGGAAGAGCTTGCTGGGTGTGGATGGGGAGAAGGCAGCTGGAGATGGAGGGCTGCAGGGGTCAGCTGGAGCAGAGCTGGTGTGTCCCTCCATCCTGGGCAGGAGCAGTTTGCAGGCGGCTCCAGGCCGCGCTGTGCTCACCTGTGCCTGCTGAGCTCGCTCGGAGCTGCCAGCCCCGGGAATCGCTGGCAAGCAGGCAGATGGAAGGAGCCCTCTCCCCATCTGACGCCAGCGCAGATTTAATCAGCTCACACTTCCCTTTTCCACCTGGCACAGACACCGGGAAATGGATCTTGATTTGCGTCCTCCCAGCTCTCCCCGTAGACTCTTGACATCTTTGTTTTCTTGCGACTTAACAGCAGCAATTGCAGCCCAGCACTTTGCCACCTGTCACAGGGACGAGCCCCGTCCTTCCCTGGCTGTCGCTGCTTTGCTTTTTGATTTTTTGACTCTGCTGTTTTTGGGGGGGTAGCAAGGGGAGGTAGGACAGAGATACAACAGGATGAGGAAGAGAGCTTGTCCAGTGCCAGGACTGTTGGCTTTTTATGCTGGCTGTCTGGTTCATTTTCATGTTCCTTCTCTTTCTTCCCAGCTTTAAAGTATATTTAGGCTCAGCTTTGTCCCAAATATTGCTAAAAGTCAGGCTGTTCCACCCTTGTTGGTGTTGCTGTTTCTTGAAAACTTCTTAATATTTCATGTCTTGTGTTCCTGGAACCCACCTCTTGGAACTGGTTACTGAACGTTAAAGCTGTTTTCAGTAGGGAACAGAAGGGGGAAAAAAAATCCCAAATGCCCTCAGGCACTATATTAAAACTTAAAAAGATTATTTGTTTCCTTTTGAGATAGAAAATGAATGAAAGCCCCAGCAATGGAGTTTTGTTGCCTGGGAAGAATGACCCCAAAAGAGTCCTGCTTTGAATAGATCCTGCTAAGGGTCTTCAAGGAGAACAGCCTCTGTGGTTTGGATGAGAAACTGAGGCACAAACGCAAGATGATGGAGGAGGAGAGAAGCCAAGTCTCACCTGCTGCACACCGTGGCCTTTGAACACAGTGTCTTCCCGTTAGAAAGGAGATTAATTGATATTGCCTAAAAAAATCCACATGTGAAGTGAGGGAGGGGAAAAGTCCCTCCCTGCCTGTGCTCTCAGAGGGATTTGTGTGTCTCAGCAGAGCTGTCAGAGTTATATCCAAACACAGCCATTGGAGCCAAGGAAACTGAGAAGTGAAAAGTATTTTATTAACATTCTGCTATTGATTTCTTAATGGCTTTTCTTCCTGGAAACAGGCAAATATTTACTGTGCTTGGAAGGTGCTTGGGGCAGGGGCTGGCGGTGGGCAGGGGGTGTGAGGTGCCATGAAGGTGTCCAAGGCTGAGTCCCAACCTGCCCCTGGACAGGAAATGCCCAGCGAGGAAAGAACAGGAACTCTGGCAAGGTTGGATTTGGTTTCCACCCTCGGGCACTCCTTCCCCCTTGAACACCTCTGCTATTTTAAGCTTTGAGTGCAGCAAGGAGAAGAGAATGCAAAAAAAGAAGAAAATCACTTTCCACTTGCAAATGATTCTGTAAAGCACATCAGAGCTGCAGTGCGAGGTGAGGAGTCTGGGATAACAACACCAACCTGGAAGGAGACTCAGCCCTGCTGGTGGCAAAGGGATGCATCCAACTCGGCTCTGCTGGCTCCTGCTCGTTCCACTGAGCAGCCCAGCTGCCTGGAAAGCTCAGTACCTTGTTTGCTCTGCTCTTGACTTCTGATCCTTCCCTCTCTCCACCTAATTTTTTCTTCAGGACTCTGTTATATGAATATCCTTGGCTTAATTTGCATTGCATTAGAGTAAAACATTTTAAATTTCTTCACAGCAGAAGTAAATCTGACAGACTTTATGAAGCCATTATACCTGCAGGTATTTTATACTTTTAAAATACATTCTTGTCAAGCTATCTTAATTATATTATTATATGTACTTTTGAACTCGGATCCGCTCTTGGGTGATATATTAAGCTTCTGACAGTACAGCCCTAAAAAGCTACAATTTATATCAAAGCTTTGTGGCTGAACAAAGATGTATCTATTATGGATTCGGGGGAATTTATTAATTTACTGTTTTGGAACACTTACTCATTGACAAAGCTTGCTGGCTTTAAATTTCCAGCGGGCGATTATTGTGTGCAGGATTTCCGTGGCTTTGGAGGCGTTGGGATTGCAGCTGAGAATGCAGGAGAGCAGCCGAGGTACGGAAAGCTGGAGCCTTGGCCTGGCTTTTATCCGGGGTCGAGTTTACAGCGTTGCCCGTCCCTGTGCCAGTGGCCGCTGCATGATCCCTCAGAGGACATCCCCAGTGCTCTGAAGGACCTGCCCTGGCAAAAAAAGTCTTCAGGGGGTCCTTCAACAGAACTGTTCAGTGCTGGAAACCGATGGGAGTTCAGAGCATGCAAGGGAAGTTCTTCGCTGCAGCACAAACCCTGTTTGCAGGAGGGATTTCGCTCACAGGAATCAGAGAATTCAGAGTGGTCTGGATTGGAAGGGACCCTAAAGATCAACTTGTTCCACTCCCTGCCATGGGCAGGGACACTTCCACCATCCCAGGGTGCTTCAAGCCCTGTCCAGCCTGGCCTTAGACACTCCCAGGGATCCAGGGGCAGCCACAGCTGCTCTGGGCACCCTGTGCCAGGGCCTGCCCACCCTGACAGGGAATAATTCCTGCCCAATATCCCATCCATCCCTGCCCTTGTCCTGTCATTCCAGGCCCTTGTAAAAAGTCTCTATCTTTCTTGTCAGCCCCTTTAGGCTCTGGAAGGGGCTCTAAGGTCTCCCTGGAGCCTTCTCTTCTTCAGGCTGAGCAACTCCATCTCTCCCAGCCTGGCTCCACACAGAGGGCTCCAGCCCTTGGGGCATCTCCATGGCTTTCTCTGGACTTTTTTCAACGGAAGAGCAGAGTAGAGGGTGTCTGTCCTGTTGGCTGGAGTTGTGTCTGGGTGTGCCAAGGATTGGGTATCAGGAGGGGCCACAGGGCTGCCCATGGAGTTGCTCATTCCCATGGCCACAGGCACAGCCCGTGCCCCTCCTGGGCTTTGGGGGATATCATCCAAAAAAGAGGTTTGTGGTAAATCTTTATCAGTTCAGGATTTCCTGGTGGAGGGGGTTGAACGTTACTCCAAACTCTTGGTGAATGGTTTTGCTGCAAAGGGAAGCCACGTGCTCATCCTGAATTCCATTTTCCAGTAAACCAGCCCGTGGATGTGGGAGAGCTTCACTTGGCCCTGGCAGTGGGGTTGGAACGAGATGATCTTTAAGGTCCCTTCCAAGCCAAATCACTCCATGGCTCTGCTGCTCTACCAAATATTTGTTAAGATGTGAAAACACCTCCAAGATCATCAAGTCCATCACGTGACCAAACACCACCTTGTCACCCAGACCACAACCCTAACTGGACACGTCCAGGGATGGTGACTCCACCCTGGGCAGCCCCTTCCAATGCCTGACAATCCTTTCCATGAAGAAATTCTTCTTGATGCCCAGCCTAAGGTCTGAAAAGAGCTGGGCCAGTGACATGGAGAGGTAAAGGTCCTCTCCATCCTTCCTTTACAAACTCTTCCCCAAATCCATGCTGGCTCCAAGGCTCAGGGCTGGCAGCAGCAGCTCTTTGGGCTCCCCTGGTCATTCTTCCTCCTGTTTAACAGCGAGAAATGAACAGATCAGCAACTGTTCCCACACTCATTAAACTGCATCACCTTCTCCCCTGATGAGCTCCCGTGGATGGGAGGTCTCAGCTGAGGTGGCACCAAGGGCAGGGGACATCCCTGTCCCCGTGGGGTGCCGGCAGCTCCAGGAGAGCCGGGCTGGAGACGCAGTGAGCCAGGAGCGTTTATTCCAGGAGCCTCCTTCTCCAGTGACTGTTCTCCTCCCGCCTCTCCTCGGGCCAAGGAGGCGAGGAGAGCTGGAGGAGCAGCATTAGACTTTCTGTTCTGAGCAATCACCAAAATCCACTCAGGAAGTTTAATTGCTTCAAGTAAAACTTGTAAATACTGACAAGGCACAAAGCACTTGAGCTGGCAATTTTCTTCACTGCTTTCTGAGGATTCAAATGATATTTTTCATTCCCTATTGTTGATCTAAAGGTTTTGGAAGAGCACTGATTATTTCTTTCTTTCTTTCTTTTTCTCTTTTTTTTTTTGAAATATTTTTTACCCCTTTAAGCCCTGCGCTTCCCTCCCAAAACATGTTCCAGTCAAGTTCATTGAAATTGTCTTGATATTGTCAGAAAAATCATTTTGACTGCTTCACCTTGTAAAACTTTCAAAGCTAAAAATTAACTGACATTTCCAAGTGAAATGTCATTTTGCTCCAAATAAATAAATAAATAAATCCAATGTTTTGACATTTTTAAAGCACTCTTCCTTTGTAAAAGGGAAAGAAGTTCTTTAAATGAAAGTCGTGTCAAAACTGACTTCTTTTTCCTCCTTTTTTTGCTCAGAGAAAATTTGACTTTTATGGATTTCTTTCTGTGAGAAGATATTATGTGGTTCACCCGTGGGGCCAGGCTGGCCCCAAGAGTGACTGGGGGGGAACCTAAGAGGATCCAACCAATGTGGAGAGGCACTGGAGGAAGTCTTGGATGGGCAACTGGATGGTTCTGCATGCCTGGCTGCATATAAATATACATTTCCCATCCCTGGCAGCGTCCAAGGCCAGGCTGGACGGGGCTTGGAGCAGCCTGGGACAGTGGAAGGTGTCCCTGCCCATGGCAGGGCATGGAACAGGATGGGCTTTAAGGTCCTTTCCAACCCAAACCATTCTGGGATTCCATGATTTCATATAAATATATATAAATCTTTATTTTGTGCTGGCTTGGCTGCTTGTTTAGAAGTCAAGGCAAATTTCCAAAGCAGTTGAGCAACTCAAGCATTTCCTGTGGTGGTCTGGGACACAGAACTCTGGGAATGTCTCTTCTCTTCCACTGGGCTCTGGAAGAGTGGAGATGCCTGATCATTAAGGTTGGAAAAGACCTCGAAGATCATCAAGTCCATCCTTTGATGGGACACCCCCACGCCCACTAAGCCACGTCATGCAGTGCCTCATCTGCTTGTTTCTGAGCAACTCCAGGGATGGGGACTTCACCACTGCCCTGGACACCCCCTTCCAATGCCTGACCATTCTTCAGGGCAGAAGTTTTCCCAATATCCAGCCTGAACCTCCCCAGTCCAACCTGAGGCTGTTTCCCTCGTCCTGTCACTGCTCCGTGGAAGAAGAGCCTGACCCCCACCTGGCCACAAGTTTCAGGGACTTGCAGGGAGTCAGAAGATCCCCCAACTTGGTGTTGTTTGGGTCAGCCTTGGAAACAGCAGCTTTTCCCCTCATTTTGTGGCTGTTAACATGAAGATAAAGAACAGCATCTGAGCAAACAATTGGTCTCAACTCCAACATCCCTGATTTTCACCCCAAGAGCAGCACTGGGATGTGCCTGAGTGTGGGGTTAGTGTTCACTCACCCAGTCCCACTGAATGAATGACTTAGAGCCGTACAGGGCTGGGTTTTTTATTATTTTTACATTGATTGATGTGCTCCCTGCCTTCAGTGGAAGTGGCGTGCCTTGCTGAGGGCAGCAGATCCCAGTGTATTAATTCAGACACATTCCATGGCTCAGGGGGCTCTGAGAGCACTGCAGCAGAGCTCAGGTTTAAGGAGGGTGGGCAGAGCCCTCCAACAACCTCTAAGGTGAGGTCCTCGACTTGAGGGCTGAGCCAGGGGAGCTGCTCCCTGTGCCCCCATGGGGCAGGGCAGTGGGAATAGCTCGGGGCAGGTTGGGAGATGTCTCGTGGAAGAATGGAGAACAAACACTTCTGTAGCTGCTCCTCTCGCTTTCGTGCCAGGGAGTGCAGCTGAGGTTGGTAAATCACTGCAGAATGTTGTAAATGATGTGTGGAAGGGGAAAAGGCAGAAATAATCCCTTCTTCATGCAGGGAAATCTTCTGTTTTGGGGGCAATTTATGGCAGAGGTTTCCTGTAATGACAGGGCAGGAAAATCTTCTGCTCTAAAGCAGTGGAAAAAATCCCCTTTTGTTTTTATTTCCATCTTAGGGGGTTCTTTAATATCTTATTTCCCTGCAAACCATCCTCACAAAGTACTCCAGGGCCTCCCCAGCCAGTACTTGGGTCAGCCACACTTTTCATACACTACCATGGTTTCACCCCCCATTTTCCCAGCTGCTGAGGTTTCAGAGAGGTTTCAAAGCCAATTCCAGTTTGCCTCTGGTGTTTTGGGATTTTTCTTCATTTGTTTTGGGTTGATTGGGGTGTTTGGGGCTTTTTATGTTAGGGTTTTTTATTTGGCAAGGCCATGAAGTTCCCATGCCTGTAACTCCTTCCCTTGTGCCTTTCTGGGGTGGTCTGGAAGCAACTGAGCAGAGTGGGAGAATATCACCAACAACCTTGGATGTGCCAAAAACTGCTGCAATGCAGAGGGGAATCATGACTGACCACGGTGGGGAAGGGTCATAATCCCATATTTAAATTCCAGTGGGGACATTTAGCTTGAGCATCTGGAAAATCCTTTTCTCTGTGAGGACAGAGAACCCTGGAAGGGTTTGAGGCAGCTCAGACACACGTGAGCTGTTTTTATTGGGGGCAGAGCTCCTCCTGGCACTGGAGAAATGCAGAATAAGAATGGTTGAAAGGACCTGGAGGGATCACATAACTCATCCATTCTCCTCCAAGTCCCGGGTTAGGCAGTGCTGCCTTTATCAAGGATTAGGGACCATCTCACTGGAAGGAGGATTTGGTTGTGGCAAGTGGAGATGCCCACTTGAGAGGCTGGTGAAAGGGTGCCCTTCCACTACCCCAGGTTGCTGCACGCCCTGTCCAGCCTGGTCTTGGACACTTCCAGGGATGGGGCAGCCACAGCTGCCCTGGGCACCCTGTGCCAGGCCCTAATGTACACCTGATACCTGCATCTCCCACCCTCCTCCCAGCAGCCCTTTCCAGGGCTGGCTGGTGCCAGGGCAGCATCACCAACCCTTTAGCAGTTACTTCAGAAGAAAGGAAAGGCTTTTGACTATTCCTTGGCATGGGTTCAGATCATCTGAGACCAGCCCAAGTGGGAGCTGAAGTCCAGACACAGCCCCAGGCCCATGGAGCAAAGCTGCTATTCTGAGAGGCGAAGGAAGGCGAGGCTCTATTGGGGATCTGTCAGGGCAGGCGAGCTGGGAGATGAGAAGTAGTCAATGACATAAGAGATGTCAGGGTTTATTTCCAGTAAGAGCCGGTGAAGCTGGGAAAATTGCTCATTAATGCTTTATTGATATTCATGTTTCTATTGAAGAAGTCCGGGGTGGGAGGTGGAGCGGGGGGGCCGTGCCCCTGTTAATGGGGCCAGGCTGAAAATAGGTTCTTTTATGCCTGGGCAAAGGGGATGCACTGACCACGGGAGGTTTGCCTGTGTCAGTCTCTCTAAATAGAGCCTGGATCAGTGCTGTGCCTGAGCCAAAAGCTTTGGAGGAAAAAACTAATAACTCAGGTCAAGCCATGCCAGGAGCGCTGGAGTTCTTGCTCGCTTTTTTTTCACAAAGGAAAATTTAAAGCAGGTTGTTGTAAAACTATGCAAAATGTTCGTCTGTGGGGTTTGGGACTATTTAACCCTCATGTTTGCTTTAGCGTTCTGTTTTTAGAGTAATTTGAATTTAAAATGCTCTATCAAAAGGAATTTATTTCCAAAATGTCAAATTACTTTATTTCAGAAGTGCTGACGGTAAAACGTTTGGCTTTTAAAAAACAAAGCAAGCTCCATTAGCAGTTTGGCGTTGGTGACATTCACAAATATTTTCTGTTTCTCTGAAACTCTTTATTCTGTACATTTCCTACATCCTGCCTGGTCTTGTAGCCAGGAACCAGGCTGAGCACTGCAGCTCCACAGGGAATGTCCCCAAACCAAGCAACTGCCAGCATGGTCGCAGCTTTTGGTGCTCACTGGAAATGGGATTTCACAGAATCACAGAATCCTAGAATGGTTTGGGTTGGAAACTACCTTAAAACTCTTATTCCACCCCCTGCCATGGGCAGGGACACCTTCCACTGTCCCAGGTTGCTCCAAGCCCCATCCAGCCTGGCCTTGGACACTCCCAGGGATGGGGCAGCCACAGCTGCTCTGGGCACCCTGTTTGTGGCTTTTCATGTGCCTGGTGCTCATCCCCTGCACACTTATCCTCTCAGCCTGCTCAGGCTCCATCTGGAGTGGCCAAATCACTTCCCCAGCCCTTCCCAGATTGCTCTGGCTTTGCTGGAACCTTCATGTCTCACCTGAGCAGGGACTGGAGCAGGAGCCTCCCTGGGGGAAAGGCAGTGCAGGAGCAAACCTGCCATAGCTCAGTAATTGGGGTAGGTGAGTCAGGAGGTAAAACACGTCCTGTTATCATGTTCAACAAAGCTCTGCCTCTCACCTGTCTCGTGCAGCCTCATTTCCTGGGCTATGGATCAGCAGGGAGCAGCCGATTGCTGGAGCCCTGTTGGCACATCTCAGAGGTCTGCCATGCATAATTCCCATTTTTTTGAGTTTTGTCTCTTTTTTTGTTCTTTTTGCTGTTCCCATGCCTGTTCACACGTTTGATCACAGCAGGATTTGTGGAAGGGCAGGATATAACATCCCAAATGCTGAGCCAGACCCCAGTCTCCCTGCTGAACCACAAACTGCTCCTTTTGGATGTTATTTTAAGCTCAGTACATTCCCTGCTCTCTTGCATCCAGTCTGATCCTTCTGTCTGCTGGGACATTGTTTTAGCGGAGCACTGGGCATTCCACAGGTGGTAAGAAGCTTTTCCTTGTTGTTCCTGGCATGTAAAAGCAGAATCTTCTCGTTTTATAGGCAGAGAACATTTTCCCTGGCGATGCCTCCTGCCAGTCTGCTTTCCCGAGGCAGGATGACCTCCCACTACAGCTGTGCTTCCTGCAGCAACAGCAGGGAAAGGACTGGGTGTCCCCCCCTTTGGGAGACACCTGGTGGGGCACCCAGAGGACAGAAAGCTGCTTGCAAATCCCTTCCCCTGTGTAAGAGGAGGGAGTGATGAATGTTTATCGGTGCTGCGATGATGGAAGATGCTCCCGTCAGGGTTATGGCACTGCTGCTCCCAGACCTAAGGCCATGGAAGCAATAACACGCAGGATATCGCTCTCCATGGTTTTATGGTCCTTTTCATCACCAGAAAGGTGCTTGGTTCAGTTGGAAGTTGATTAAACTTGCAGGGAAGGATCGTGATTTATGCCTGACCAGTCCTCCCAACCACTTTGTAGCCACAGTGTGAATTAAGGCTGATTAAAATCGAGGGAAGGTTCCCTTGTGCCTCACGCTGGGTTTTTGGATTGGGATGTCGGGAGCATCCGTCCCTGCCTGTGCTCCACCAGGTCCCTGGCTGCCAGGCACTGATGGGAGAGGAGGGCACGGGCCAAAACACAAGAGCAGGGCACTTATTATTCCAAATGAAAAGCTGCTCTTCTCATTAAAGCTGAAAATTATGGTCTGCAGATAACTCTGGTGGTGGTTCACAGAATCAATAAACCCCCAGTTTGTTTTGAAAGCCAAGTTGCCGAAATGCCAAAATACATATTTTGCAAATTGCTTAATTTCCATTTGAAAAGATCAAACCTTATTTCTTCTGAAAGCTGAGAGGTGGGGTGGGGGAGGCGACACACACACACAGCAATTTCAATCTTCTGTTTCCTGAAAGATCATCATTTAATGGAAACTGAGAGCAGTGGAGAAACTGCTTCCTTTTGGTTTCTTTTTCTTTTTAAACAACCACCCTGCAGGGAGGCTGATGGTCTGAGTTATCAGGGAGTCTGCGCTAATTCCAAAGCAGCTATAGGTAATTTTTGGAAGCAACATTTCTGGCTGTCAGGGCATCTTCCCTTGACAGCTTCTGCCTTTCGGAGGCGTGATGGTCACCGGGGCTCTCGTGGGTGCTCCTTGCTTCCTAAAACCCTTGTTCACACTGGAGTGTAGGGTATAAAAACGTGTCAGGGATGCAGGCTCACAGGAACCCTGTGGAGTCAGGGGCTGCAGGGGAGCTGCACGATGGATGAGGACTCGGAATGCTGAGCCTGGAGATTTCCAGGGAGTTTTGTGCCGAGCTGAGCGCACGGGCCGGCGGCAGGCGTGCACTGGGCGTGTGGGGCCTGTCTCTGCCCAGCTGTGGGATCCGTGGAGCTGAGCATCCCTCAGCCCCTCCAACGTGCCAACAACGTTCACATCAATTGGCTGCTGCCTGCTCAGGAAGGGAGAAGCAATGCAGGGGGGCAGAGAAACAGCTGGAAGGATAATTTACCTCAGAGCTGCCCGTGGCACACACGGCCCTGCCCCGTCCCTCCACACCCAGGGACTTCTCTTTCTTTCCCATAAGCACTTGAAAAATAAAGATGTATGATGCCTACTTGAGCAGAATAGATTGTTTTCGATTGCTATTCATCTATTATTTTAGAAAGTAAAATGAATAAAACTTATGCAGGTCACAGACATTAAAGAGCATTTTTATATCAGTTTGGGAGCGCTTGTCAGCTTTGATTTATTAAGTAACATTCCCTGACTGGCTACTGGTGTGTGTTGTCAGTCTCTTGATAATGGATAGACCTCACAGCTGAATGCTCTGTGATTAGACTTCTCAACTATATATTTTTAAATAAAGGCATTGCTTTTTTGGGCTTGCTCATTTCCCTCTCTTAGGCAATTTCATTCATCTTCCCTCGCCCTCCCTCTCTCCACTGTAAATTTGTTGTTGTTGGAAGCTATGAGGATGCTAAATGCGACACATCTTAGAGGGTTTGGGTTGTTTTCTTTTTTTGTCCCCCCGCCCCAATCTTGCTTTCAACTTAGCTTGATGGATTAAATGTCATGGGGGGACAAAAATGGGTAAGAGAAGCTGTAGAACACCTTTCCAGAGCGAACATGGCACGTGCTGCTCTCTTACTGCAGCTGTGTCAGCATTTTCACTGTCACACTGCTGTTCCCTGAGGCTTCGGGATGGAATTACCAGGGCTGCATGGAGAGGTGGATGTGGGAGCCCTCAACCTCTCCGAAGGGAGCAGGGGCTGAGCAAACCCAGCACTGCCAGCCCTGGTCCCTCCTCCGTGAGGTTGCAGGGAGTTAATGGGATCGTGGAGCCTTGCCTGGCTGATGAGGAGTGTTCAGGAAGTTCAGAGGCGCTCTTGTATCTCGGCTCACCACAACAGTTTGTTTTCCCTTTGGAGGATGGCCCTGAGCTGCCGGGCCGAGCTCAAATCCCACTGCTGGGAGTCTCTCCAAGGGTGGCTCAGGAGCCCCTGGGCCGCGCAGGGCAGGGATTTGCAGCGCTGGCTCTGAGCTGCTGTTACCAGGCACGTGCTGGGATCTTCTCCTGGGAACAGCAGCAAATGGGACTGAAGATGAGTATCTTGGGCTAAAATCCTCAGCTAGAACTGTAATTATGCTTTCATGAAGAGCTGAGCTGGAACAAGGATGAGATTGCTTCCCCAGGGGCTGCAGGAGCACTGGGACTGACTCATTAGCGTGGAATTGCAACAGTGCAGGTGGGAGGCCACCAAGTGCCTTTGTAAATGAGTCTTGCAGATCCTTCAGGAAGGGCAAAACTCAACAACTTCCCTGGGATGCTGGGATGAGGCAGCGACCTCTGCTTTTGTTATCCAAGGCTTTGGTCTCAGACCAAAACTGATCCGTCTGACTTGGGAAAATGCAGAATGCACTGATAAGAAAAAAATATTGCACTGATTTCATAAGCCTTTTTACTCTTGTATGACTCTGAAAATTGCTTTTGATTTAAAGGTTAAGATCTGACAAGCCAACAGACCTTAAAGATCTTTTCTTTCCCATCCTCTTTTCCTCCCCGACTCCTTCAAAACTTGAAAGATGAGAAAATCTGTGTAGGACCATCTGTGTGGGGAGGGGGGCAGCAATTCCTTTGGGAAGTGCTTCCTGCTGCCCCTCCACTGCTGGCTGGGGACACGATGGTCACACAAGGACTTGGTTTCCCCAGGCCACATCAGCCTCTGGTCCCTCCACAGCAAGATCCAGGCCCGGACTGAGTGACCCCATGGGGGAAAGGTGAGGAAGAGGAGTGCCAGGAAAGGACAGAGCAGGTCTTGGAGCTGCGGCTTTGGAAGGACAAGTGATGTGTCTGTGGTGATTTGATGTGATGCTTGGCTGCAGGAGGCCCTCGGGAGCCAGGGTGTGCTCCCAGCCATGTCTTTGCAGTTCATTAGGTGTCTCCTGCTCCTGTTTCTCAGCCTGAAATGGCCTTAGTGGCTTTGCATGTTCCAGTGACACTGACATTATCTCCAGTAACATACACATTCATTATGAAGCCAGGTTGTTCCTTTACACCTTGAAATGATGACTGACTGCTCACTTAACAAACCCAACCCCAGTGTGCTCTGAAGAGGCTCATTAGGGGCATTTTTGGTCTGTCCCTACTCACTGTTGTTTCTTAAGCTGCCCTGGTGACAGGCAGGTGGGAATGTCATGGACAGTTAAGTGTCAGAGGCTCTCCTGCCAGGAGGGTCCCTGCTCCTGGGGAGGTGGATTTGCCATCAGGGCTGCCAGGCCCCCCAGGTGTGAAGGGAAGGGTCTCCACTGAGATGGGGCAGCAGATCAGGGCCAAACTCCCTCGAGGTTGGTGGAGTTGGTGGGAAAGCACCCAGGGAATTCCACTGCCATGTCCCAGCCTTGGCACTGGGGGAAGGAGCCCTTGTTCTGGCCCTTGGCATCAGCAGCTGGGTTGGTTGTGCCACCTCTGGCTCCATGAGGAGCTCCCTGCCAGGCTCATCCTGTGGAGAGGCAGTGCCATGTTTCAGGTGGGAGCAGGGCTGAAACCTCACAGAGTATCTCCCATGGCCTCAGGGCAAACAGCTTCAGCCCTTCCTTGCTTTAGACCCAACCTGAATGCAGGAAAACCTCCATGCCCTACAGCAGAATCCACCTAACCAGGTCCCTTATTCCTCTTTTTTTTTTCCTTTTTTTTCCTCCAAATAAAAATGTCTACACTTTCTCCAATTTACCTGGTAAAAACCTGTGTGTGTAAAACAACATTCTCCAGTTTCCCTGTGCCAGTGGTGGTTCTTCTCCCAGCTGAACGTCCTCTGCGTGCCCTTCTCCATCCTTGGCGCCCTGTGGGGAATTCCTGGATTATCAGCGGGAGTTAGGACTTGCAGGTTACAGACAGTGAGGGAACATGGACGCGCCAGTGGATGTTACCAAAGGGAAGCTGCTGCCTGGCCCCCAGCCCTCCCAATTCCCACATGGCTCCTGCTGGAGCACCAGATGGGGCTTAATCAGGCCCGCCGCGGCGCCGCAGGGTTATTATTAAGAGACATCTAGTTCTGGATGAGAGAAGATTATCCAGGGTTTATTTCCAGCTGATAACGCTCTGCCCTTCCATAACACCTTTTATCTGAGGATCTCGGAGCTCTTCACAGACTCAGTTAATTAAGGCTCACGTTGCCCCCTGGAGCCGCGGGTGAGACCCGGGCGAGGAGCGCTGGAGCTGCAATTAGGAGGGATCGGCTCCGGCAGGCAGATAAGGCACATGATCTGCTGCCTCCTCTTTGCTGTCTTATTTGCATGTTTATCTCCCCTGCGCAGTTGAGAGCAGTGGACCCGGAGGTTGCACCGCCTGCCCAAAGTTCTCCTAAGGTGCTGCTCCGGACTGAAAACTTGGGCATCGCCTTTTGCAGCGGCAGAGCGAGCTGGATGCAGAGATACGTCAGTGGTACACGACGCTGACTTTGTCCTCTAAGTCTCCCTTTCCTCCTTTCCCAGCGCTGGTTTTCCATGGGCTCCACGCCTTGGCTCTGCTCGAGTTTCCTTCCGGCAAACCCAACCTCCAGGTCTTCCTTTGCTCAAAAATAACAACAAAACCCCTCGCAGGCCTCCAAAAAAAGAGCTTTTGCTGCCTCTCCCCACTGGGCCAGATTCCTCAATAGTGATTTCTCTGGAGAATAGCTGGGCCCGAGGTTTCCTTCCCCTCCTCTTTTCTTTTCTTTACTTTCCCCTAACTAAAAATCAGGAAGCTCTAAAATCCTCTTTGAAGTAACACTGTATGAAGAGGATTTATCCTTGTCCACTTAAATATTCATGACAGCTCGCATTTCTGTTCAAAAAGACACTTGTTTATTTAGATAAGATTTAATTTATTCATAATTTACCTAAATTTGCAGGAGCGTGCATGTACATTTTAGCTTATAAGTAGAGTAATACATAAAACATTATTGAGGCATGCAAATTACACAAATACAGCATTGGAAACTGCCTGCTTGTTTTAGGCAGATAACTAATTTCTTACCCTGAGTAGAGACACAAACACAATTGCCTGGGCTTGTTGCCTGGGATTTGGTGACTCTGAATTATGCTTCCCTTAATGCAAGAGGCACAGCTTTAGAGCAGGGCCATGGCAAAGCCCACTTTTCTTGGACTGTGAACCGTAGTAATGCCAAAGCCCTTTGCTGGATTTTTTTTTTTTTTTTCCCAGTCCTCTCTCCGGGGAGTCAATTTGGGTTTGTGTCATATCTCGAAGCTCCTCTTTGTTTCCTTGGGATGGGGTTAGAATTTCTAGCAGGGCGTTGTCTTACCAGTGCCTGAGGGAGGGATGGAGGGAGCAGATATCCCTGTTCCACACCATCCTCTGGCAGTGTGGGATCTGCTTTTCCTGTGATGGACCTTGTTTGAGCCAACAGTGGAGCCACTTGATCCTAATTAATCCCTGCACCCCTCAGGGTGATATGGCCACTTGTTGCTTTCCTTAGGGCAGAGCAGCAGATGGCCCAGAAGTTCCTCACAGCCCCCAAATATCTCATTTTCTACTTGCTTCCAGTTAATAATTGCACAAATTAGCAACCACACCGTGCTAGGCTGGGGAAAGCAGGCTGGCCTTCCTCCCAAAACTCCAACCCCCTGTGCCATAGGACAGCAGCACAGGGCCTGAGGCTGGGGGTGCAGCAGTGTCTTGGTTTGAACAGACAGGTGTTTGCTAAGGAAGGCAGGAGCCTTCTTTGAAGTGGAAAATGTGAACCCCCTCACTCCAAATTATTATAATTTTGAAATTAAGGGGCTCTCAGGCAAAGATATGGGAATAGGAATAACAGTTCTTTACTAGGAAGGAAGGAAGATTAAAAATACAAATGCAGTGGTACAAAAAAGAAACCACTGACAGAGAATCCCCCCTGACACCCTGCTGGGCAGGGGCTGGCACAGCCCCATCCCATGGGGGCTGCAATCCCCCTGCAGGGGCAGATGTGGCTCTGCTGGAGCAGGATCCTGTCCAAGGGTGGAGTTTTCCTCTGCAGCTCCAGGGGTGCTGTGGATGGGCCTGGGCTCCCTCTGGGAATGCAGGGGAGGAGAAAGCTGCTCCTCTGGGAATGCAGGGGGAAAAGGCTGCTGGGGTGTGCAGGGTCAGATTCTATCCAGGCAGGAATGCTGGGCTCCTCCCCTGGGGGAGCATCTCCCATGGGATGCTGGAATTGGATCAGCCCTGCAGGGAGGCTCCATGGCCATGGACAGCAGAGATTTCCCTGAGGGAGGATTGGCTGTGGAAGAGATAAAGAAAAGTGCCCCAGCTGGTTTGATCAGGTGGCCATGAACAGGAGAGAACTGCCCCAGCTCTGACAGGTGGCCATGGAACACACACCCCCAGCCACATCCTGCCTTTGCAACCCAACACAAGCAGGGATTTCTGGGCTCCAGATTTGGCAGCTGGGCAACAGGCACTGACTTAGCAGCATCGCTGCACTGTTAGAAATTGTTCCTAACAGGAGCAATTCTGGTCAGGAATGAGATGCTTGCAGCTGTATGTGTGGAATGTGGGGTTTGTGTCTGTGAAGCCTGTAGGAGATCTCTCAGAGACGTGAATATCGGGCAGATCCCGCGGTGCAGGGCTGCGTTACCCACAGCCTGTAATTAAGGCTCTGTGACACCTCCCACGAGACTCTGCTTTCCCTTGCCTTGTCTGTGCCAGGCTGCAACTGTTTGGGCTGGAATTCCCAGGGCCAGATGTCCTCCCGGGCTCACAGGCTTTGTTTGTTTGTTCTGCAGGGATGGACGAGGAGGGATGGGTACAGCAGGGCTGGTTGGTGCTTTTGCTTTTTCCTAGCTGAAATCAGAGCCAACATTTTCCATCGTTTTCAAGACTGAGTTTAATGGGGAAAATACATTTTCTCTTGGTTTGCCTGCTGCAAAAATCACTAATGAGTATCTCCAGAGCCTGAACGCTTCGGGACAGGGACAGATTTTTTTGGTGGATCATGAAAATTCCGTATTTTAATCTTGGAAAAGTCCTTGCACCTTGGGAAAAAAAACCTCTTCCTGGCACTGGGAACAGCCTTGAGTGTGCAGGTGGATAGGGAGGGTAGATACTGCTGGGAGAACCCTCCCAGGGAGCAGCTTGTGGTGGCTCTGTCCCCTGTGTCATTTGTCCTCATAGCTTCAAGGCTGCCAGGTAAACCAGAGCAGGCCATTTTTATTTCCATGGTCCTGCTGGGTCACGCAGCGAGGAGAAGGAGGTGGCTCTGCTGCATTTGCTTTATGAGAGAATTTAATTACAGAGGCTTAATTACATAGTCACAGCATATTTGGATTTTCCAGCAGGTCATGCCCTCACTGAGTGGACAGAACTCACCGAAGGAGCTGAGCTGGTTGTGGTGAGCTCCAGGAAAAAACCTTGTTTCAGAGTAATGGGAAGCAAAATAAGACCTAAGGAGAAATGCTGGGATTAGACACTTCCTAATGAAAGGAGCTCTGCCTGTTGTGTGGGCTGGAGATCCTGGGATGAAGTGGTGCAATGCACAGGAAAGGCTTTAGTGGCCTTAACCTGGCAGTGCTTAATTTAGTCAGAAATGGTGTTATCTGACCGTGATCTT
Organism: Promerops cafer; assembly: GCA_013398275.1. Classification (NCBI taxonomy): domain Eukaryota; kingdom Metazoa; phylum Chordata; class Aves; order Passeriformes; family Nectariniidae; genus Promerops; species Promerops cafer. The sequence goes on along the minus strand of VZSE01001774.1, from coordinate 111,040 downwards.
CCAATTGCTGCATTCCTGTCTGCAGCGGGGTTTTGCAGGAGGATCAGAGGTGTTTTTATATAGCCACAATCCCCATTTTGTCCTTTTGTCACCTGGCCTTGGCTGGAATTCCTGCATAGGCTGTGCTTTGAAGTGAGAATTTGATGATGGGATGGGCAGACTCCAAATTCTGACTTTGTTGGGACCTGTTGGAGCTGTAGAAATGCAGCAGAATTCTACACGTGGTGCTAGGCTGGTGGGAATCATGAATCCCAGAATGCTTTGGGTGGGAAGGGACCCTAAAGCCCATCCAGTTCCACCCCTGCCATGGGCAGGGACACCTTCCACTGTCCCAGGCTGCTCCAAGCCCTGTCCAACCTGGCCTTGGACACTTCCAGGGATCCAGGGGCAGCCACAGCTGCTCTGGGCACCCTGTGCCAGGGCCTGCCCCCCCTCACAGGGAATAATTCCTTCCCAATATTTAAATCTATCCTCTTTTAGTTTATTGCAGCTTGTGGTAATTTTAGTTTTTATTAATGCCATACAGGTGAAGAAAAACACTCCTGAAAAACCTGTGCTTGAGAAGATGTTGGCCTTCCCCATGATTTTGCAGGGAGCTGAGATGAGGGAGGTTGTGTTTAGGAGTGGGATGTGTGAAGAGTGTCTGAGCAAAAACTTCAAGATTTCAAATCATTTCACTGAAATAGCTCATAATTGTGTGAGTTTGGCCACCTTGATGCCTGCCCTGTGCAGAAGGGGGAGATGCAGTGTTTGGCTATTCCTGAACACACATTAATTAAGGGAAGAGATGAATATTTACTGACCAGCACCGAGCAGGGTGTATCGGAAAAGAACACGGCATCGATCGGAGTGAAAAATAAATAAATAATAGAAATGTCCCCCCCAACACCACCTGTAGATGTATTAGGGAGAAAATATTGAACTGGGCTCTCCTGGCTCCCATGCAATTGATGCAATTTATTTTCAATTTGTCAAACGTGGCATTGGAGCAGCAATTGGTTTTGGTGATTTATTAGGAATTTTCTAACCAGGGCACTCTGTCATTGGAGTTACTTCACTTGTGTTCAAGTAGATTTTTGTCTTTCTGCAAGCTCCAGCTGTGAAGCCAAGAAGGTGAGTTTTTCTAAATCCCCCCCCCCCCTTTTTTTTAAACCAAAAGGGAAAGCTGAAAGAAACTCAGCCAAAAAGGGAAATGGGGAAAAAGTAGCAGAACTGACATATTTTAAACATCATGACAGGATGGGCTGTTTAAATTGCCTCTGTGAATTGATTTAAAAGCTGTTGGAAGGCATCTCTATTTCATTAACTGTCTTTCTCCTTCATTTCAGTCACTGGAGTCATTGCCTCTTATTACCTTCCAGGTTCGTGATATCCATCCACATGGTTATTTTAGTTATTACTATCTGTATACAGAAAATGTAACAGGCAATTTTGGGACAGAAGCAGCTTGGGAGGGATGTGGGGATAGTAAAATAAATAATTTGATTTCTGTGTGACACCCATGATTCAAAGCCATCAGGATTACGGGAGTGTTTGTGTTGCGTGTGCATTTTGGTCAGAACCTGGGGGAAAAGCATGGGGGTTTGTGGTGCCAAATCTGGATGTGGTTATGAAGTGTTTTCCCACACTGAATAACCAATAATGAACCCACAGCAGATGTTCTCCTGGGAATTAGTTGCTGTAGTGTGCTCATGGTAATTTTCAACCCTTCTGACAGTGGTGGTATCAGGAGTTTGGTGAGTTTGAAGCGTATTTTCATTTACCTTCCTCTCCGAGGTGGAGCTTGGGGAGCAGGAGGACCCTTTCCATGTCCTTGGGGACATTGATGATCCTGCCCCTCAGGGAACATCAATGCTCCCCTTATTTAACAGCTGAGAGGGTGCATGTGGTACCTGCAGAGGCTGCTGGATGTTACCAAGGTCTGTGTGGGGAAGAAAAGAGGAAAGCTTTTGGGATGTCCTTCCCAAAGCTTTTCTTTTCAGACTTAAACAGCCCAGCGAGCTCCAGATTATTTTCACATTTTCAAAAACGCTGGAGCTTCCAGTCTGTTTTCCCAGAGCTCTGCAGAGTCATTAGCTGCTTACAGCACTTAAAAGAAAAACGTGGTGCTTTGGAGACTTCGCTGCTGTTTGCTGTCTTTACCACCAACTAATTGGTTGGATAACGAGCAAATATTTTTCCTCTGTTCCTCAATTTCCAAGTTTTTTGACTTGCAAGCAGGAAGAGCAGAAGCTGCTGGTGGTTGGCAGACTGAGAGGGGAGCGAGCTGTGGGGAGGCTGCTGGAGCCATGCTCGGGATGGGACGGGGCCTGGATCAGCTGTCCCCGCGGTTTGTGCCTCTTCTGCTGTGCTTTTACACGCACAGCTCTGCTCTGACTCATCCTTCAAAGCAGCTGGGGAAGGGAAGGGGCAAAGCTCTGCGGGGCAGGGTGACCAATAGTTCCCATCTGGTGGGAACAAAGCGTCCAGGAGCCTTGACAGGAGGACTTGAACAATCCTATTATCAGGGTAACTGCGGCAAGGAGAGACAGCTCCTGGCTGCACGAACCGGCATTACCTTGATTTAAAGGCAGTGTTCGTGGCTTTAAATGGAATTCTCTGGCCTGGCTGGGTTTGATTCACCCCAAATGAGAGCTGTGTGTGCTGCCAGAGGAGCACAGTGAGGTTCCCCAGGGCTCTGGGCACAGCGAGGTGTAAAGGCAGCAGCCACGGAGAGCTGGGTTACATCCTGAGTGCCCCGAGGGAACAGAGAGCTGACCTGGCAGGGCAGAGCTGATCCCCAGCACGAGGACTCTCCTGCAGTGAACAGCAAAGCTTCCCGTGCCAGGGACAGGGCATGACTTGCAAAGTGTTCCCAGACTGGAACCTTCACCCAGATTCTGGGACTTGGGGGAGGCACCTTTGCCCCGGGCTCTTGCTGTGGGTGCATCGCCCAGGCCCAGCACCCAGGAGCATCAGGTGCCAGGGTTTTACCCCCGTCCTCTGCTGCTGCTGAAGTGAAGCACATCAAGTCTGAGGTGGGGAAGGATCTCAAGGGGCTACACGAGGAGTGGCTGAAGAAACGTGGCTTGTTCAGCTGGAGGAGACTGAAGTCAGACATCACCAGGGGCTGCAGCTCCTCCCAAGGGCAGCTCCCATCTCTGCTCTGGGACAGGGACAGGGAGAGGGACAGGGACAGGGAGAGGGACAGGGACAGGGACAGGGACAGGGACAGGGACAGGGACAGGGACAGGGACAGGGACAGGGCACGGCTGGAGCTGGGCCAGGGCAGGCTCAGGCTGAGAGCAGGGAAAGGTTCCTTCCCCAGAGGGTGCTGGCACTGCCCAGGCTCCCCAGGGAATGGGCACGGCCCCGAGGCTGCCAGAGCTCCAGGAGCCTTTGGACAGCACTGCCAGGGGTGCCCAGGGGGGATTGTTGGGGGTTCTGTGCAGGGCCAGGGGCTGGGCTGGATGATCCTGTGGGTGCCTCCAGCTCAGGACATTCTGTGAACCCTGCTGGCTGCCTGGAAGTGTTGCTTTGACCCCCTCCTGCCCTTTGAGCACCATGAAGGTGTGTTCCCAGAAGTACAAAGACACCTTGGCAGAAGGCTCAGGCTGAGAGCAGCAGCCTGGTTCCATCTCACCTGCCCCTCACACCCGCTTTTGGGAACAGCAAAGGGAGAATGTTCTGTGCTGGTTTAGCTTTTTCCTACCTCCATCTGAGCTGTTTGGGATAGCTTTGTTTATCCTCAGTCAGTGCTCTGTGTCTCTGCATGAAGGGAATACCAAACTTTGGGAATTTGCAGGACCAGTCTGACGCCCTGGGACCACAGAGCTCCTGGCTTGAGGGGTGCCAGGTGCTGCCTGTGGCATCTCTCTGACTCAGCCCTCACACCCAGTTACCCCCACACCCAGCCCAGCGGCAGCAGGCGTGACCCCCTTGTCCCACCACCCATGGAAGGACCCCATTACCTGTGAACACATCCCATCCAGTTTCCAAGGCCCAGCGCTGGGAAATGTTAATGCTGTTTTCTGGAGCACGTGGTGGATAATGGCATTTCCCAACATCTGTTTCCATTTAAAATTCACAGGCCTTTTTTGAACTTTTGGTGCCGGTGCCACCTCGCACTTGCAGGGTGGCAGAATGGGAAGTGGCAGTCTCCAGCCCAAACAAAGCACATCCTGAAATTTTATTAATGAGGATTTGCAGCTGCTCCTGGGACTTGGCAACTGCCTGCAAAGGCTGGTGACAGGATTCATTTGGTGAAACATCCCAGTGGTAAATATCAAGTGGGAGTGATGAGCAAGCCGTGGTCAGTTCACGAGTGGGTTTTTCATGTTGGCTGGGGAATAATTTGGTTTCCAGTGGCAGCAGAATGTGTTACTCCACCTCTCTCTCCCCCGCCAACCTCCTAAAGATGCTGCAGGACTGAGCTCGTAAAGGAGCAAGTGTTGCAGCCACTCACCTCGTTTACAAGCCAAGGTTGATCAGCCTTGAAAGGAGAAGGAGCTGGTGAAGCCTGAAAGCTGGGACGTGCTTTGGGCAGAGAGGGAAGGGCTGTGGAGGCAGGCAGGGTTTTTTGCAGGTGAAGGCAGCAGTGATAGTTATGGCAGATAATCACCCTACTCCATCTGGGCTGAAAAATTTGCTAATTGAGGCAGGACTGTTTCCCGTGGGAGAAATAACCTTCCTGTTTTCAGGGCTTTGCTGTGAGGGTCAGGGGTCCCTTAGGAGATGCTCCCCGCCCCATCCTAGGGGCTGGTTTAGCTGAAATACTATCAGCTATTTTCCTTCTATTTTCATCCATTCCTGGCACTTCCCATCTCCAGCTTGTTACAGGCTTGGCAGGGAAAAGAGAATGGGAAAGAAATCTTTCCTTTCCATTTCCAAAGCCCTGCTTCAGTCCCGAGGAGCAGGCGCAGAACTGATGATGCTCATGGAGCTGTCTCTGACAGCTCAATGCCAAAGGGAAACCTGGGCTTCCATTTCCAGCCCTGTCCCCCCTGGGCAGAGCTGAGGAGTTCATGGGGATCAGCAGGGAGAAGGAAAACAATTTGATCAAGGGGCCCTGGAGTCAGGCACATGGAGAAACTGGTCTGGTGGGGTTTTTCAGCTTCCATCAGTGTCAAGTTGATTTTATTTTTAGAGCAGTGATGATATTAAAAATAAAAGGAAGGGGGGTGAGTAAAGCACCTACAGGTACATGGGGCAGAGCCCCCATCAGCTGCTCAGCTGGTCCTTCCTGACCAACTCAAAGCTTTTTAGAGCTGATTATAGGAGATTTTATAAGGTGGGTGGGGCTGCAGGTGTAATATTTTGCTGTGTGCAGCCACATTTATCTATTGGCTCACCAATGTCCTGCATTTTGCAGTATTTAGGAGTGAGGGGAACATTTTGTGCAATGGACAGTGTGGTGTAGGGGGAAGGGGAATCCCTGGGAGAGCTGCTTCACTCTGTCAGTGTGTGGGGACTGGGCTTGGTGACAGTCCCCACAGCTGCCAGCAAGGACAGCAATTCCAGTGAGCCATGTCCTGTCACTGCCTGGGACCAGAGTCAGGAATTTCTAAGGAAGATTGGAAAAAATGCTGCAACAGAGGTGAGGGTCCCCTGCCTGCAGACAGGTGCTGCCCTAACTCTTAATTGCCAAAAACTACTTCAAGGCCTGAAGCCTGAGGTGTTTATTGTCTGTCCTGAACTGCTCCTCCCGTTCAGCACCAGCTGCCCTCACTCACCCTCGGCACCCAAACCAACCTTTGGTTCCCTCCAAACCCACCAGGGTCAGGTTCCTGCTGCCACACACACTGAGAGAAGTGAGCTGGTGTTTGTGGGAGACACATCCCCTTTTACAGGCAGTGAGTAGGGACTGTCTCCAAATGTGTCCCTCGGGTTTTTGAAATGTTTTTCATCTGTGAGAGAAAGGAGGCAAACCTGTGGGTGGCAGAGCATTGCCTGGAGAAGTTCTGCTCTCTTCTGCTTTCACTCAGCCCCAAATTCTTCCCTGCTAATGATGGTCATATGCACATATGTGAGACTATTACATATTTATATTTTTTATCATCGTCATTATTGTTGTGTTCTGAATTGCCCCAGCAAAGCTGCCCTAAATCAATGCTGAGGGAAGATGAACGTTCACTGCTTTCTGCGCCAACAAATATGAAAATAGAAGGGGTTTTAGACTTCTCTGACATTTTCCTCACCTTCTGAGCAAAAAAGTAGCAGGAAAGCAATAAAATAAGGCTTCTAGTCAGGACTCCAGCTGCCAGGAGAATTATTAGTCTTCTGCAGCCTAGGCTCAGGAAGGGCTTTTTTACATCCCAAGCCAGGCAGGTGAGACGAGAGACTGGTGCTCAGTGGTGCAGGGCAGGGCTGCCTTTCACAGGGCAGCTGCAGCCAGCAGTGAAGAGGACAAGTCCTCAGTGATGCCAGCCCCTCCCCAAGCCTCATGTCAGGAAAAACAATGTATTTCTGTGATTTTCCTCTCCTTTGTTGCAGAGCTCGTGCTGCTCTGGTGCAGACAATGCGGCTGTGCAGTGCAGTCGTGACCCTGTGCTGGCAGAAATGCCAGGGTGGTTTAATGAAGAATCCTGAGCAGGGCATAAAAACCCCCACATTAATGCTGGCTCAGAGCCCAAAGAGGTGAGCTGGTCCTCTTGAGAGAATGATGGGTAAAAATTGGCCTGTACAGCTCTTACCCAGCCTCAATTAATGGAGATAATGCTCCACTCACAATGAGCCACTTCTGCTTTGCTACTTCCCGTGACCTCGCCGAGTTTCACGGCATCGGTGGTGATACAAACATGTGAGTCCTGTGCCAGGAAAGCCCAGGCCCTGGCTGGGAAACAGAAGGAGGGAGCAGAGCCATGGCTTTGTGGTCATCCCAGCCTGTCGACAGCGGTGGTGGGCAAGCAGAGGCTCTTCAGTGGAGCCACAGGTGACTTGGGCTGAGCGCAGCAATCAGGAGCTTATTTATCCCAGCTTGGAGCGTCATGCTCTGGTAACCAGGCACTTCTTGTTGCTCATCTCGAAATCCCAATCGAACGCCTTCATTATCACCCAGCAGTGTTTCCTCTGTGGATAACAAGTCATACTGCGAGCATTAATGGAGCGTCGGATGGATTTGTGTTGTGGGATTGTTGTAAGCGCTGATTGAAGTTTTGCCTGTGATTAGGGGACTTAGTCAGGTGTGAGAGAGGGAGTCTCTGCTGCCTCCTGAGATCTGGGTTTGCAGCGCCTCTCCGAGGGGTGTTCCTTACAAAGTCAACGTAATGAGTTCCATGCATGAGATCCCCAGTTTGCTTTATCCCACCTGGCACCCGTCACTGGCGGTGTGTCACCACCCACACCAGAAACCGTACTCCAGGCACTGCCTGGGATTTTAGCAGCTGTCTAGAGGGGCTGTGCTGGGGCATCGTCCTCGCTGTGGGATGCAAACCTCATTCTGCAGAGGTGGACACAGAGGAGGGGGAAAGGTGTGAGCTCATCTTCTCACCCGCTCAAGAACAAGAAAACATTCCAGGGACATGAGAGATGTTCTTTTCTTGTTGTGTGGAAGAAACAGGACATCAGGTGGGGTGGGAGCTTCCTGTCCAGCAGCTGTGGGAGTTGGGAGGCAAAGTTGCTCCACCCCAGCCGAACACTGTGACACTTTTCATTTCTCGAGGAGATCAGTCGTGATTCCTTAATTGGGATGAATGTGGAACTGGGGGAGAGGCTGGTGGCACGAGCTATCAATTTTACCCATGAAAAATGATAGGAAGTGGCATCCTCCCTGTCTGGTAGGCTCCCAGCCTCCTCCACTGCACACCTCATTATCCCGTTCCACTGCTTCATCTCCATAGCATTCATCCCTAATGATGGCAGAGGGATATTCATTTTCTGGAGTGTTATTTGATTATCACCAACCCAGCCTGGTTCCCTCTGGAATGGCAGTGGGAAATATTTCCAAGACATCATGGCTTGCTCGGTCTGGACTGATGTGTACCAGCTGAGGGTGAAGGATGTCCAGAAGGTTGTCCTGCCTGGTGTGTGTAATATTTCCAGTTCAGCCTTTCCTGGTGTGTGTAATATTTCCAATTCAGCCTTCCCACCGGTGTTTCTGGCCAGATTCCTGTTTCCCTGGCTCCAGGAAAAGCTTTAGTAGGAGAAGGATGCTCAGACCTGCCAGGGAGTCGTAGAGCTGAGTTGTGGGTTAGGCAGAGAGCTGGGAAGTGCAATAAAATGGGCAAAGCTGGGGGTTACACTACAAATGTGTGTCCAGACGATAAATGCATTAAATTACCCTGCAGGCTGTGGGCAGAGCGGGCTGTAAAACTGCTCCTCACCTCCCTGGGGAGCCTCATGCAGGACCTCAGGGCAGCCCCTGACACTGTGGGGTGTCCTTGTGGGTCTCCTTTCTCTCCCCAGATTTCCCACTGGTTCCCCAGGCCCTGCAGTGGTTCCCATTCGTGTGAGCCCCACGGGCTGGACCCCTGGCCAGCAAGGGGTGCCAATCACAGCTCCCACATCCACCAACTCAAGTAATCTCTTCGAAGGCTCCTAGCAAGTTAATAAGGATTGATCTGCTTCTCATCAGATCATCTTGGCTGTTCTTAATGAACCTGGGCATTTTCAAGCCTTTCTTCCCCTTAAAAATGAGCTCCCAAATAAATACTCTTGCTGCAGTCGATGGGCAGCTGATTCCCTCTCCATTCCCCCAGCATTAAGGTTTGTGTTGAAGGAGGCACCCCTCTGGCTTTGTGGTGGTCACATGTGTTGGTTTTGGAGGGAGGCTTAAGTTAAGCAAATCTTATATTTGGTCTTAAATAAAGATGGATTTAATTACAATTAACTGTCTCACTGAGTGGTGGTTTGAGAAAGCCGGCTCAGCCCTGATATTTCTATCTAAGATTTACTTGTAAGCCCTCAGAAAACACCCAAATTTTAATTATCTCCTGGACAGGCTAAGCCTTGAATAGTAAAAAATAAAGGTGGGAAGAGCAGTTCAAGAGGAGCCCTCAGAGCAATGAAATTAGTGACTTTTTTGTCCAAAAAAATATTACCTTAGGCAGCTGGGATAATCCACCCTGCTGTCTGTAGCATCGCCAGGAGAGATTGTCAGAGTAAAGGGGTCTTTGAGAGATCACTGATAGTTCTGGTGTAAACGTCCACCTGCTGCTGGAGCTCTCTGTTCCCTGTCTTACCCATTTTCAGGGAATCCATTGGGCTCAAGTCCTGCCCTGTCATTGCTTCCCCCGTTCAGTAAATCCCTCGTACACATGTTGCCATCTGGTCCCTAATGCTTTGTGTCAGTTTAAGTTCCCCTAAGCTCTTATTGACCATTTCTTGTGTTATCTGCACACTCCCTAATTCCTCTTCTTCTCTCCCCAGGGATCTGATCCCTGACTTAGGCAAATCCTCATCCTCTTCATTTGTGAACACAGATGGAAAAGTAAATATTGTAAGTGTCGGTGTCAGCTTCTTATCCTCTTCTGCCTCCAATTTCCCTCTGTCAGTCTTATCTGTGCTGGATCCACTTATCTCCTGTGTCTGTATAATGGTCTTTTCCTTCTGTGTTTTTGTAAAAGCCGGGAGATTGTCGTCGTTAACTGTCGTTTCTCCTTTAATTATATCCCTGTGTGTTTACCTTCCCCAACCCATGCCCCTGCTTCTAACACATCCCCACTTCTAAGCAGGCGAGTTTTCTTTGTACCTGACTTTGATTAAAGATCGGAATGTCACCAAATCCCGTGTTCTGGAAACTCAGAACCCGGGGCTGTTTGAAGCTGAGCCTGAGCTCTGTGTGGAGCCGGCGCTGCTGTGACTCCTGGGGTGGGGCACAAGGCAGGTGTGGGACATCACACAGCCCTCGAGTGACGAACTGAGAGAAATCAAGAGGGGGTTTATAGCTGAGTGCCTGGATTTTCCTGTCTGCGAGATGGGGAGTGTGTTTCCTGCAAAGAGTAGGAGTCGTGTGGGTGAAAGCAGGGCAGAGGCACAGCTGAGCTGCCCTTTCCTTTGTGACTTTTTGTGGTTGCAGGAGCATTTGGGGACAGACCACAGCCAAAAGGCACGTGGAGTTTAAGCCAAAACACGAACATCAAATCTCCAAGTGCTTTGGAGTGCGTTTCTCCTTGGAGCGTGGCTGCTCCCTGCTTTGTGCTGACATCAGATCCACCCCAAGCCCCAGGATTTGTGTTCTGATCATGGCTGATGTTATAACCTGGATAAATCAATTTATTTTACCTGTAAGTGTCCCACAATAGTGTTTATTACATAACAATTCCTATCAGGAAAGTGTCTCGGTGTATGATGTACAGCAACACTAAACGCCGGGGTAGCAGGAGGGCCCTGCTTTTTGCAAGCTGCAGCAGTTTGTAATTTCAAGATCAATATGATGAAGTGTTTTTTGAATTTTAATGAATAAACTACACTGGTGTTTGTTGTTTACCTGCTTTCTGATTTTTTAACAAGTGGCTCTAGTGATAATTACCAAAATTCTGTAGTCACAGAAGGAGGGAGGAGGGCGGGGGGGAACCTGGATCCTTCATAACTCTCCAACTGGGCAATTATCTCCATACTGTATGTGCTGCTTTCCTATAAATGTTGAAATTCAGTAATTACCACTAGAGCCAGCCGTGACATTTCGAAAGCAGATACATAACAAATAGGGATGCCATGGAGTCATTAAAATTCAGATATCAAAACAGCTCTCCCTATTCTTCTTTGCATGAATCCATCTCTTTGTTTCATGAAGAATTCAGTTGCCAATTAAATACCTTTTCTTTTCTTTTCCTTCTTTGTTTTTTTTTATATTTTTTTCCCCATTTTCTTTTTCCTTTTGCAAATTAATTCTAATTCCATGAAAGGAGCTGAATTGACAGTCGTGACAGTTGGTGCTGTAGGAAAAAACACGGACGAGTTTAGTCCTTCCTGAGGAACCCAGCCAGCACCTCCCCAGCTTTGGAAACAGCGAGGTTGTATCAAAAATCTAGGGAGAGAGGGATGGTTTTCTGAGCAATTCCCCTTCTCTCCTTATGGCACCTTTTTTCCTGCTCATCCTAAAAGGAAAAGCATCTTCCAAGGTGTCCAGTAACTTTGGGAAACCTCTTTTTGCCTGTCCCACCAGAGCTGTGGTTTCATGGCCAACAGGAATAGCTCAATTATCTCCCAAATTGTTATTCCTGCTGCAGTCTCGTAGCAATCCCTGGCATCTGGCAGTCAGAGCTTTTTATTAGCTGTTTTTTTAGCGGTTTGGTTGTTTTTGGTTTTTTTTTTTATTATTATTTTTAACAATGTTGTCTTGTTTACGGGTTTGACTCTTGGAAGACAGGACGTGATGCCTCCCAATCAGTCGCTAATGAAACGGAGGGATTGACAGGCAGGAATTGATCCTTCCTTTGTAATCTGGGAGCAGGCAGACAGGTCTGTCTGTGAGCCTGTCAGGGGCTGTGTGTAAGACAGGCGTGCGAGGAGCCCGGGCACTGAAAACAACGAGAGCAGCACCTTCCAAAACCTGACGGGCAGGGAAACCTGGGGGGTTTCAGCTCCCCCCTCCCTGTATCTGAGTGCTGCTCGTGTGCTTTGCCAGGAATGTCTTTTGGAGACAGCAGGATGGATTTGTTCACAGAGGGGCTGGCGTGTGGAGGGAATCCTGGTCCTTAAGCATGGAAAAGCACCACGAGCCTAAATAGTCCCAGTGTCAGAGTCATGGAATGCTTTGGGTTGAAGGGACCTTAAAGCCCATCCAGTTCCACCCCCTGCCATGAATAGGGACCCCTTCCACTATCCCAGGGTGCTCCACTCCCTGTCCAACCTGGCCTTGGGCACTCCCAGGGATCCAGGGGCAGCCACAGCTGCTCTGGACACCCTGTGCCAGGGCTTCCCCACCCTCCCAGGGAACAATTCCTTCCCAGTATCCCATCCGTCCCTGCCCTCTGGCAGTGGAAGCCATTCCCCCTTTTCCTGCCATTCCAAGCCCTTGTAAAGAGTCTCTCTCCATCTTTCCTGTCAGCTCCTTCAAGAACTGGAAGGATGATGAAGGGGCTTGAAGAAATCCGTGCTCCTAAAAACAGATGGGTTTTGTCTTTTATGGCTTCATTCCACACTTTCTCTGTAGTTTGCCCACAGCAAAGATCTCCTCATGCCTTGGACAATGCCCTGACCTCTCTATTTCAGGCAAATTATTTATTGCATCCTTCCTCCAGGAAATCATTCTTTTGGGACTGGGAGATCTCCTTTTGCACGGCACTGAAGGAGGAGCTGCAGTAGCTTGTACAATTTAAGGAGGCCTCAAGACCATCCTTTGGTTTTCCAGCAGTGGCCAGGTTTGCTTCTCCTCCACCAGCTGCTCTCTGGGAGCAAAGCCTTGGGTGAACCCACTCAGGAGGAGTTTGGCTAAGGTTTATTCTCGAGCCTGGTGCTCATATGTTAAGGTGAATAAGAATAATATTCACTTCAAGGAGAGATGAGGCCCTTGTGTTGACTACATTATCATTTATACGAACAAAAAGAGCTTAAAATGTTAGCATATCCTTTTGAAAACGGAGCTTTGCATCCCATTAAGAGGAAGGAAACACAACCTGCAGCGCATTATGTTTCCAAGCGCCTGTCAAGAAACACTTACGGCTGTCGCCTGCTTACGGAGCATCCAGCTTGAGGAATAAATTGGGAATAGCTCCCCGAGAGCTGATCCCCCAGCAAAGGGAGGGGAGACGCCACTCAGTTAAAACCCGGCCTAACACAAGGCTTGGATTGGTGTCGGACAGAAGCTCAGGGAACTCGGGGGGTTGAAAGTTTCAAATGCTTCCTGGTGTGGAGCCTGGATAGGAACACATCTCCCAGCTTGGCTTTGGAGGGTGGGGGGTTTGGGTGAGATTCCCTCATTTCATGGCACCGTGGATTTTGGCAGCAAGGTTTTTGGCCTGGCTGGGATGGAGAGGAAAAACAACAAACTTAATTTGACCCCTGTGATTTGGAAAAAAACCATTTCAACACCAAAATTGCTTCCTGCTGGTGGCAGGTGGCCTGGGGATTTCAAGGGAATGAGCTGGAAGTCCTCAGTTCCAGGTGGAGAGAGGTGTGCAATATGTAGCACATGGTTCATGCAGGTGTGTGACACCTAAACTGGCCATTGGGATTGTGCCTCCCATTCCCTAAATCTGCCCTCCATCCCCTGCACAAGGCAGTCAGTTCTGCACCAGTGCAAGCAGTCTTTGTTTTAAGTAAACTCAGGAGAAAGCCCTAAATCCCAACCAGAAAACCTCCAAAAGCCTTTCCCCAAGAAGGGCTTTTGGAGATAAGTTGCTGCTTGGCAATTTGCTAATGTGAACTTTTAGCCCCACTGGAGTCTTTGTAGAGCCAAAATCCACCTGGAGGGGAAGAACCAGGATATTCAGGTGCAGAATTGCTTTGTCAGGCAGCTGAGTCTGGTGCTTGGAGCCTTCTGTAGTTGCATCTTCTGTTGTGAAAGGAAGTCCCTCACGTGCCCTTCCCACTCAGCCTTCTCTGCTGAGCTGCACGGGGAGGGTGGATGCTCTTCCCCTGCCAACTCAGGTGCATTTTTGGGGTGGGAGGGGATGTGTTGGGTCTGCTGAGCTGGAGTTCATTTCCCACAGGAGCCATGCCAGTGCTGTTCTCCCAGTGGGAGCTGGAAAGGTGTTTGTAACACACCCATGTTCTGGTTTGGGCACAGCTGGCACAGCCTCAGCACTGTCTCTCAACATTCCCCACATCCAGGGGCTGGGGCGGGCAAGATCCCAGGAGGGGACACAGCCAGGCCAGCTGACCCACGCTGACCAAAGGGATATTCCAGACCCCCAGCTCAGATCAAAGAGTGAAGGAAGGGACAAGGAATGGGGGGCACTCCTATTTGTATTTGTCTCCTGGAGGAGCCACTCCGTGTGCTGAAGCTCGGCCTCCCAGGAGATGGCTGAGCATCCCTCGCTGATGGGAAGGAGAGAATAAACCTTGTTTTTCTCTTTGCTTGTGCATGCAGAGTTTGGCTTCTGCTTTAGTAAACTGCCTTATCTCAGCCTGGGAGTTGTTCTCTATCTTATTTTATCTCCACTGTCCAGCTGCAAAGATGGAGCAGCTCTGTGAGCACCTGGTGTCCAGCCAAGGTCACCCCACCACAGTGGATTGTGAAATCACAGAATCCAGGAATGGTCTGGGTTGGAATGGACCTTAAAGATCATCTCTTGCCATGGGCAGGGACACCTTCCACTATCCCAGGCTGCTCCAAGCCCCCTCCAACCTGGCCTTGGACACTTCCAGGGATCCAGGGGCAGCTTCTCTGGGCACCCTGTGCCAGGGCCTGCCCACCCTCACAGGGAACAATTCCTAATTCCCAATATCCAATTTAACCCTGCCCTCTGGCAGAGGGAAGCCATTCCCTGTGTCCTGTCCCTCCAGGCCCTAGTCCAGTGTCCCTCTCCAGCTCTCTTGGAGTCCATTTAGGCATTGGAAGGAGCTCTAAGGTCTCCCCAGAGCCTTTTCTTCTCCAGGCTGAACACCCCCAGCTCTCCCAGCCTGTTCCAGTTCCAGCTGTCTGATCCTGAACAAACGTTTCCTTTCAGGCTGGGGCCCCAAACATCCTCGTAGAGCAACTTTCCTGAGCTGCAAATCCAGACAAAGCTTTAAAAAAACACCACTTTTGTTTCAGTCAAGGCCCTTGTGTCTCTGCCTGCTGCTGGGCAGGGCCTGGGGATCTCCAGTTGTAGCACTGCAGGGTGTGTTGTACAGCAGATCCTGGGTGGAGCAGTGGGCATGGACAGGTCCTTCCAGAGGTCCAGCGTGCACAGAGTGCAGGAGATGAAGTGAGGAATTGGTACCAGACTGGGAGCATCTCTGTGGGGATCCATGCTCCCCCCGTCCTGGCCACGGGCACACGCCCCGGCTGGCTCCGCGAGGGATCGGGTGAAATGAAGATATCTCACTGTCCTTTCTCATCAACACTGATGCATCCGAGATCCCACTGATAGGCAGAGCACTGTTCCCTCACCTGTCCACTTTGATTAATTCGGTGCCTCATTCCTGGGCTCTGTGAATTTGTCTTGGTTCTGCTCTTCCCCTTGGGGCAGAAGTTTCTCCCCCTCCTTTTAACCACATTCTGCTACAAAGCCCTACCCAGGCTGCACAGAGAGACCTGCAGGAGATGATGTGCAAACTCCCTGTGCATTCCAGAGCACAAAATCCAGCCGTGAATCCTCTTTACAAGCCTTCAGAAAGCGCTGCTAACACCAATGCTCTGGTCGGAGAACCGGGGAAAGCGCTGCAGCTTCCAGGCACTTCAAACCCCGCACTGTCAGGAGGGCTCTGGGCTCACACAGAGTACTCCCAGCTTTACCACAGAGCAGGGAATAAAAACTGGAGTCCACTGGAAAGGTTTCCTGTGTGTGCAGGAAGATAATTTATGGTAATAAGGACAGCACCGAGTTGCTGTAAGTTACAAGAACTTATCACTGCTCTCTGCTGTTGCGGCACATTCCCAGGATTTGGTCTCGCCAAAGCAGCATGAATAGATTTATTTTGCATTGTTAGACTGTCAAGTCGCTGCAGAGCAACAACTTCCAAATGATAACTTGTGCAGCATGCAGGAGTTGGGAATTACACGCTTTTAGTCCCGACAGAGAGCCAGGGTGGGCTGACAGCTGCTCAGCAGGAGCCTCTTCCCAGTCCTGCTTCCCCATCCCTCTCCGTGCTCAGTGCACATGGTCAGCGGCTCGGCATCAGCTCCCTCCTCCCAGCCCCATGAGGCTGTTTTTAAGGATTATATCCATTTATTTCTAGTGGCAGAGCGTGCCAGAGTAGCTGAGATGGAACCACAGAGAAGTGGGAAGCATCTTTTGCTGATCCCTACGTGACATTGGCAGGGCTGGGCTGGAGCTGGTCGGGTTTGGAGCAGGGGAGGAGGCCCAGGCAAGGGGAAGTCCTGGGGTGGGACATCTGGAACATGAGTCCCAGGAGGAGCGGCTGAGGGGCCTGGGGTTCTTCAGACTGGAGCAAAGGAGGCTCAGGGAGGACCTTCTGGTTTTCCACAGCTCCCTGACAGGAGGGGGCAGCCAGGGGGAGGTCAGGATCTGCTCCCAGGGAATAAGCGACAGCACGAGAGGAAATGGCCTCAAGTTGCACCATGGGCGGTTCAGGTTAGTTATTAGGAAAAACTCTTCATAGGAAGAGTGCTTAAGCATTGAAGCAGGGAAGTGGAGGAGTCATCCCCCCCTAGAAGTGTTCAGAAAAACAAGTGGATGTGTCATTTCAAGATATGGTTTACTGGGCCAGGAATTCAACTTGGTCAAAGGTTGGACTTGGTGATCTTGGAAATCTTTACCAACACTAATGATTCAATAATTCTGTGATCTCCTCTCCTTGCCTGATGGATCAGTGTCTCACTTCCTGGGCTTTGCCTCCTGTTGCTGTCCCTGGCACTGGGGATTTGAGTTTAATGGTGTGGGGGGTGACTGCAGCGTGGAAATCACCAAACACTGACCCCACAGCCACGGGAGCTGGGGCAGTGTGGATATGGGTGGTGTTCATTGGTGAAACTGGCCACAGCTGTGGGTGACAGCCTGGAAATGTCCCCATCACAGGGTGCCCTGCAGCAGGGCGTGTGGTCCAGCCTTTACATGAACCCCAAGGGCGTGGAGAGCATTCCCGTAGGAGCAGGGGCTCCTCTCAGACGTGGGATAAAAGGAAAAGAGTGACACATGGAGTCATGGAGATGAAGCACATAAGGAGCCTGGGAGCAGAGCTCAGACTCACATAATTGCTCTTGAGCTTTCACTTGGTCCTGAAAAGGTAAAAATAACATCTGGTCCTACTTGGTTATGACTGAGTTGCCTTTTTTTCCCTTTGCTTTTGCTCCTCCGAATATGCACAAAAGTTTATTTCTTTTTGGTGAGTGTTGTGCTCCAAGTCTGGTCTGAACCTTTTCCTGGATCCCTGCAGTTGCTGGATAGGGTGTAACTTCACAGAAATTAGTGTTGCAGTGCCGCCTGCCTTGTGCTAGGGAGGTACAGGCACCAGCTCAGGAATGCAGAGCACCCTGCAATAGCCTTCAGGCTGGAATATTTTGCTATTATTTCTTTAATATTCCACTAGAGTTTGAGACTGTATCAAGAAACTTCTTTTGAAAAGGAAATAAACACATAAATTATAGCATAGTCTTTGCAGAAAGGCAAAAAAGAATACAAGATTGTTTAAATATATTATTTGCTGACCTTGACAGTTTACTTGTAATGTTATTTAAACATTTGGGTTTGCAGGGCGGGGGTTCTTATTTATTTATTTAATAAGCTGCCAGCTTACAAATTGCAAAACTTCCGCGGCTCCTCTTATCTTCAACAGAACCACTGAGATGGCAAAATATATTCTGTGTCTCAACAATTCCGCCTGCATTTGCATGAGGAAATTGGAAAGCAAGTTGTTTTCCCTCGTCTGCATGACAATACCCCGAGCACAGTACAATTCACCCTTTAATTTGGGATAGTTAGCGTGGGAGAAGAATGGGCCCAGCAGTTTGACTCGATTCTGTTGCTGATGTTGTCGCCGTAATTAAAATTGATTTATTAGTAAAGGCAACAAAATCTGTGCTTACCTGTTTATTCAGCACCTTGTCAACCTGCAGAGCACAATAGTCGGGGTCACCGAGGTCAAACCTACTGCAGAGCTGGAGGAGTTTCGCCAAATTGAGTTTTCAGGGAGAGCCTTTAATTAGTGGGACAATTCCAGATGGTTGATGGTGAAAATATCAGACCCAAAACGGGACCAGGACCTCCACTGGCTCTGCAGGAGCATGACCTGGACTCCATCAGGACATCCTTACCTGGATGCACACACAGGTTTTGTGGTATAAAACATTCCAGGAGTCACTTAATCCTCGTGGCATTAATTTGGCAGCAGCAGCACATTTCTGCTGATAAGAGCTCAGGGCAGTTAATAAGCACTTGATTGGACTGAGGAATCTCTTGAATGCAGGGAAAATGGCTGAAATGAAGCTGGGATGGAAGGCAGCCCCTGTGGTTTGTTGGAATTTTGTGTCAGGCTGGTGTTCCTGAGGATGGTTTAATGTTCCAGGTGGGGTCTCCAAGCATGAGCTGTGAGCCTTGTGCTCCCAGATTCATGGCATTTTAGTCAGTGGAAAGAGACAACCTCAGGGATGATTTGTCTCAGCTGAAAATGGGCATTTGAGGAGACCTGCCTGCTAAAAGTGCTCATTCCTCTCTTTTGGCTGTAAAAGAAATCTCAGGTGAGGGATTCATCCCTCAGTTTCTGACTCGAGCTATCTGGCCTGCTTGCTCCAAACAACATCGAAGCCTTTTGGTGCTTTCTGAGTGTTTTAAGAGGAATTGAATTCCCTGACTTGGGCTGTACGTCACTGGGCTAATCCTGGAGCTGGAAACAATCTGTTTGGAGTGAGACAGCGCTGTCAGAATTATGAAGCTGTTGAGACAACGAGGAGTGTGTTGGACAACTGGTTTGGTCACAAAGGAGCTTTGAAAGGCAGATTTAGGCCGATGCCAAATAGGCTTTCAAAATCCCCCTATTTACTCTTCAAAATATGCAGGAGCAGAGATTTTATGAGTAATCCTTGTACTTCTTCAACACAAAGAAATATTAATATTAGATAGGGACTCACTGACTTTGTTAAAGGATAAATAAGGGTGGAAAGATTGAATGGTTGGAGAGAACTGTGTAGCAAATGAAAATCCATTTCACTTGCCCTCAACAAGCACAGGCCAAGGTTAGAAAAAGGCTGGAGTTTTGGAATGCTTTAAATAAGGGTCACTGAGGAGGAGCTGGAGGAAATAAGTGTTCACATCCTTAATGGCTGCAGTTACCTCGAGTGTGGTTTTTTCCTTGTGTTCAAGTACTGGGGGTGGCATAGATTGAAAGTTATATTTTGAGGGGTTGAAGTTTATGATGTGAAAGAGAAAAGATCCAGCAGTAAAAAATAAAACACTCCTGCAGTGCTGCTGCAGGACTGAGGCTCATAAAAAATACTAATAATCCTTGATAAGAATTCCCTTAAAAGAAGGGATATCTCCAGCCACAGAGTGCCATCCCTGCCCACATTGGGGGACTGGAACTGGATCATCTTTAAGATTCTTCCCAACCCAAAGCCCTCTGTGATTCTGCCAATAGAATGACTGTGACACATCTATTTTCTGCTCCCAAAAAAAAAAAAAAAACAACCTTTGGGGATGTCAGGAGTGTCAGGGAGTGGGGGGCTCCTCCTCCCCTCCATCCCATGGAAGAGACCTGGGGCTGGGACACGCTGCCCACCAGACCCAGCCTGGAAAGGGGAGCTCCCAGTGGAGCTCAGGTGCTGGAAATGCCCAGTGCTTTTTGCATATCTCTGTGTAGTGAGCAATGTTTGCCATTTATGATATTTCAGGGGAGACCTGACTTTATAAAGCATTCATGAGCTTGGCCTCCTGGAACGCATTTTTTTTCCCCTGGTTATTAGGAAATATTCAAATACTGCAAACAAATGTCAGTCTGTAGAATATTCATGAAGTCTCCTGTTCAAGTGGATCCCCCAAGTCGCTGCTGGCTGGAATACATCAACCTAACGCTGATTATGTACATTTAGGGTTGAATAAAGATATTCCACTAAATAAGTGTGGAATGGCTTTTTCAAGTTCTGAGACTCTGGGAATTGAAAAGGCTCACACAGGTCCCGGTGCCAGGGAGCTGCTAATGGAGGTTGTTTTTCTGTGTGCTTGGCCGTCATTTGGAATCAAGGGTGGAATTTATCCCCCCTGGATCTGGCCATCTGAAATTCCTCCCCTAAGGTTTTAGCTGAGCTCCCCTTCTTTAGTCAAAAATGGCAATTTTAGCCTGAAATGCGACAAAATGGCAACATTTTGAAACATTGTGAAAACATCATTTAAAACAAATAAAAAACCCCAAACCCCACCCAGAAAAACCCCTTCTGCAAATGGTTCATTCTTTCATTCAACATATGCAAACTGTGCTCTGATGGTTTTTGCTTACTTTTGAAATAGTATTTAATTTCAAATTAATCACTTGGAAATACTTTTACTTACTTTAGTAATACTTCTAAAATACCATTTAATTTCAAAAGAGCACAGGCCTGATACCATATTGCCAGAATAGGATGTGCCACTGCTTTGAAAATGACTTTGTAAATGCTTTTCAGCTTGGTCAAGCTGAAAACAGTTTTGAAAATGAAAAAAGAATGCTTCAGACAAAATAATGTTATGAGATGGGAAAACGCTTAGGGGAAAAAAGGAAAAGTTTAGGGCTTAGTCTACCCCTAATTTTTCTCTCTCTTCTGGGTTTGGAAAATGTACAGAGAGGTGAGAGGCAGGGATAGCCCAGGAGAGCATTAGGAAGGTGGTTTGGTCTGGCCACCGAAGAGGCACTAAAACCCAGTAGCTGGAAGATGAAGCCTGCAAACAAATTCTGCAAGAAAATAAGCAACACCTTTAACAGGAGCCTAATTAGCTCCTGGCACTGAGTGCCAGGGGTTACAGATCTTTTGTTTCTGGAGGAGTTTCAGTGCAAAGCAGATGTTCTGCTCACACCCAGGTGTTGCAGTTCAGCCAGGGGTTGGCAGGGGAAGCCCTCCTGGTTTGGGGTTTTCTCAGGTCCCTCCCACCCCAAACCATTCCTGCTGAGCCCAGAGGTGGAAATAACTCATGCCAATGGTCCTGCACACCTCCAAAACCCATGGGTACAGTCTCAGGTAGTCCATGAATGCTGCTGCAAAGCACATGGATTGGAAAAGACTTTTGTGATGCCTTCCTGCAGTAGGCACTTGCTTTTTAGTGCCCATCTTTAGCATGCAAGCCGCAGGGAGAAATAATTACATTTAACAGAAACGGTGGGTTCCCAATGAAGATGTACAGTGCTGTACACAGCGTGTTCCTAATGAACAGAAATGTCAGGCCAAAATAAGAGATGAGAAGGATTAAATTCTCCGAGGTGGGTTGTGTGATTACCCTGCCTTTGTGTGAGGCTGTCTGGAGCCACTGAGCTGCAGCTGGAGGCAGGTGTTGGACGGGAAAGACCAACGAGTTGATCAAAAAGAAGGGAATCCCACAATGCTTTTGAGAGCTGCTAATTAAAGAGTTTAATCTCAGGTTGTTTGCTGAGAGGCACGAGGAGGGGCTGGGAGGGGAAATGCCTTTTTTTGGCCACCACAGCCCTGAGTGGAGATGGGCAGGACAAACTCTCCTGGGGCTCAGGTGAGAGCTGCAGGTGGAGATGGGTGGGACAAGCTCTCCTGGGGCTCAGGTGGGACCTGCAGGTGGAGATGGGCAGGACAAGCTCTCCTGGGGCTCAGGTGAGAGCTGTGGGTGGTGAGAAGGCAGGGCAGGTCTCCCTTGCTGTACACACCCCGTCCCGTTTTTATCACCGTGGCCTCCCTCAGCTGTGGGAGCTCTCTGGAGCCTGCAGTGGGGCTGGGGAAGCTCTTTACAGTCCCTGTGTTTCCTCCTCCTCCTCCTGGTACTGAAATTCCTCACAAAACCAGAGCTTATGACCCAGTCCTGCTGAATTTTCATGAGGTGCTTGGCAAGCTGCTGTTCTTCAGCCAGTGCACCTACTCGGAATAAAATCCAAGAGACCTTAAACCTTGCTCTTAATTTTTCACTCCCTGGTAAAATTGCTGCATAAGGATATTTGAAGAAGTCATTGCCCCCTGCGGATATTATCACTTAATCTTTTTTTTCCTTCTTAATAAAAGCCTGGCGCAAAAGTCACTTGCTGAAAACAACCGTGTCCTGTGCTGCCAGTGCCTCGCTACAGTATTTTTTAAGATCATAGCTCATAACCACAGGGAGAGGTCTCTGCGGAGGGAGTGAGGAGTAACTTTCTGTTTATAGCCATTTACCTTCAACTGTAATGTATTTAAGAAGGAAAATTGCCACTTAGACTTGCAAAGCAAATTGGCTTGTGCTCAGTAATGGTTTTCTAGTGTCTGTCTAGGAAAGGTCATCCTGGAGACTTCTGCACTGCAGAACTCAGTGCTGGTGGCCGGAGGGACATGGCACGGCCCCAGGCTGGCATTTTCTCCAGCTACAAAGACCTCAGCCACCCCTCTCATGTTTTCCAGGTTTCTCCATCCTCTCCATCCTGGCTGGGACACAAAGGTGTCCTTGGTGTCTCCCCATGGGCACAGGAGCCCCCCAGCATGGAACCCACCAGCGTGTGTGAGCTGGAGGCACCGAGCTCTGTGTCCCCCCTTGCCTCCATCTCCCGCACTTTGCAGAGGCACCAGCCCACGTGTCCCGCTGCAAAAAGGGCCCGTGTTCCATTTTAATGTTATTAACCATCGCCGTGGCAACAAATATAGCTGTTGTGTTTGCAGTAGCACCGTTTCACAGGTCCCCGAGGAGCCTTTACCCTTGAGTGCATTTAGTTGATAGCCAAACCAAAGCGAAGGTAAAACAAGCAGGTTGGAAAAGAGGCACTGGCCCCTCTCACTCCAGTCGGGCTCCAAGTGCAAATTATCAGGTGTGGGAATGCAGCTGACTGCCAGCCTGGGTGTAAATCTCCCCCACTTATCGGTCCCCACAAGTGTAAAACAGGGAGCATTACCAGCTCCTCACAGCCGCTGCTGTGGCAAGTCTGGCACAGCAATTATCTAAATAACTTCAATAGCAACAGCAGTAATGGGAAATGCAGCTCTGTGTGTGTCTGAGGTACTCTCACCTTTATCAGGGAGCAGTCTGGGGCAGCAGCAGGAGATGGGAGAGAGGTTTTATTATCACTGTATGAAGCAAAACCATCTCAGGTAATTGTGGTTTGGACTGTGGGCATCGGCCTCCAAATGCAACCCAGAAATCCCTTCTAGGTGCCAAGTGCCTGGTGTTGGACACCTTGGAGAAGAGGCTAAAACCTCCCTGAGGGCTGGAAGGCAAGGACAGGAGGGTGATGAGGGTGCTCAAACCCAGGCTCTGGCAGATGTAATCCTGGGAACAGAGACCAAGTCACCAGGGCAGTGGCAAGAGCTCGGATTTAACAGGAGCCCTTGTGTCAGCACATTAATTGGACAGGAGAAACTTCCAGTGGTCCAGCAATCCATCTCGGCCTCAGGAGACAGTAGCCTGCCCCTGTATCTCCCTGCTCTTAAAGTTTCTTTGCCTCCCCCCAGCCCTTCCCTGAGTTTTGCTCTCATCCTGCACCATCTACTTGAATCTGATGAAGCAAAAACTGGTATTACCTCATATTTCCATCATTTTCCTTGCAGTGATGCCCTGATTCCATCTGTCCATCTCAGCCCAAATGACAGCCAAAGTACATTTCCAGCAGCGTGCACTGGCAGACTGTGGGATGGCCCCTTCCTTCCTCCATCAATCCATCATCCACAATTCCATAAAATGATCTCCCTGGTCTTTGGAGCCCAGGCATCATTAAACTTGAGCACGAGCAGACCCGTGTAGCTGAATTTGAGCTGGAAAGGGGAGATTTGTGAATGATCCCTGAAAAACACTGAGGAAATGTCCTTGTCACCAGCCAGACCAAGAAATGTCACAGCAGGGGTTGCTCATGGATCCTGCTAAAGGGATGCCTGGGGCTCATTACAGTGGGAGTGAAACTGGAAGGTCAGAGTGCCATGGGGGTGTTTTGGGCTTAAGGGAGAAAAGAAGGAATAAAATGTATTGGAATTGCCTTTTGTCTGTAGAGATTCCAGGCACTGCAGGCTCAGAGGGCAAACTTCTCATTGGAGGCATTTCCTGATCCTCCTGCGCAGCGGAATCTTAATCGAGATGATGTTTGCTCCCCCTGGCACATCTCCCTGTCTGTGATGCAGATTTCAAACAAACATCCTGATGAAAGTTTTCCATTTATTACAGTTTAACTTTCCTGGGCACTGTCTCATAGCCTGTGCTGGGGTTTTTTGGGGGGGAGAGTGTTGCCTTCCCCCTTCCCAGGGCACAGGAATAAGGAACTTGTGCTGAGGAGGGAAGAAGTTTTATTTTATGGTTTATATTCTCTACCTCCAGAGAGAGAGGGCATTTCCTTTACCTGGCCTCTTTTTACATCTTGCTTTTTTGTTGCTGTTATTTTACGTTTTCTCATATTCCTTTTTCCCTTTAACAGTGAAGTCTCATCATCCCTTGTCAAGTTTGGTTGAGATTCACCAAGAATTTCAAAAGTACTTACAAGACACTTGATTGATGGAGCAACAAGGCTGTCAAAACAGCTTAAGGAAATGAGGGTGAAACTAAAGATAATAATTAATGAAACAGATAAGGAGAGAGGCTGGAAGGTTTTCCAGCTCCTAGATCCAGTGGGGATCATAAAGGATCCGGCACCTGGAGTAGAGAATGTAGAAAATGAGCTGAGAGGTCTTCTGCTGAGAACTGTGAGGCAGACAAAGTCTGACATTGTTTTCATCATCTACCAAATACATTTTTTAGGGAAAAGAGGCAGAATATTCCCCTAGAAGACACTTGATTGATGTACTTGGAGAGCTGTTACACCTTGGTTTCCTCTGCAAATGGGACTTGGCTGCTGGCACCTCTTTTCTGTGATGCAGAGGCTGTCAGAGCTCTTAGGAAGGTGACACAGAGGCTGAGGGAGTCCCAAATCCCCCAGGGATTCATGGAGTAGTGTGGGAGACTGACAGGTACAATCCTGAGGATGGTTAAAAGCAAAGGTGGTTGGATGTCAGATTCTTTTTTCTGCCAATTGATTATCTTCTGATCAGGGATGAAGGGCTCTGGGATAGCCAAAGGCAGTACAGGCTGTTCCAGCCCCTGCACGCCGATGATCTGAGGTCTGGGCAGTGCCTCTTCCATCCAACCCCTTCCTTGACTGCCTGAGCATCCCCTGCTCCGTGTGGGAGGGCAGCAAAGGGCTGAGTCTGCCTTGGACAGCTTTATAGAAACCAGGATATTTTCTCTGCTCGTGAAAAGACTTGGAGCTGCTGGAGTGAGGCCAGAGAGGCCACAGAGATGCTCCAGGGCTGGAGCAAGGCTGGGAGAGCTGGGGGTGCTCACCTGGAGAGGAGAAGAATCCATGGAGAGCTCAGAGCCCCTTGCAGGGCCTGAAGGGCCTCCAGGAGAGCTGTAGAGGGACTGGGGACAAGGGATGGAGGGACAGGACACAGGGAATGGCTCCCACTGCCAGAGGGCAGGGATGGATGGGATATTGGGAAGGAATTCTTCCCTGTGAGGGTGGGCAGGCCCTGGCACAGGGTGCCCAGAGCAGCTGTGGCTGCCCCTGGATCCCTGGAAGTGTCCAAGGCCAGGCTGGATGGGGCTTAGAACCCCCTGGGATAGTGGAAGGTGTCCCTGAGGTGGAACAAGATGGTCTTTAAGGTCCCTTCGCACCTAAACCATTCTGGGATTCTGTGATTTGTGCGTGTCCCAAGGGCTGGGAAGTGAGGGCTCTTGAGAGCAAGGACAGAGGTGATGCAGCAGAGCTCAGGTAAACGTGTGGGAGCGAGATGGACTGGCTGGGGATGGCCCAGGAAGATGGGAGCAGGACAGTCCTGGTTCGGGGCTCGGATGCACACGTGGGGGTGTATTTCTCTGGCTGTTTTGGCTTTGCTTTTCCCTGAAACACTGATGAATTCTTTTGGTTTCTGGGAGGCCAGATGGGAATCCCAAACCCTTGGCC
Source organism: Promerops cafer (assembly GCA_013398275.1). Classification (NCBI taxonomy): domain Eukaryota; kingdom Metazoa; phylum Chordata; class Aves; order Passeriformes; family Nectariniidae; genus Promerops; species Promerops cafer. Next base: position 85,486 of record VZSE01001774.1, on the reverse strand, counting down.
AAGTTTTGCAGGAGGAGCCTCCTGCCCTGGCCATGCTGCGCAGCCCAGCCTGGTGCTGCCTGATGAGCATGACAGGGCCTTTACACTCGACACCTGTGTTTATAAATGTGGAGGAATTGTCTCAAGCTGGTCAAAACACAATTATTTCATTTTCTTCCCCATTCAGGATTGTTGTTGTTTAGGAATAAATTGCCGCTGCTGATTTACAGGATCAACAAGGACAGCATGAAATGGGCTCAGTGAAGTGATTTTGAATTTCCACTACAATTACTCTTCTCTTCAACCATATGATTCCCTTTTGCTCACATGCACCAGCCAGGGCCGGGTTTGTTTTCTCGCTGCTGCCCTGGGAGCTCTGCCTGCCCTCGCTGTGCAGCAGCCCCAGGCTGAGCCTGCACAAACAAACCTGAAGTGCTAAATTGCACTTTATTCAGGGAAGCTGCCAGAGAAGGTGCATCCCAAAATCCCACTGCTCTGTCACCAAGGGATGATGATTCTCTGGCTTCAGCAGTGAAGTCAAGAGTAAAGACCCTGGATTTGTTATGCCGGTGTTGTGTGTATCTACTGAGTAAATTCCTCCTCTTCTTGTCCCTCAATTTCTCTCCCATTACACCCTGGGTGAGGTCTTCTGACTCCACACTGAGCTCCTCACGCTGCCCACGTGCTCCTCTTGGTGATCCAAGGCTTTGCACGCTCACACAGATGGGTGGCACTTTGTGTGTCACAATTAAAACTCTCTGTGGCCCAAAGGGCCCCAGGGAAGGGGCTGCAGACTTGGCAGAAATTCATCTCCCAGGGCCCTGTGTGGACTTCTCCAGCTCATTCAGTGCGCCCAGGGTCACACCTGGAAATGGGCTAAAAATTCCATGTTCAGGTTGGCAAGTGAGGAATCCTCTCATGGGTGGGTGCATCACTAGGAGTAAAGGGGCAATGTAAGTGAGCAGAGAAATAATTTGTAGGAATTCATCTTTTCCTGCTATTTCTTGGATTAGTTTGGTGTTGGAGAAGGGATCAAGCATTGCCTTTAATCTCTGTTTGTTCTTTTGCATCTCCTACCCCCTTCAGTCTTTCCTTGCCCTTTACCAGTGTCTGCAGGAGCTCTGTAGAATCCCAGAAGGGTTTGAGTTGGAAGGGACCTTAAAACTCATCCAATCCCACCCCTTGCCATGGGCAGGGACACCTTCCACTAGACCAGGCTGCTCCAAGCCCTGTCCAGCCTGGCCCTGAAGCCCAAAGCCGCTCTCCTGACACTCCCCTGACACTGGGATGTTTGGATGGTGTTGCTAATTCAGGACTATTGTCCCCTCTTGCATTGTTTAATGAAAGGTGCGTGCTGCGGAGTCCAAGTTTTTAACAAACCCTGAGCTCTGGTAACAGCATGAACACAAACCCACGCCAGCGATGCTGAGCTCTAAATAGTCTAATAAATGTGAACATCTTGGGTAATGTGATTTATTATCGACAGCATGAATAGGGAAATAATAAAACAATGTACTGATTCTGCAAGAAAAGTGAGGGGTTTTTATTATTATTCATACTTGGAAGGGTGTTTACAAGGCAGGAATGAGGTCAGACTTTTAAAGAGAGCCATGGATGCAAGATCTCAACCCGCATGTGAGGAGATGTAATCCCGTTCCCGCAAGTTCATTTGCGTGGGGAATTGGGCTCCCCAGTTTCATTAGCACTAATAGACCCTGCCTGTCTCCGAGTGGCTCCGTGAATATTGGAGTGCCACGTGCCGTGGAGAGCTGAAGCTGCACAGCTTGACAGGGAAGTCGCTTTTCCACGCCTGGCAAAGGGAGCAAGGGGGGTTGGGAGTGGGGTTTGTTGGATTAACTCAGGCTGAGATGGGACTTGGGGAGGCTGGGGTTGGAAAAGACGGGTGTCTAAAATGCTGCACTGGCTTTGGTGAGAGGGAAACTGAGGCACAAAGGGTGACATCGCCGATCTGGGATGGGCTGTTGGCAGAACTTTGGGCTCCATCCGGGGATGGTCCATCAGGACTCAGCCTGGCATGGGTGTTAGCAGGGATCCTGAGGGACAGCTGGCACAGGTGTTAGCAGGGCACTGGCACCCCAACACATGCTTTTCCTTCCCTACCAGTTACCCCCACCAGTTTCCAAAGGTCCTGCTGTTTTCCCAGGGATAACTGACCCCATCCTCTTCCCTCTGTAGTGCCTGGTGCATCCAGAATGTGAGGGAATGGCAGGGGCTGTGCTGGGGAGGTTATGTTGGATATTGGGAAGAGGTTTTTCCCCCAGAGGGTGCTGGCACTGCCCAGGCTCTCCAGGGAATGGGCACGGCCCCGAGGCTGCCAGAGCTCCAGGAGCCTTTGGACAGCGCTGCCAGGGGTGCCCAGGGTGGGGTTGTTGGGGGGTCTGTGCAGGGCCAGGGGCTGGGCTGGATGATCCTGTGGGACCCTTTCTCACTCAGGATATTCCATAATTCTGTGATTCCCAAGAAATGTTCCATCTGTGGTTTTATTTAGCATTCTGTTTCTTGCCCCACACAGCAGCACTTCCCGCAGGCAGGACTAAACATCCCTCATTTTCCTCTTTACTTTACATCAGCCCAGCTCCAAGCCAGGCCCAACTGGATTTTTCATTACTGTGGCAGGTTACGATCCTTTGGATACATTTCCTGTAATTTTCATGTTTTCGTTTTAACATTCCTCATGAGATTGAAAGCTCGGGATAAGAGGTGGGAAGCTTTTGCTCAGCACGTTAGAGAGGAACCTCTGGAATTTGAATGAGGTGCGAGATGCCAGGGCTGGTGGCTGTGGAGATGACGGGAGGTGATGGAGCTGAGCTGGGGAAGCTGCAGCACACGAGGAGCATCCACAAAAACAGCATTTCTTAAGGCCCAGCAGTGCTAAATCTCTGCGCCTCTCTGACAGCTTCTACTGGCATCAACATCTCCCATGTTTTTCAGTGAAGTAATTCTTTTAGATGCTTCAAATATAGATAGATTTTTGTGTATAGAGGGGTTTTTTTATTTATATAAATATATATATATCTACTGTCAGCTGGTATTACAAAGAGCATAAAGCACATCTCCAGCTCCTGCATGTTCAGTTTGGTTGGGATCACGTTGTGGGAATGAGAGGACAAATGAGCCAAACTCCAACATTTCCCCCCAGCGGGAGACAGCTGGGGGGCCCTGCTGTTTGAATGGCTCCGGGATGCTGCTGGTAGCTGTGGGGTTTCAGGTAATCCCGGATGCTTTGGTAGGGAATATGTGTAACTGAGCATTTATGGCCCCTTATTTCCCTCTGTATGAGAAAAAAAGCACTCTGGGCTTTTTTCTCGCATTACTTTGCCTGGAGACTGCCAGTTTCTCTGCCTGCATCCCTCTGGGAAGCGGGGGCTTGTGGAACTCCTTTTCATCAGCAAATTAGATAATGGCAATTATCTTGATGATCTTTAAGGTCCCAGCCCAGCCCATTCTACAGTTCTACGGTCTCACTTTTGTGTCATTAAATGCTGGCAATGACTCTCAGCTTCCCCCACCTCCTGTGGCAGAGAACATCATTTCGCTTGGCTGCAGAGCCCCAGCCACAGAGGGATACGGTGTCGGTCCACAGGAAATCTCAGCCATGGGACCCAGATATTGCATTTAGATGTAGTTGCTTTCATTAACTCCCTATTTTATAGCACTCATCAGTCTTTCTCCCCTGCCAGAAAGTCTCCAATGTACTGAGGAATATGCAGACCTCTTTTGGCAAGCGCCAGAGATAAGTGGATAATAAAACACACCTTGAAAATATTCTCCATCCTATTATTAGCCACTTTCTTATTATACTTGCAAAGAAAAAATTCCAGTTATAAAGCACACTCCTCTATATTGTCGGTCCATCGTGCTCAGACACTCGCAAAGAAAGTCTTTCAATAATATTCTCACTATTGTTTGTTGATTGGCTCTATTAATCACTTTTCACAGCCTCAGCTACACATTTCCATGAGCGTGCACAGTTTAAGCCCTCCTCCCTCCCCACAGCCTCCTTTTATGCTCCCATGAAACTTTGAGGATGCCTAAACCCCTGCTTCAGCAGGAATGAGAGGAGACAGATCTGCAAAGCTGCCTGCTCTCCTTTTAGTGAGAACAAAAGCTCCCTGGAATAGCAACTGTTATTTACTCATCTCTCATCAGCAGATTTGACCTAATTTTGCTCTTCCCATGCCTTTGTTTCAAACACCTGGTTGCAGCATCGCCAGCGGATCCGGCTCTTTTACAGCGGCTGGATTTACTTGGTGGGGGAGGCCAGCTCCTCCTGGAAAAGCTGAGCCTGGTGGCCTGGATGAGCCTTGCAGAACAGCCCCCAGCATTTCACTTTTGGAGAGCCCCCGAGAGCTTTCCCTTAGCACCCCGACTTGCCCACGGTGGGTGCTGGCAGCGGTGACCGCTCAGCCTCTGGCACGACTCTTCAAGCTCAGTTTGGCTCAGGTGAGGGCACCTGGCTGCCCATCTGCTTCTAAAAATACACCCAGACCATGACTTGCAGTGATCCCAGCTCAGGTAAGGGCTCAGTGCCCGCTGGTGGGCACCCACCAGGTTGTGTTTGCAGCATGCCCCGGCCATGAGCTCTGACTTCACCTCGGAAGCTGCCCGAAGGAGCTCAGCCAGAGTTTTGTCCTGGCTTTCCATTTAAAATAGCCTCCAGCCCTCCTGTGCCAGCGAGGAGGCAGCGGGAAGGGAGATGCATTGATGAGAAATGTGGGGGCCTGAAATTCATTTTTCAAAGATGGCAGCAAAGCCAGTGATTTATCTGCTGTCACCGCAGTCCGAGCAAATCTTCCCCACCAGGTGAGCGATGCAGGAAAGGTAACTCAGCAAACACAAAATACAACAAAGCCCTGACAGGCTTCCTCACCTAGAGATGACTTTTATTTTGAGCCCTGAATGTAATTAACAGCACTGACTTGAGAAAAGTAATGAACTCTCTCCCATGTGGTCTCTGGGATCTCTTAGCCAACTTCCCATGCCCTTTGCCTCGTGCATTCCCCATTATTTTTCCCTCTGTCATCTCTGATTTATTACCTTCAGAGCAGATCTTCATCCCCAAGGCTCAGCAGCTCTGAACTGGCTAAGAGAGACCTTCAGCGTCATTGGGACAGACCCACTCAGGCAGTGTTACAGTTTTTGGAAGTTTTGGGTCCCTTGAGGCACTCATCCATCCTCTAGCCAGCCTTCTCCAGGGCTAGCTGGCTACAAATGTTTCCAGCAGATGTTTTGGGTCTTTTAGAAAAGTTGTGTGCCGTGGAAGTCACCTGTCCCTCCCTTCATCCATTTGGGAACCATGGGACATTCCAGCCGGCGCCGCCAGCAATAACCGCGCTTCACCTCCCGTTGGTGTGGGGCACCACAGCCCCACCTGCCCACAGCCAGGGACATGGGAAAGGCTTCCCAGGAACCTGGGAAAGCAGCTCTGCCAGGGTGCAGGGAGGAGACACTGTCCTTTCAAACCCAAGGGTTTTAGGTGCTTGTGAAGCCAAGGCTTAGAAAGGAGCTGTACAGCCACGAAGGGGGATGCTCATGGAGGATGGAGAGGGACCCCGCTCCACAGTTTGTGTGTGCACATAAATCCTGAGGTGCAGAGAGGTCCAGCCTTGTGGGAGGCATAATTCTGTCTCAGTGTTTTTGGATCTGCAGGGCTTGTGCTAATGGCAGGCTTGGCACGATCTTTGTCCTCTTTCCCCATGGTCCTTCCAGCAGCATGAAAGCTTTTTGCAAGGCATTCCTGGGAATGGTGTGTCTGGTAGGTGAGGGAGGTGAGTCTGGCTGGGAGGAGGTGGCACATCCAATGCACAGCCCTGGCCAGAAGGGAGGTCCAAGGTGTGACCGTGCTCTTGTCGAGTTGTAGGAACTATGGAGAGATCCAGGGTGTTTGGAGGTCATGGCCAGTGTAAAGGGTTTTAGTATTAAAGGTCTTTTTCAGTTGGTCCCTGCTGCCAGAATTAGGGTCTGACACTCAGAAATCCAGGTTAGTGTTTCCTGTTGGCTGCATCTCCTGTGCCCAGGGAGGTCATGGAGTCTCTGTCTCTGGAGATATTTAAAACCCACCTGGATGTGTTCCTGTGTCACCTGCTCTCTGCGACTCTGTCTCAGCAGGGAGGTTGGGCTGGATGATGTCCAGAGATCCCTTCCAATCCCAACTGTTCTGGGATTCTGTGATTCCCAGAGCAAGGCAGACAGACCAGCTGAAAGTCTCGCTGGAAAATAAATTATTTAGTGCACCCTCAAATAAAATCAGGGGTCTTTGCTCTCATATCGTTCCTGTTTTCTAATAAAGGTGCCGAGAAACTGTTCTGCCTGTGGGGTCACTGCTGGTGCACGGAGATCACTCACTCTCCAGGCAGATTGGGAGGGAGCTGCACGAGCCGGGGCTGCCATCCTCGCTGGGTCATCCCTGGTCAACAGCTTAGCTGAGAAATCAATCAGAAAGCTCAAGATGCTGTCAAGTAAGGCTGGTAATTCTCTCTGTTGTACCCAGCAAATAATGGGACTTTTTATACATCCATGTTAGGCTTTTTCAACCAAAATTGAGAAAGTAATCACCTGCTTGTATATGGCTTGAAGGAAATTTCCAGGAGCTTGAAGGTGCTGGCCGTGGGCTCTGCTCAAATTTTAGATTATTTTAACTACAGTGCTTTTCCCTCAATCCTTTTTTTTTTTTTTTTGGTGCTTTTGGATGGCTGAGTCGTTCTTGACCTCCTGCCTCGAATTCTCATGGTTTGTTACTGCTCGTCGTTAAAGAGCCGCTGTGCTCTACACCAGAATCGATGCAGTTCAGGCGCAGGGAAATGAATCCTGTAGCCAGTCAATTCTAATCACTTTGGGACCCTTCTGAGTGCAAGGAAGTTCTCTAAATGCAAGCGGGACAGTGAGATGCACGAGCTCTTTCCAAGTGCCCAACAGGTGTGGATAGTGAGTGCTATTGAAAACCTTTCACACGAGACTTGGCTTCATTATTAAAATTATTTCAGAAGTTCCCAAAACCTCCTTTCTTCCTCCTCAGTGGCAGCACAACCTGGGATTGGAATGGGCTGTTCTAATGCCACCTGTCTGGTTATTACATTCAGTTACATCTGTTGAGAGGTGCCTGCAGAAGGAACATGTCCATATACACCCTATTTGCCTGGATTTAATGGGAACTGTAGTTTTGAGCTCTGATTCTCTCTGTTCTCCTTTTTTCTCACTGTGTTAGGTGCAAAACTTGTGCTGAAATTTGGGTCTTTATTGCCCTACTCAGTCAAAAATCTGAAACAATCCTGCAGTTCCCCGTTACCTTTGACATAAAGGGTCTGGAGAGACAGGACAAGAGGGAATGGTTTTAAGATGAAAGAGGAATAGATGGGACTTTGGGAAGAAAAGCTTCCTTGTCAGGGTGTGAGATCCTGGCACAGGGTGCCCAGAGAAGCTGTGGCCCCATCCCTGGAAGTGTCCAGGGCCGGGTTGGAGGGGGTTGGAGCAATCTGAGATAGTGGGAGGTGTCCCTGCCCATGGCAGGGCTGTGGAATGAGATGAGCATTAAAGTCCCTTCCAACCCAAACCATTCTGGGATTCCGTGCTGAAGTTTGTGAAGTACCTGCTAATTTATTAACACTCCACTCACTTTTCTTAATGCTCGTAATGTGCCACTGACAGAGCCAGGACTTTGGGAGAGGGGATTGTTCTTATCTAAAGGAAAGGTGATATTTTACTCTGAAAAGCAACACAAACCAGCGCAAGACTCACGATAAATCATGTGCTCAACATCATGCGGCTGCGACAGAAATTAATGGGAGTTGCAAGGCAAAATTCCCCCTCATCTCTTGCAAATCTCAGCTGGAGCCTGTGTTCTCAGCCTCACTGCTGTGTGCAGCCCATGCTTCCATGCTCGTTCTTCATGGGAAAAGGGCCCTCCAGCAGCCTGTAAAGTTTATGACAAGATGGAACCAACTGCAGCTAAACTGTGAGCTTTTTGTTGCCACCAAACGCAGCCACTCCGGGGCTCGGCGGGGCCCGTTGACTGTGAGAGAGAAGCAGAGAAAAAGCAGCAGAGTCTTCAGTCACTCACAAAATATGCAGAGCTGGTTCGGAGCGAGGCAATAACCTTGGAGTTGCTCTCCCGACTCTAATAACCCAAATGTTCGAGGCACTGGATTGTAGCTCATCAGGAATGGAGCTCCTCCAGCTCAGCGTGCTCAGCACCACGCCGGAGCACCAGAACTGGGAAAGGTCCTTAATGAAGCATTAATTCATCCAGCACCGCCTGCCAGGCCTGCTGCTCACAGAGGAGGCCACACGGTGTGGCTCTGCTGGAGGAACTTCTTTTGCTTTTCATTTTCCTTCTCTTTGCTTTTAGGAAGGCACCGTCTTTGCAGGTAACGAATTCAGCACAGGTGGCAAATCACTACATCCTGCCATGCCCATGGCTGCTGTAAAAAATTTAAGACGTCAAGTTCTGTGAAACTGCCTGTAATGAACCATCCCCTCGTTACCTGCAAGGAACACAATGTGGGAGGCTTCTCTCCCTGGCACACGTGTGCACTCCCTCTTCTGGAGTTATCCCACAGCAGCGCTGGGGCTTTTAAAACCATTTTGATTTCTTCTCTCAGAATGCAGCTTCTGCTCAGACTTCTTAAAACTAGAAGACAACATAGAGGATCTTTATGTTGTTATGAAGCATCACATTTCAAATGCCATGGATATATTTTCCTGTTCATCATATTTTTCTGTGGGCTTTTTGAACCCTGGTGGTACAGCAGACAAAGAAAAGGCCAAGCAAAAATACCTAGAAACAGAGTGAGGAGAAGGAGTCTTTGAATCATTGAATCCTGGAATGATTTGGGTTGGAAGGGAACTTAAAGCTCATCCAGTCCCACCCGCTGCCATGGGCAGGGACACTTTCCACTAGACCAGGTTCCCCCAAGTCCCATCCAACCGGGCCTTGGACAATTCCAGGGACCCAGGGGCAGCCACAGCTTTTCTGGCAAACCTGTGACAGGGTCTTCCCACCCTCCCAGCCAAGAATTTCTCCCCAATATCCCATCTAACCCTGCCATCTGCCAGTATGAAGCCATTCCCCCTTGTCCTGTCACTCCATTCCTTGTCCACAGTCTCTCCCATCTTTCTTGTCAACTCCCTTCAGGCTCTGGAAGGCCACAACTCACTCACCCCAAAGCTTCTCTTTTCCAGGTGAACACCCCCAGCTCCCCCATCCTTCCCTCCCAGCAGAGCTGCTCCACACCTCTGATCGTCCTGGTGCCTCCTCTGGACTGGCTCCAGCAGCTCCAGCTCCTTCCTGTGCTGGGACCCCCGAGCTGGGGCAGCTCTGCAGGTGGGGTCTCACCTGGGGGGGCAGAATCCCCCCTGCCCTGCTGCCCACACTGGGGGATCAGCCCAGCACAGGGGGGTTCTGGGCCAGGGCCTGTCCGACTCTCACCCACCAGCACCCCAAGCGCTTCTCCCAGAGCTGCTCTCCATCCCTCCATCCCCAGCCTGGATTGATCCTGGGGGTTGCCCCGACCCAGGTGCAGCAGCTGCCCTTGGCCTTGTTGACCCTCATGAGATTGCCCGAGGCCACAGCTCGAGACTGTCGAGGTCATGGCAAGGATGGAGGGTCATGGCATCTGCTCTGCTCAGTTTCTGTTACCAAAACCAGTTTGGAGGGGAGCCAGTTTTGTCCTTCTGGGGTTTCTTTTCTCATCTCTCCTCTGTAAGGACACTGTGTACACGTGGTGGAGATCGTTGAGTAAATGGCAGCATATGGGATTAGGATTTCTTCGTTTAATAATGGTTGAGCTGATAGCAGATTGTGTTCTCTTTTTTTCCCCCTCTCCCACAGAACGTTAAGTTGGGGTTTTTTTTAGCATGGGCTTTTCAGCAGGAGCTGTCTGTTTTCTATCAAACATTTGAGTGTAGCAAAGAAAGAACATATTGCTAATTTTGGCCAAAATTTGATGGCTCGTTGTTAGATCAAGCATTCCTTGCTTTTCAGACCCACCAGCTTGGAGCATAAAAAGGGGATGTGGTGAAATCCTCAGTGCCTCCATTGTGTTCTGCTGCACTTTCTCATGGAAGTGAATTTCCCCATGGGCAGTAAACCTCGGTTCCTGTTCCCCTCCATGAATTACCCGGTGCTATTCCAGCGCCTCGTGGCAGAGCACAGGCAGTGAATAGGCACTGTCATGAAACACTCCGGAGCTGTAATTAATAGCTCAACCTGCAGAAAGAGCTTAAATTTAGAGCTGCAAACTCCTGTGATGCTCTGCCTGGAGCAGGGACTTCTCCCCGTGTCTGCTGGGTGACCTGTATGTGCAGCTTGGCTTTTCCTCAGGATACAGATAAGCATTTGTGCCAACTCACAGCCAGAAAACGGCAAGGAATTCCATTCAGATTCAAGGAATATGAGGACTTTAAAAGGAGCAGCCAGGGAATGTGTTGACATGATTCCAGGGTAGAAGTTAGGAAGATGAGGTGATACAGGGATACAGGACAGCTTTTGCTTTATTCTGTTGGGAAAATGAACTGGTTTTGAACTAAGAGCTGGGAAGGGGCCACACTGGGAAACACCTGTGGACCCATCAAACACAGCTCTGTTTGGTCAGAGATGTGATGTCTCACCCGTGCCAGCCTCAGCCTCGATCCCAGCCCTGCCTGTGTCCCCGCAGCGTGAGGAGCTGTCCCTGCTTCTGGCTCTGGCTTTTGCACCAGGAGACAGCAAGGAGATAGAAATGCCCACTGTTTCTTGGGAGGTGGCATGTGGAGTCCAGAGACCCATTCCACTGAAGGAAACAAGAAATCCCAGCTCTGGGAGCTTGCTGGAGCACGCCTGGTTTGCTGTCCCCTCCCCATCCTTTGCACTGGCCCCATCCCCAATATCTGCTCATCCTGAATTGCACAGGAAACATTCATGTGAGAAAATAATCCTTTCACCAGGCCAGCTGAGAAAAACATCTATAATTAAAAACAATGATGCACTGGGTTTTGAGCAGTGGTCTTTATTTCCCATCAGGCTGCCAAAGACCAGGCCAATTAATCTGTTACAGGTGGGAGTTTATTTTAATATCGTGTTGAAAGTCAACCAGGCTGTTTGGCTTCGCTTTCCACCATCTGACTTGGTCCTCCTGCCCTCTTGCCTTCATTAGTGGGAGACAGTAAAGAAAATTACAGTCTATCCTACTCAAGGCAGCTGTGCTGGGAGGGTTTTTAAAAAGACAGAAGTAAATACCAGTGACCTGGCAATTACTGGAGCATTGTTTATTCCAGTGCTAAATGCAGAAGCCACAAACCTGTTAAACTGTAGGAACATGGAAACCCATTATAAGGAAGATTAAAGCAGCTAGCCTTTGAAATAAGAGTTTGTTTTGTTTCAAGGTGATGCACACAGGATTGTTTCTTTCTTCCTGATGCTTTTAACTCTCCCCTCTGTAGTATCACATGGAATTCACACGGAGGGATGCAGATGCTTGATCTGTGGAGGGACATTCCCAGACAATTAGCTTAAAATAACCTTCCCTGGCTGCACCCTCAGGTTGGAATACACTGAACTGAATAATATTACCCGGTTTTACAAAGCAATTCATTAGTGGGCAAACACAGGGTGATGGTGGATCTGGTGGCCAGGAGAGATGGACCAAGGAGAAGGTTGTGTTTGCCTCTTAAATCTCCTTCAGCTGTGGGAGCGGGAGGTGAATCTTGGAAAACAATGAAGCGGAATTTATTCTGACTTAAGTACCTTTTTAATGCTCAAATGCATGAATTATCTTCCCGTTAATTGGAGGATTTGAAATATCAGTGAGCATATGCACAGCCTTACCTCGGCTGCTCCCTGGAAAAGGGAAAAGGCAGAAAGGGCCTTGCAGGGACTGGGGGATGCAGGGCTGGCTGCAGCCTGGGGTGCCACCATGGGAGGCTGTGGCATGACATGGGCTCGTGCTCTCGGCCTCCCCAGCATCTCTCCACCAGGCTGGGAACCTCTGAAGCTGGGGAAATGCCTGGGAAAAGTCACCCCTTCCTCCAGGGCTGAGGATGTGGTGAGGTGGGTGAGCAGGGGCCCTGCTGTCTCCTGCGAGCTCTGCAGAGGGAAGCTACAGCTCCAGCAGTGTGACTGCAAGGAGAGCTCAGCTGCAGGTTTAAGGGTGCTTGTTTCTGGGAGTGAAAAGCAGGGTTTGTCTCACCCTTACCTTACCTTTGTGTAGAAAGCCTTTCATTCAAGCTCCTGCTAAGGCTTTGTTGCTTTGTCTGCTGGGAGGAAAGGGAGGCCTGGGTCCCTCCCTGTGCATCCTCCTCACAAAGCCCTGCTCCTCCTCCCTGCGAAAGGAGCTGGTTCCCGTGGCCAGAGCTGATCATTTCCCTCTGTTCCTTTTGCTGAGGATGTGTAGCACTCCTGCTTTTCCCTGATCTGGAGACAGCCCAGGAGCACTTCCCCATCCACTGAGCTTTCATTACTCGATTTATCTGTTCGGTGGCTGCAGTGAGAATTAGTTATTAGCAGTGCCCTAATCCTCAGCAGCTCACTTGATTTGACTGGAGTCAGGGCCAGATTTTAATCTTGGTTGTAGTGGTGTAAATCCTCAGTCAGCTTCAGTGGAGTCAACCCAGGCTTTATAACAGTGCAAGCAAGATAAGAGCCCTCTGTGTCCCTTCCTCCACTCGAGCCCTTGGAGACACTAAGTCAATATCTACCCCCACCCTCATAAATCTGTATGAACTTGGCGAATGCAAATCAAGATGGGAATTTTTTTCCCCCTTTCCTTCCAACAGGGCTATCTCAGGAAAATATAAATCTAAGTATTAACTTGAGCTGCCAGCCCAGAGGGTCATAAAATCAGGGAAAATGGTTCTGACATGCCCTGTTAACTGGGATTGCTCCCCAAAAGATAGGAGAAGATGAGGTTGGAGGGGGGAAACAGCTGGCAGTGGTGATAAGGCTCTGCTGGAGCCAGGGGTGTGCAGCTGCACCTGCTGCTGCTGAGGCTGGCTGGAGCCGTAGTTGAAATGCTGCTTTAACCAGCAGGAGGGGTGCTTAGATGGGCTCTTCCTGCAGGAATCTGCCCGTGGGACACGGATGTGTCACAGGAGAGATGTGGAGCAGGAGGACACCTCTGGGTGTGGTGGCTGTCAAAGGGAAGCCCTCCCAAGGTATGCTGGAGCCTGGCGTGGGATGGTGACGGAGCAGAGGCATCCACCAGCCAGGCAGATCTTTGGCTTGGCATTCATCAGTAATAATTTTCCATCCTGGCTCAGCTGAAGCCCCAGAGAAGAGCAGGCTGCCTTAGGAGGAGAGCTGGAGAGTAGCTCATGGAGCAGGGAGGGGAAGAGACCATTGACACCCAAGGCTTCCACAGATGGTCCTTCCAGTGAACCATTGATGTCCTAAAACCCATAACAGCCCTGACCAGCTCGGTTATCCGGTGCTGCCATCCACCTTTGGATTTAATAACACAGCAGGAATTAGCATGTCCAGGCAGAGCACTGAGAAGTACCTTGGCTTGTTTATTAAAGAGCACATTTCTCCCTGGATCACCAGCTGGCAGAGCCCTTGGAAGGTTAAGCGCTTGCATCCTAGTTCATATTTCCTTGCTCCTTATAAAAAAATTACCCAATTCATTCAAGTCATGGATTTTTCTGCAGCTGAAGCAGTTTCCCGGAGGAAGTTGTCATGCAGGCTCACAGTTATGGAAATGCCAGAGTTATTTCTGACACCAGTAAATAATAGTTCTCTATGCACTGACACTGTTTTCTTACCTTACCAGGCTGGGGCTTGAGCCGTGATTTAGATGTTTGCAGCTGATTAGCATTTTTGGGACTGTGGTAAGCAATTTGTGCAGTGTGTTTCAATCTTATTTTATGCACAGGAAGGAGGAAAAAAGTGATTAGTGCTCTTTGGAAAGAAATGTCTGCTAAATTGTTCTGATCAAGGTAAATCAAGACATCCCCTGGAATGATCTGGGAGCCAGTCCTCCCCCGAAGCTACTCCCCATTCACAGGAGAATTAAGACCTTGTGGTTTTGTCTGCTGGGGTTTTGTGCCATTTCTGCCAGGGAAAGATCTTTCTCCTGCTGAATCTCTTTTCCTGAGCCAGGGAAAATAGCAAGATGATCTAGCCTCTTGCATCAGGAGATTTCAGTGCACTAGAGGGCTGAAAAAAGGCTTGGGGAAAGTGCTTGTGCCTCTGCCACGCTCAGATCAAACGTAATCCTGGGCAGAGGAGCTTTGCTCAGGAACACCAACACAAGTGAGGAGCAGGACCAAAGAGCTTGGGAGCTGTGCTGTTTGTTTGGTTTCCTTGCCAGTGGATGCTCTGTGATGCCAAGTTTTCCATGGCTGTGCATGGGGATGATTTGACTGAACAGCAAGTGCATCACCAAGCCCATCTGACAGGACTTCTACACTTTTGCCACACCTGGCCTAGGTTTGTCTAAGCAGAGCTTAAGAACCTGCAGCAACTGAGATTGTGCAAAGCTATATTTCTATTTTATTTCTTTTTCAGGAAGCTGTTTCTAATGTTTTTATTAACATTTCCTTGCTGCAATTTAAGCTTATTAATTTTTATCCAATCTTCTGTGGACATGGAGAGGAGCTTTCCTTCTTCGTGCCACTGGTTGATTCTGTGTTGGAAGATTATTCCTGTGGCTCTCCTCGGTCATCTCTTGTGCAGACAGAACAACCCCTGGTGGCTCACACAGTCCTTTTTGGAGTGTTTTCCTGTCCCTGCTGCCACCTGGACCCTCATCCCAGTCTCTTCCCTGGGCGGTGCTGCTGCTGTGTTGGAGCTGAGCAGAGTGCAGGGATTCTCTGCTTCTCCTACAGCTACTGCTGGGCTTTGGGCAAAGGAAAAGCCAAGTGTTCATGGCAAGGGGAGATACATGGAATCTATTTCCAGCTGGAGCTGGGAAACATCCCATGCCCAGGAGATGGTTGTGAGATTCCCCAGGAGTAGTCCCGGGGTGCCCCAAGAGGGACTCATTCTATGGACAGGCAGTGACAGGACAAGGGGAATGGTTTCACACTGACAGGGGCAAGGTTAGCTTGGATTTTGGGAGGAAATTCCTCCCTGTGAGGGTGGTGAGGCCCTGGCACAGGGTGCCCAGAGAAGCTGTGGCTGCCTCTACATCACTGAAAATGTCCAAGGCCAGGTTGGACAGGGCTTGGAGCAGCCTGGGACAGTGGAAGAAGTCTCTGCCCATGGCAGGGGGTGGAACTGGAGGAGCTTTAAGGTCCTTTCTACCCCAAGCCATTCTGTGATTCTGTGATTCCGTGGCACATCCAGCCCTCTCCTCTCACAGGCATCCCCATCTCAGGGCTGAGTTTGCAGAGGTACTAGAGTCTGGGCTGCAGCTGATTCAATTCTTTGCTGGCATCCCCTGACAGTGCTCTCAAGATGCTCTTCCAGCACTTCACCCTTGTCACAGTTCAGACTCACAGTTCCCAGCTGAAATTTATTCCCATGGCAGGATCAGTCCAGCTGGGGGTAGCTCACAAGCCCCACTGTCGTACTGAAATTGAAGGACATTGTGGTAATTAATGCCAGGACTTCTGCATCCAAGGGCTGTTTGACCCCGCAGAGACATGGAGATGTAAAATGAACTCAGAACTCTGGCTTGGGCTCCTGTCTGGCTCCAGGAAGCTCCTCTCCAGCTGGAAAAGAGGAGCTTGGTGGTGATCGTTTGAGATGAGAGCTATTCCTGCAACCTGGCTGTCCTGTGAAGCTCAGCTGCATTCTCTGCCTCTCTCAAGGCACCCCCACCAGCTTTGGTGTTCGTTTTTGAATCCCCCTGCTCTGTCCCTGAGGCAACGGAGCTGTGGCTGCTGTGGCTCCCTCCATGCCCGGCACCCCTTTGTAATTATCTCCAATCCCACTGCTCATTTCCAGCAGAACTTTAAACACTGTTCCCTTTTATGTGGCACAGCTTTTTAATTTCCCTCCCTAACAGAAGCGATTGTTTATGTTGTAAATGGCACATTAGGTCCTGTGAAGTGGAGATGGGATTGATTTTCATTTCGGAGATTTCACAGCTTGCCCCAGAACTTTTCTTCTTGATTGCCGGTGCTCGGGGAGGCGCGGGGCTCCGGCAGTTGGGAGCAGCATGTGCAGCGTGGGATGTACAAACACCAGAGTCTCCCTCCAAATGTAGGTCATGGAATGGTTTGGCTGGGAAAGGACCTTAAATCCCATCCAGTTCCACCCCTGCAATGGCAGGGACACTTTCCACTATCTCAGGTGGCTCCAAGCCCCGTCCACCCTGGCCTGGGACACTGCCAGGGATGTAGAGGCAGCCACAGCTGCTCTGGGCACCCTTTTCCAGGCCCTCCCCACCCTCACAGGGAACAATTCCTTCCCAATATCCAATCTAAATCCCCACTCTTTCAGTTTGAAGCCATTCCCCTTGTGCTGTCACTGCAGCTGCTGATGAGATCCCCCTACTCACCCCGTTCAATCCAGGACTGTTACAGCTTCCAGGACTCAGTCAGGGACCTGCCTGGTGATTTCTTTGGTCTTGAGAGGGATACTTGGATCAAACTGTCCCTTCCCAACTCTGACAATGAGGATGAGGTAAGCACAAGTCAGCCCATCCACGTGACATCCAGTCCTTGGCATGTACCAAGGCCTTGCTCCTGGTTGCTCCATGTTCTAGTGGGGCAAGCCATGAAGACACTTCTTTTATAGGTAGGGATGTGATGGAAACCCTTTTCCTCACCCGTGCTTGCAGGACCAGGACAAGCTCTGAGGAAAAGGAAACTGCGTGTGTCACCTTCCTGCTGAACACAGGTGGGATCATCAGTACCCACTGTTCAGCCCCTGCCACCAAGGCTGGGAACACACCTTGGAAGATCCTTGGGGATGTAAAAATCCCCCATGTAGGGAGCAGAAGGAGCTCTGCCCAATTTACAGGGCTGCAAAGATGTGATTCCCAGTCCTATTTTAGCCCAAGCAGTAGGAGCTGTGGAGGTCAAGGGTGGTTTTTTGGAAGTTGGTCCCCAAACTGCAAGGAAGTTCCTCTCAGCTGCCGCAGCTCCTTCTTTTAACGAAGTGCTCGTGTTTGATCACCCTGCTCCCAATGGGTCCCGAGCAGGGCCCTCAGTGATATCACAGTGAATCATCCCAGCAACCCAAAGGCTCAAATATGTTTGCATCCCCCATTTCTCCAGGAATGCCACAGAAAGAATCAGCTCATAAATAACGAGGCTCGAGCGTGGGAAGTTCATAAACACCAGGGCCTGTTGAACCATTTGCTGCCAATAATTCATTATTTTATAGAGGGCAAAGGGAAAAAATGCGCGATTCTCCTATCATCTTAAAAATTAATTAAAAGAAGCTGCAGAATAATCTGTCCTCTTCCCAAAATGCGTTTTTGGAGCAGACTTCCTCAATTCCCATATAAATACAAACTCCCCTCTGGCACTGGAGCCGGATCCGCTGATGTGAGCGCAGAAGGGAGGCAGAAGGATCCGAGTAAGTGGCATGAAGACAATTTGCTTGGACCAGGGAGGAAGATGCACTCTGACAAGGATAGATGGAATGAGGTTGTTGCCAGAGAAAATCTCAAGGAATTGTGAGCCAAGTTGGGGGGAGCCTTGGATGCAGTGAGCATGCAAATCTCCTTGTGTTTTTTGGTTTTGAAGTAGTAGCAGAGCAAGGGAGGGGAGGGAGTGGGTTAGAAAAATCCAAAGAAGCTTTGTCAAATCTGACATTCCTTTTGCATCCAAAAGTGGGTATTGATTTTCCACCCGTGACTGCTATAAATGAGAATTTCTGTGTCGCAGCTCAGGCCCGCGCTCCTTGTGTTTCTTATCTCTTTAAATATGATTACCTGCACTTCACAGCTTCACAGGCAAAATCGTAATGAACTTTGCCAGCCCAGGCAGCCCCGCGTCGCTGGCGCCTTCGTGTGCGTGAGCAAATGAGTTCCACCAGTTCCTCCTGCTCTGTCTCCGGGCTACAGGTTTATTGACTTTCCGCTAATTTTCTTGTCAGGGTAATTCTCCCAATCAAGATTTAAAACAAACTGGGAGGTTACTAAAGTGCTGGTGGTTCAAGTCCTAAAGCTCTTCGTTTTGATTGAGAGACCTTTGAGCATTTGAGTTATGGGGGGGAAGGTGAGGGAAGGGGATGGGGTGAGGGGGTTGTGCTTGATTTTCGTCTGGTACAGAGCTTTTTGTGGAGGGAGTGGGTTGTTTGTTTAGAGCAAATCCCCTCTTCCATGCCAACATCTGCTGCTCTGTATTTGCTCGCAGGGGCAACTATAAAAAAATAGAAAAAGAAAGAAATAGATTATTCCCACTGCATCAACCTACAGGCATCTGCTGGCTGCAATTTTCTTCAATTTCTCGCCGTGAAAAGCAAGAGCGTTCATTTTGTAAGTGCTGCTTTTGTGTGTGACCTATATTTTGAAAACTGATGGGGTCACCACCTCCCTCCTCCCAACCTGTTGAACCAAAGAGTCTCTGAGATCTGTCCTAGATTGTATTTATCTCAGAGATTATTTAAAAAGCAAGGTAGCTATTACTAATAAGACAGTGTTGTTCTGGTGAGGTTTGATTTTTTTGCCTTTTTTTTTTTCCCTTTCCCCTTTACTCTCCTTTGGAAATGAAAATCCCAGCCTGGCTCCACCTGACCAGGAAAGTGCTTCCCTTCCTGTCTCCATCCTTCAGAACTGATTTAAAAGCACGTAATCTTCCTGCATTCATCATCTCCTGACCCTCTTTGATTTCCCCCCTGGGGGTTGCTATTACGCTGGCTGGCAAGAGTCGGGAGATGTCGGAGCCTGTCAGGTAGATTTGAAGACATCCCATTTGTGCATATGGATACACACATTGCAGCACTCCAGTTGCTTAATGACACATCTCATTCCCGTTGGATTGGAGCTGGGAGCCGGTGCAGGCAGAGCCAGGTGAGCTGCAGCAGCCCAGATCCATCCATGTTCAGCACTTCTTTGGCTCTTTATCGACTTTGGGGTCTTTTTTTCCCCCGTCAGAAGTTCCTTTTTTTTTTTCCTTCCCCCTTTAATCTCACTTTCTATTAAAAGTCTTCCCAGAGCTAATGTAATAAATTTAGATCCAAAGCCAGATGCATAGCAAAACTTTTGGCAGAGAATACTCTATCAGAAGACATTGCAAATGAAATATGCTTCCCCTTGGGGATTATTCTACAGTTTAATTTAATTTGATATTTCAAATTAAATTAATTCAAATGGTTATGCAGTTTCCAGGGAAAACAGACTTCATTTATGATGTTCTGCCACCAAATTGTTTTGCTCCTATCATATATCTTATATTGTTAACTGGGAATGATAAGTAGTGACAACGTAGGATTTTTTCATGCCCTTTGTTTTGCAATTCCCATCCTAAAGGGAACAGAAACATCTCCTTATGCAGGGGTTTCTCTGTGGGGTTATTCCAACATTTGCACTGAAACCTTACTGTGGCCGAAAATCAGATTTTCATCAAAATGTGGTTTTAAAAACAATAAGGTGTTTACTTTGAGAAGGTTTTGGATCTGTGGGACTCCTACTTCTTGCCTGGTTTTAATTTATTGAAGAAAAAATAGCAAGTCTTTGTTTGGGATTGGGGTTTTGATCTTCCAGGCTTTATGGCACAAGCAGGAAGGATGTCAGGAAAAAAGTCTGAGCTGCTTTTCTAGCTTATTCTGTTGGTTTGGGATTGGTTTGGACACTCCTTGGGATTCAAAAGCAGCATGGGCAGGACATTGAGGGAGCTGATTCTGCCCCTCTGCTCTGCTCAGGTGAGACCCCACCTGCAGAGTTGCCTCCCAGCACAGGAAGGACCTGGAGCTGCTGGAGCCAGTCCAGAGGACAAGGAAATGATTACAGGGATGAAGCACCTTTGCTGTGAGGAAAAGCTGGGAAATTTGGGATTGTTCAGCCTGGAGAAGAGAAGGCTCCAGGGAGACCTAATTGTGGCCTTCCAGGACCTGAAGGGATCCTAAAAGAGAGCTGGAGAGGGACTTGAGACGAGGGCCTGGAGGATGGGACAAGGGGGAATGGCTTCCCACTGCCACAAGACAGAATTAGATGGGATATTGGGAAGGAATTGTTCCCTGGGAGGGTGAGGAGACCCTGGCACAGGGTGCCCAGAGGAGCTGGGGCTGCCCCTGGATCCCTGGGAGTGTCCAAGGCCAGGCTGGACAGAGCTTGGAGCAGTCTGGGGCAGTGGAAGGTGCCCCTGCCCGTGGCAGGGGGTTGAGTAAGAACTTCAAGGTCCCTTCTAATCCAGGCCATTCTCTGATTTTTGCTTTTTCAGCAAGAAGTGATTTTCTTTTATCAGGGGCAAGTTGGGGAAATTTCTGCACTTCCCAACCAGATACAGCTTCATCAGGGGCACAGTTGAGTGGGTTGTGCAGCACTTGAGGGGGCCCATTTCCTTTCATCCTTCATCAGCGCGGGGGAACTTCCTAAAAACAACCCAAACCCCAAACCTGGATCATTTTGCCTTCAGTGTGCCCTGTCTGGAATGGGATTACTGATGTTGTACCAGCCCTAAACCAGCTTCCCAAGACCTGTGAGGACTCCCATGGGATTCCTTTATCATCATCTTATCCCGCTTTTGCAGTGAGTGATTGATTTAACATGGCTTTTCTCCACAGGCTCTGGTTATCCAGAGTCATCAAGGAACTTGCTCCAAACTCTGAAGTACATTAAGACAAGGTAATTCAGGGAAGTCTTTGCATCTGGAAATCTCTGTAAGCACTTTCCTATCTGCTGGCCTGTAGAAAAGCCATTATTCTCGACAGGGGAAAAAAATATTGCTAATATCACAAGAGGCTTTGGAAGAGAACATAAAGCTGGTTTCATTTTCCAGTCAACTGAGATCTAATATTTCCTGTACAAGATGTTGAGATGTTTTAGAAAAAGGAGCAATGTTTATTTGTCTAAAGCACACACACACACACACAAGTTCTATATTGTGCTTGTGGCTTTTTTCCATTGTAAATGGTTTTGCAGGGAGAAATCTCTTTCCCATTCATCACAGACAGTAGATTAGAAAAATATAAATATCATCTAAAGAGAATGGAGCTGAGGCTCCTACGGAATGCACAGGAGAGAAATGACAAATGCAGCATCCCTGGTGGTGGGGAAGGCTGGGGTTTGGGCCAGAGATAGCCTTGTTGTCTCCCTGGCTCCGGGGATTTATTTGCTTACACTCTCCCGGGACAAGGCTCCCAGAGTGATATTTCTTATCAGACATGTCTTTTGGGCTGGTCCAAACCCATTTCATTGAGCAATCTGCCATCAGCAAAGGAAGGTTGGTCAAAACATTATTTTCTTTCCCTTAGAAGTGCATCCATTTGGGGGTTTTTCTCATTATTTTTCAAGTCCTGCAAGGATTTGTTCCAGAGTAGCCCCAAAGCAGGCCGGGGAGCGTTGGATTTCAATGGCCCAGTGGTGCTGTTCTCAGCCAGGAGCCTGACAGCCAGGCTGATGCTCCAAGCTTTTTCTTTTGAGCCGTGACCATTCCCTAACCAGTTTTAGGCATGATGGGAGGCAAGTCTGTGCCCCGGAGAGCTCATGGATGGCTGGATGTGTGTGGTGAGGATAAAGCTGCAGTTACAGGGCCACGGCTTGAAGTGAGAGAGGACACTCCCTTATCCCTTTGCCCAGATCATCCCCATGGCTGGGAGCACTGGAACATCTGACTACACCTTGAAGTTTTCAAGTGTTGGGATTTTCATCATTTTTTCTTTCTAAACTCCTCCTTGTCCTCTCCTCCTCTTCCTCTTATTATTATTATTATTATTATTATTATTATTATTATTATTATTATTATTATTAATAATGTATATGTATATGTATATGTATATGTATATGTATATGTATATGTATATGTATATGTATATGTATATGTATATGTATATTTTATTATTGCTATTATTAGACAATGTTTTCTTCCTCAGTGCTTCCCTGACAGCCAGGAATTCTTAGCCTTGAATTCAGTGCTTTGGTTTGATGGTAGGCTGCCAGTGGTTTTGGTGTGGAAACCTTGTTAGAGCTGAAGTGGCTCTTTGGCCACAATCAGGGTAACCAGGGAAGCCCCCTGCCCGCCCCAGCTGAATTAGCCCCAGGTTTAATTGGGTATGGAGCACCCCCAGCAGTAGATGCTCAGTGCTGCTTCTCCTCAGGCACAAACCAAATCTGTCCCAGCACAGATTTTGCTCTTCTCCTCTCAGTGATTCCCCTTGGAATCCATCTTCCCTTCCCCAAAACCTCTCCATCCCCCAAAACCCACCTGGGCAGGGAGGGAAATGGGCAGCATGGAACATCCAGGCCATGGCTGCCTCTTTTGGCTTGGCTTCCTCTCCCTGGAAGCCTTTCCTTTGGAGTGGTGCTGATGCTTTTTGGGCTACCTAAAACAGAGGCCAGACAGAATTAAAAGAATAAAAAGCAGTTCTATTTATTGAAGGGCCTTCACGTACATTTAGGGCAGACAAAGCCCCCCCAGTGGCTACGCCCAAAATGGGTGACGGGTCAGGGGTTTTCACACTTTTATAAGTTTGGTCCATTTGCATATTGGGGGTTAATCTGCCAATTCCAGCTGCAGGTAATGAAGTCATTCACCCCAAGTTTGCTCCCCCAACTCACTTTTGTTTCCATCTCTCAGGCCTGAGGCAGTGAGGTGTCCTTGACTGCCAGGCCTGGAGAGGAATTGTTGTGCCTGCCCAAAATGGGGAAGCAGCAGCTGACCCTGGGTATGGAGTTTGGAGTTCTACACTAAAGAACTGCAGGGTTACAAATAGATAGAAAATATAAAAGCTGAAATCCTAAGGCATCAGTGCTGCCAGGACCTGTGGTCCCACAGGCCGTGTTTGCAGGGTCAGGCCCTGGGAGGGGATTTCTGTGAGACGTCCGTGTTGCAAGAGCTGGGGCTGGGAGCAGCTGAGCCCAGCGCCTGCTCAGCCACAGCAAACAGGTGCTGGAGATGACAAAGTGCAAACAACTGCAGGCAGGTGCTCCCCTGCAGCCGAGCCTCATCCCGTAATCCACTCAGGTGCCTCTCTTCAGAAAGTTTCTCAGGGCACCGTGTGCTCTGTGACACCCCTGCTTTTACGGTTTCATTCTTCTCTGCTGCAGCCTTTTGTCTCCCAGCACAGCCACCGTGTCAGAAAGAGAGATTGCCCGAGCCTGGCTCTGCTTTGGGCAGCTTTGTTTTCCCCGTGTGCCTGAGTGGCATCTACAAGCAGCCCACAGCGAGCAGCTGGAGCCCTCCAGGCCACCCTGAACAGAGCAGGGATTTCAGGAGAGCTGAGCATGGAATCATGGAATGGGTTGGGTGGGAAGTGACCTTAAAGTTCATCTTGTTCCACACCCCTGCCATGGGCAGGGACACCTTCCACTGTCCCAGGCTGCTCCAAGCCCTGTCCAACCTGGCCTTGGACACTGCCAGGGATGGGGCAGCCACAGCTGCTCTGGGCACCCTGTGCCAGGGCCTGCCCACCCTCGCAGGGAACAATTCCTTCCCAGTATCCCATCCAGCCCTGCCCTCTGGCAGTGGGAGCCATTCCCTGTGTCCTGTCCCTCCATCCCTTGTCCCCAGTCCCTCTCCAGCTCTCCTGGAGCCCCTTCAGGCCCTGCAAGGGTCTCTGAGCGCTCCCTGGAGCCTTCTCTTCCCCAGGTAAGCACCCCCAACTCTCCCAGCTTGTCTCCATGGGAGTATTCTCTTGAGGGGGCTCTGTTTGGGGGTCCTATAAATGGGAAATTTAGTCAGAAGGTGCAGGATGGGTTTCTCAAGGCCATACAGAGGGGCTGGCTGCACTCAGAGCAAGGGGAGGTTGCTGTTATCTGTAAATCCCTACAGAAAACCTCTGTTACAGGCTGGGTTTTCCAGGGAAGTGCCCCTCTGCTCCTGGAGGTGCCTGGTGTCCCTGGGGAATGGCAGTTCAGGTGAGGATATTGCTGCCAGATCCCATGGCCTGAGCAGCCCACGGTGCCTTTCTTCTCATCCCAGTTGTGACAGAGTGTCCCTCTGGGCCTTGGGGTGAATTTGGGGTGTCACTGGGGTGTCTGCTTTGCTCCAGAGCTGTGTCTCACAGAGGTTAATGGTGGCTGAGGGAAAACCCTTCAGGAATGCAGAGAGTTTGTCCCAAGTGTGTCTGGGTGACACAAAGCCAAGGAGAGGCTCCTGTGGACACCCCAGCCCTCAGAGGTGGCTGAGCTGCTCATGGGTGGCTGTGGGGGGCCAGTGTCTCACACACAACCCTGCCTGGACTGTGACACCTCTCCCTGACCTCAGGAGCATCATCTCTTTGTGTAAAATACATCAGTGCAGCCAAAACCTGCGATCTAGGAGGCCCTGGCTTCAAAACCTGCTGGGGGTGAGCCTGCTGCCCTTAAGGTGGTTTAGGAGTTATTGATGGAAGAGCCTTTGGGGGCTGAGTCTCAGCTCTGACAGAGGCGAAGGAGAAATTGTTGTTTGAATAACCCCCGGGGACTGGAACTGGTGGTGACCCAGAAACAGTTTATTTTTTTTATTGCTTTCCATATCTTCCTCAGGCTAAAGCTGTCTCCACTAAAGGAAAACCAGGTTGTTACTGGGGGAGTAAGCAAATTAGCAGACGAGGGCAAAAGCTGAGCAGAGTCGAGGACCCGGGAGCTGTGACAGCTGAACAACACTTGTGCCTTTCTCTCTTCTCTTGTTTTTAGTGTCGCACTGATCTGTAGCCCCTTCACCAAGTAATCCATTTTTTTGTTTCATTTTTATACCATTGTTTCAGTATTTCAGGGTAAAACCAGGTGTTGACTCTTCATTGAATGGCAGTTCCACTTTCAGCCTATGGGATGCTTGGTCAAAACCAAACTGATTTCTTAATCACTGAAGGATGTTTTCAGGAGTTTTATTATTCTTTATCATTTCAGCCACTGTGTGGGTGCTGCCTGGCCAGGCAGATCTCCCAGCCTACTCCCTGCTATTTCAGGGAATGTGGGGGTAGGAGCAGGAGGGGATAAATATATTCTCATTCACCCATCACTTGACCTGAATAGAGACCACCAGCATCTCTATTATTGCAGGGTTGAATTTGGGGTTCCATTGGATCAGCCTGGCCCTTAGCCTCCATGCCAGCCCTTCATGCCTGTTCTGTGGGAGCTGCTCATTCCCTGTGGGATGTTCCAGCTCCCAATCCCACCCTGCTGATGGCCTGGCCAGCATGATGGGGTTTGTTCACTTGTTTGCTAATTGGATTTTGCACCGAAGGGAGCTCCAGAGAGCTGCACCTCTGGCCAGAATCAGCGTGGTGTTGACCCCAGGCCATCAGTACGGAGAGCACAAGCCATGGCTTGGCGGGCTCCAGGAGATCTCTTGTCATCTTGGATCAGTGTGAGCCCTCACACGCTCCTGAGCACCCGCCACAAGCAGGGAGCAGGACAAATGCACTGGTGGCACAGATGGAGACAATAAACAAGTCTTTGCCCACGTTACTGGGTTGCTAATGAGGAGAGGCCTCATCAACTTCCGAGCCATCTAATTTCTCTTGGCTGCCATTTCAGCCAGTCAGGAACCACACCAGGAACAGCATTTCCTGGCATGAACCAGCTCTGTGGGGGGAATATTTCCAATGGGAAAATGAGCAATTCTCCCTTTGACCCCTGTCTCTGATATCAGAAATCTCCTCCAGAGCACATGTCTTCTGGAGAAAGACTGAAGTCCAATCCCAACTGCCTGTTGTGATTGAGCTCCCGTGTTTCCCAATGTGTGCCTCCAGCAGCACCCCAAGCCTCTGTAGGATGGAAGTGGGAGACTTTCCATCCCCACCCTGCAGTTCTCATTTCAGGTGCTGCTGCTCAAGCTCAGAGCATCTGGGGGTTATTTTTTTTAACCATGACCTCACCTCCATGTAAGCAGAGTTGTCTTGGAATTCAGCCCCGGAGCTGAATTCACCAGCGCCCCTTTCGAAGCTCCGACAGCTCCATGCCTCTGCCAGGAGTTTTCCTCCTCCCTGTGCCACCTGGAAGCATTGGAGTTGTCTCTCCCCAGACTGGACACAGCCCCCACAGCTCCACACGAGCCGCTGGCACGGGTCATGTTGCACCAATATCTCTCACTCGCCTAGCAGCGTCTCGACTCACAAACTAATTAAAGTTCATGTCACACTGGGAAGATGCAAAATGCTCTCTGAGCACTAGATGTTATTATTTTAAGCTTCTCTTCTTTTTCCTGAGGCACAGCAACTCCCGGAATCCCAGCTGGCACACCACGTCCAGCCACAAAACACCGCTAATTGGGTGTTTCTCCTGTTGACCTCATTTCTCCAGCATACTTTGGCTGGGTTTATTTCCATGGGTTTTTGGGGAATTTTTTTTCAAGAAGGTCTGGAAACCAGATAAACAGAAACACTTTGCTGAGTGTCTTGGACAGCCCTTGGTCATTCCTGTCCTCCAGACCTTGCCCTGCTTCAAGGTGTAATAATGCTGCTCTTCCCCCATCATCATCTGTTTTACACATCCAAGGAAATCAGAGGCAGAGGGAGATGGGAAGAAAGAGACCAAGGGCAGAGAGATGACTTTGGAAGAGGTTTCATTTGGAAGGGGTCACAGACCTTTAGTTTAGGCAGGACCTACACTGCTGCTCCTTCTCGTCACAAGGCACGGGCAGGTCTGTCATCCTTAAGAAGTATTCCTGGGATAGGATTTGCATACTGAAGGGTGGC
Source organism: Promerops cafer (assembly GCA_013398275.1). Taxonomy (NCBI): domain Eukaryota; kingdom Metazoa; phylum Chordata; class Aves; order Passeriformes; family Nectariniidae; genus Promerops; species Promerops cafer. The sequence goes on along the minus strand of VZSE01001774.1, from coordinate 58,842 downwards.
TTTTGGACTGATTCCCCTTCAAAGGAGAAGGTGACTTGTGCTCTAAACGTTGTAAAGCTCAGCCAGGCTCTGGGACATCTCCTGCCTGATGAATGCGCCAAGTTCATTAGCGATGACTTTGTTCAAGTGTCCCCTACCTGGTTCACCTCCCAAAGAATTGAGGAGTCTCCCATTAATTCCTTAATTGTGTTATTGGGAAGGTGCCTCCTCAGTGTCACCTTGCAGAGGTGGAAGGTGGAAACCTCTCCCTGATGTTCTCCAGTGGCTTGTTTCTTTCTTTTGGTATTTGTGAGAACAGATTTGATTCCGTGTGTGGGATTCTGCCCCATCCACCTTCCCTGGCATGAAGTCATCGTGCTGTTTCCCCCACACCATTCATTACCTCCTTAAAAATGAATGCAGAGAGAAAACACAATTAGATGCTACTTTGATTAAATAATACCTTGGAAAAAAAACAGAACTATGTCTTGAAAAATAAGGAGAGAGTGAAGATAGCACAGTTTGAACTAATGATAGAAATTACCTCGAGTTAAGCTGGATTTTAAATCAGAGGTTTGGGGGATTGTATTTTTTACTTTTCTTTCCAGTGAATTATGAAAAATATAGAGGCCTGCTGGATGGATGATTAGATTTTTTTTTCTCTCTCTCCCATCCGCATTGAAAAATGAAATATTTCTGTAATATTAAATCCATCCAATTGATCAAAGTGTGGTGTCAAAAAATGTTGTAAGCGCTTCTTCTCATCTAACCCCTTCAGCAGCCGCAAACCAGAGACCTTTTCAATCCCTTTTTGGAGGCAGCTGGAGGTTTCCTCTGCCGAAAGAGCCTGTGCAAGGAGTGAGTCTGCATTTCTCCAGCACGCTCCCACAGCAGGCACTTAAAAAGGGCTGTGGATTTGGCACATGGAACGACAGCACAGGCCCTCAGCTTTGGGGGTTTGTCTCCTCATAGGGCCATTATCTGTCATACAGCCCTGCCTAACAGTGGGGCAGGAATGGGAGGATTGGGTGGCCAGAAAAGGGGTGAGAAAGGGAATTTTTTCTTCCCTGGCCCAGCTTGATGAGTAACCACTGGGAGATTTATGGGTGTTTCCCCTCCCCTTATGTTTTTCTTTCCCTGCTTACTTTCACTGGAGAACAAGAAAACCAAACAAACCAGAAACCTCAAATATTTGGTCACTGTTTGAGGAAGCAAACACAGAGTGTATCCAAACATTTGGAGAGGTGGGAAGCTGGGGTATTGCACAGCGGGATAAATGCAAAGTGTGTCCAGAAAAGAAAGATTTTTTTGGAAAGCTGTCAGTAAGGAAAAGCTGAGAGGGTTGGGGGTTGCTTTGTGTACAAAATAATGGATGGTTTTCTTCAAGTGGATACTGTGGGTAAGACTGAACAGTCTTCCAGTGAAGAGAGGAGGAGAAACCAGCTTGGTTTCAGCAAGAAAGCTGAAAGAAGAATAAAACCCCCACTTCTGCTGGGGTGGTGGGGTGTTATGGACTCACCTTGATCAGCAGCTTGATTAGGAGTAGGTCATCCAAATACCTGTGGTTGTTTCCATGCTCTCATCCAGCCCCTGGAGCTGCATGGAGAGTGACCCAATATTGCCTTTAATTGTCAGAATCCAATCCTCCAGCGCCTTGTATCGCCTTTGGTTCTGCTGTTTTGACATGAAACTCTGGTTGTCTTCAAAAGAAAACCACAGGGGAAGAAAAGGACCCGTCTGTTGTATCTGTTTGCATATCAGGGAAGGTGTTTGCTCACTCATTTATTCCTGTGGCTGCATGGGGCCGGTGCTCAGAGCTTCCATAAAACGTGTGAGGAGCAGTAAGTGCTCCTTCATCTCTTGGTGAATGAGCAGCAATTTCAAAGAGCTAAGCAAGGAGTGAAAGGCTCCTGTTGTCTCACTTTGTGCCTCAGTGTTCCCCAGCTTCTGGACACGCATGGGAAATCAAAAGGTGGAAATCTCCACTCTCCCACACATCTACCCCTTTACTTTAGGAGCTCTTTGTGCTATCGACTTGACCTCCTGAGGGAAAATAAGCATTTTCCTTAGTTACACAAATGGACACACAGGTGTACAAGAGATGAAGTAATTTTTCAGAAAGTCACCAAAATGAGGGAAAGTTTGAGAGCCTTCCTTCCCTGGCACAGCCCCTGGGGAACCTCTGGATAACCTAGGGAAGGGTCTCAAACAGCTCCACAGAAATGCAGCAAAGACATGGATTGGTGCAACTCTGCTGCTTACCAAATTAGAAACAATTTAAGGATTTAAGGATTAAGTACCATTAATTACTGCCCAACAAATGCTGATCTACAATGGAGCACTTGTGGAAATGGAGAGAGAAGTTTCTGCGTGAATACTAAATGGCTTCATTAATGCTCAGTGCAATTTCATTGAGTGATAGATTAATTAGCTTGATGCTCCAAGAATTGCTGAGCAGGACCATGGGCACATGTGATGAAGGGACAGCAGGAGCCCAGTGTCCCCTTGCCTGGGCAGAGCAGGTCACACAGGTGCGGGACACGCGAGGGCAAGGTAAAGGGAGTAAAGAAAGAGGAAATGGGGTTTCCAAGAGGGAAAAAACCCAAAATGCTGATCTGGATTTCCTCAGTTGGATTCTCTGATTTGGAAAACACTGGAGGCTCCAGAGGTCAGGATGAGAGCAGTGGGATCAAGGTCATTATTTTCCTGTTGCATCTGGAGATGATGCTTTACCCTGCTGCTGTTGTGCTGCTGATGATGGGTTGGTCAGACATCACCCCTGCTCCTCGTACTTCTGTTCCCTCCATCCTCTCCTTTCAGCCATAACCCCGGGGCTGAACAGACCTTCCCAGACACTGATCTCCTTCGGCTCCATGGCTCGTGCTGGGTGCTCTTCCCATCACATACCAGGATAAGGGAGGTTGCAGTTTGCATCCTCTTTATCCAACACTTGTAGCATATTATGGAGCATCCCAGGTTCCTTGGCATTGCCACAAGGGCATGTTTACCTGGGCCTGGAGAAAGACTTGGTGCTTCCAAAACCTGGGAGAGCCCCGTCTGGCGTGGCAGCCCAGAGGAACAGTGACAGCTTGAACTGGAGTCTGCTCCCCAGCAGCATTTTCTCCCCGAAGCAGTGGAGGAGGAGGGAGCAGCATCCAGCCAGGATGTCTGGCAGTGAGTAATTTCAGTTTCTCCTCGGGCTGTCATGCCATTACAGCTGCCTGGGCAGAGCCTCACCACCCCCCTGCAGCACGTTACCTGGAGTTCAGCATCGGATTTCTGTCCCTCAAGACTTTTTAGCCACCCGTGCCATCACAGCATTATTGATTGCTCACCCAGCCGTGGCTGGAGTTGGATTAGGTGTGAACACAGCACTGCCCCAGCAGGCCCAGAACAGGACAAGATGCTCAGAACCTGCCTTTGCCATCCGTCTTTTTTAGCTTTTTCCTGCCTTGCTCTTTGGATGCCTCCTGTGCCTCGGTCTGTGCCTCGCTCCTCCGCAGCACATTTGCAGTGCCTGTAAAAGTCGTGTGATTTTGTAGCTCTGAGCAGGTCCCTCCTTGCCCCAAGTTTTGGGTTCCCTCAGCTTGTTGGTTCCCCCTCCTGAAGGCAGAGGGTGGGAAATGACAGAGAGAGACTTTGTTGCTCCCTGCCAAGGGGAGATTGAACAGTGAGGGGGTGTTTGTGCCCCTCCACTGCTCTCCACATTCCTTCCCATCAGTCCTCCCCCAATCCCTGCAAGAAAACCCATATTAGGGTCACCAGCTCTTGATATCATGAGATATTAGAATTCCTGTCTTGGTGCAGCCTTCAAGACTGAGCCCAAATATTCTGGGTCTGCTTTGGCCAAGAGGAGTGGCCGTTCAGGATGCCCAAGTGGAGGAACGCAGGTGGATGTGGAGACTCCTCTCTGCTCTGAATGGCCCTCCCTAGCTCCTGGTCCCAGTCTGGCTCATATTTGGGAGCTCACAAATGGGAGAAGCTGAGTTTCTTACATCCCCCATCCCCTGTCCTGCCCATGGAGACATGTCCTGGATTAGCCATTATGGACCAGAGAAGGAATATCAAACTAACAGCCCTCATGGTCACAACATGCAGAACTCACACCAAAGTTTTCGTAACGTAATGAGCTGGTATAAAAGCAGCCACAGGGAGACATCCTCGGCTTTATTGGGCTGGCAAAGCCAGGCACAGAGCTGTGCATTCTGGAGTGCCATCTTCTGGCACCTGCAATGTGAGCTCATCACATTCCTGTGTGGCTAAAGCAATCTGGTAACACAGAGCTGTGCCAGGCACGAGGAAGGAAGCAGATTTCCAGGATTTTCCAGTGTATCCTTGAAAGATGCATGGAGTGCAGATGCTTTTTTTTAGCATCCTCCCATCCCTTTGGCTGCCGGGTACCTGCGTGTGCCAGCGCAAGGAGCCAGGCATCTGCCTGGAGCTGGTGTCGGCTCCCCATGCCAGCTTGGGAAGCATCTGTTTCCTGGTTTATTTATCCCCTCTGCAGTCACCATGGGAGGATAATCTCAGTGACATGCCACGTCTTGTTTACAGCCGGCCCCTGAAAAGTTAGAAGCTCAAGGTGTGGGGTGGGGAGGAGGCGGGGGAGGATGCGGAGTTGCGCACGCTGGGGACTGAAAGGGGACTTTGGGAAACGTATAAAATATTAAATGACATCGTGGCAAGACACAGACAGGGGGAGAACAATAATTAAAGTAAACAGCACATCAAAAGCCTGGCTAAAACTCACATTTAAATTTCAAGACAACACAGAAACAGCTCATGTAGCCATGTGTAAATGTGTTTCCAGGAACCTTTTAAGAATATTAACAATGATGGAAGCAGAACAGCAATAATTCAGACTTTATGTTATGTGACAATACAGGAGGCCACCAGACTCCTGCCTGGCTGTTGGCATAAGGAAGCTGACGAGAGCCTGGATCTTGCCAGAAGAGCAGCTTTCTCTCCAGGGAGTGAGAATCCCAAAGTGAGCAAGAATGGAGCCTCTTCTCTTGCCAGGGACACGCAGGGTTTCCTTCAGCCCCGCGGGTGAACTGCACCCCTAAAAATTACATGACAGGGCCTTCTGTGGGTTTGTTCCCTACATCCAGTCCCACGTTGTAGCCTGCTGTCTGCTTCCTAGGCTTTGTCCTAATTAGTTTTAAACATTTCTGGTCAGGTTCCTGTGTGTTCTTGGTCGGGATCCTCCAATGTGTTGCTGCTTTCTTGACTTTCAATTTGCTTGCAGCCACCAGTTGCTCCTGGGGTTGCCTCCTCCTCCATTCCAGCCTGGAGCATGTGGAATCACCACACCTGAGGCCTGAATATAGCAGAGAACATAATTGGAAAACTCAGGTCAGGCCCAAAGCCGTGCAAGACAAGCTGAGCAGCCCCTTCTCTCCCCAGCATGTTTGAATTAAGGGCCAGAAATCAGTGTCAGATTTGTCTGGACTCCAGCACTGAGTACCTTTGGGCTATAGAGCAAATCTCTTAATTATTCCCCGTGCCTTTTGCCCTCTCCTGTACAAGGACTACAATAGCTCTGTCCTTGGGGAGCCTGAATTCTCCTTAGCCCTGATAATACCGTGATTTACCGAGGATTTCCCAACGAGCCTTCAGGGCATGGTGTTACCTAATGGAAGTAATTAAAAAGCATTGGGAAGTGACCCCCTGAAAGTGCAGGCAGCTGCAGATGGAATAAGGGAATTAAGAGGCTGCAGAGAGCTGCAGGAGCACGTGCCTCTATCCTGTGCCACAGCGGGATCATGGGCTCGGAGCGGGGGCTCAGAAAGGGGATGCCGTGAGGGCCTGAACAAGAAAATTCCAGGTGGTTTATTTTTTCACTTGGCTCTGTATTTTAATGAGGCCTTTTGGATGTTTCAAGCTTAGGGGGTTCTTGGGGGACTGCATTAAGGTTTAACTTCTCACAGGGTTCAATTTTCCACTAGCTGAAGTCTCCAGTCTTTCCTGTTTTCTTGGAGCATCAGAGAACTCTTAACATCCTCCTGTGCTGCAGCTCCCAAGCTGCTGTTCAAGGGAGAGCGTTCACTCCCACTGACAGCATGGAGCTGTGTCAGGAGAGGTTTAAGTTGGAGATCAGGCAAAGGTTCTTCCCCCAGAGGGGCTGGGCACTGCCCAGGCTCCCCAGGGAATGGGCACGGCCCCAAGGCTGCCAGAGCTCCAGGAGCCTTTGGACAGAGCTGCCAGAGAAGACCAGGGTGGGATTGTTGGGGGGTCTGTGCAGGGCCAGGAGTTCGACTCAATGATCCTGTGGGTCCCTTCTAGCTCAGGGTAATCTGTGGTTCTGTGATTCTCTGGTTTATATACTTGAGGAAACTGAGGCATAGCATGGGGGGGACAAGTCTGAAGGGGACAGTGCCCATTCCTGGGGTCTCCATACTGCAAAGGGAATCCTGCTGCTCTCTAAGCAGGCGGGAGACAGTGCTGGCAGCTGGGATGAGCCTCAGGACAGCTTTACCCATGAAATATCTGTGTTGCTGCTTCTTCCCAGGACACTCGAGTGCAGCCAGCAACCAGAGCCCTCCCTCTCCAGCACCCGATGGACACCACTAACAATTTCCAGGCATGATTGTCTTCAAAATATTCCATTTTCATTCCTGGGCTATTTGCATCCCAAGTTCACAGCGGGCTGTTCCCATATCCCAAGGACAAACATTGCATGGACCCAACGCTTTCTTCACCAAACTCTTTGGCCCTCAGTACAGGAAAGAACAACTTGGTTTTGGGAAAGAGCAGCTCAAAATACATTCAGGGCTTTTTGGTGCCTGGTGAAAATCCAACACCACATGAAGCCATTTCGCAAAGCCATTGGAGGTTTAGCCAGGACAGGATTTCCCTTTTTTCCCCCTTTCACAGAGAGTGGCTGAGTCTGCCGTCAGGATTTTCCCAGCATGCAGATGTTGTTGTGACCTAGATGCTTAAGCATTCATTTACTGCTGAAGTTTTGCATTTAGAGGTCTTAAGAGTTCGGACCGTGGGCTGTCTGGAAAGCTCCAAAAGGGAAAAATACCGAGGGCAGCTCATGAGTGCCGAGAGAAAAGCGATTTGACGTTCTTATGCCTCCATTTATCGGCAGCCCACAATGAGATGTAAAGAAATGTCAGAAAATCCCATGTGCACATTAGTTTGGATCGGGCAAAAATTGCTGTTCGCCTCTGCCTGGAGGCTACGAGTCGCTCTGCTAATGCAGAAGGTACTAAAATGACCCCTTTGTTTTTCCTATGATCACTTCTGATAGCGCGCTCTGCCAGAGATATCATATCTTTGATCTCTCTGTGCTGATGTTAAGTCTCTCTTGAGTTCAGTAGCATCTCCTTGAGATTAATACTTCATGGCATTCTCAGCACCAAGCTGTCCTAACCCATACATCACAGGATGTCACGCTTCGCACTCGCCTCTGCCTCAATGACTTCACGCTGGCACCATAAATAACCCTTGGCCAGCTCCGCTCTCACCATCCGTGTGTGCAGAGTTCCACGAGGAACACGGGAACTCTCTGCAGGTGAGGAGGGAAGGGATGCTCCTGTGGCCACAGCAGGCATGAGGACAGCCCTGCCTCCCTCCCCGCAGGGAGGAGGGTGCTGGGATTTTGCGCGGGTTATTCCTGATCCATCTCCGGGCGCAGGGAGGGATCGTGCGCAGCGGCTGCTCTGCGACGCCTTACAGGGAGTGACAAACGGATGTACCCCAAGGGGACCCATCTGCCAGCCAGCTCCTTCCACATCTCCTCCGTTAGGCGGGTTAGGAAAGTCACTGTCTGCTTCGGATTTTACTTTGGCTCCGGCTTTTCTGCTTCCTGATTTGTTTTCCAAGGGCTGGGCGAGCAGACCGGGCTCCTTTAGCAGGACAGGCTGGATGTAAAAACACCTGGCCCCTGCTTTGGGAGATGTGTGAAAAGCTGCCAAACCCTGGTGCTGCAGCCCTGCAAAAGGCACCAAAATTCAGCTGCAGCTGACTCAGAGCCCTCTGAAACCCTCTGATCTTTATGGGAGGCTACGGGTGAAAATCCCCTGCCTTGCCCAGAGCGAAAAAGGAGCTGCAAGGGAATTTAGAACATCACATCCAGCAGATGTTGGGGTTCTTGAAATGCCCACTGTTGAGCAGGATCTGGCAATGTGGAGCAGGCTCCAGGCTGCTGAGGCCTTGATGCTCTTGGGATTGAAACAAGGTCATGGCTATGACCCAGACAGAGAGCAGTGGAAGTCCTGGCCTAGGGCATGCTTGAGTATGAGGTTGGGATATGTCCCCAGGGCGTGAAATCTGCTGGGGTCTGAGTGGTTTGGAATGAAGAGGACTTTGCAAGGTCTTTTTTTTTTAATCCACGCTCCATCACTTCCATCTTGTGTATTGCTCTCAGGCTCAGGGTAGGGTTCTTGGGGTGTCCTGTGCAGGGTCAGGAGTTGGACTCGACCCTTGTGGGTCCCTTCCAACCCAGAATGTCCTGTGTGTCTATGGTTTCCATGGCTTTGCTGGTGCTGCTGATGCTCAAGGTGCTGTTCAGTGACCCTGTTCCGGGGACTGGGGACGTGAGTCTTGTCCAGTGCTGAGAACACCTCGGGCTTCACCTCTTCAACCTCAGAGACTCTGTGAACACACGGGTCCATGGTGCCCCCATGACCTCCCACCCCACAGGCTCCCTCCTGGCCTGTGGTGCACGGGGTGAGGGGGAATGAGCTGCTGCCCTTCTGTCCCCAGCCCAGAACAGAGTCTGTGTCATTTCTGCACAGCATGGGGTTAGCGAGGAAAAATCCTTCCACTCCCTCGGACTGGATTTAGAGAGATAATTGAAAGGAGGTCTCAGGGGAAGGAGTGAAAATGCTGACACTCAGCAGGGCTGAGATGAGATGTCCTGCAGTCCGTGACCCTCCTGTTTGTGCCAGACGGGCTCTGTGTTCCCTCAGGTCCCTCCACAGTGCCAGCTGCAGCTCCCTATGGACAAAGGGGCTGTTCCCCCTCATTTCTGTTATAATCTCCTCTTTTAATGCATATTTAATCCATCCTGGGAAGTCTTCAAGGCCAGTTTGGATGGGGAAACAACTTCATCTAGTGGGTGACATCCCTGCCCATGGCAGGGCCTTGGGAAGAGATGATCTTCAAGGTCCTTCCAATCCAAACCATTCTGGCACTCTCTGATTTAAGGTTGAAAGCACCACTTGCCCAGAGCCAAAGGATGCCTGGCCCAGAGAGCACCCACCAAATAGACAAAAGGAGGGATGCTCACCCAAAAGAGGCACTGAGGGCACACCACGAGGCTTTTTCTCCCCACAAAAAAGGGATATATGGAGTGATTTCAGTTTAATCCTGGCTGGATTGGCCATTTCTGTGCTGAAGTTGAGATGTGAAGCAGACTGTGCTGCACCTCTGCTGCTCCCTCTAATAGCAACCCAAATAATTAGCACTGATAAGCCTGGCCCTAGTAAGAGCCTGTTGCTAATGGGGTGCAGCAGGCTGGGAGTGCAGGTACCGCATGTGCCTCGCGGGCTGGGTGGCTGCTAACAAGGAGGGATGATGCAATTAGAGAAACCCCCTTTTTTTCTAATTTTCCAGCAGTCTCTGGGGAAAAGGGCTTCATTTTTTAAAGTTCTGTCACACCAGGTTAGAGTATTAACAATCACGATTCGCTGCTATCTGTATTTGTTCCATTTGTGGCATTTATGATGGTTATCCACATTAATTATTTCGCTGCTTAAGTCCCTTCTAATTTCAGAGCACTGTTATTTCCAAGAAAGATGGATATTAAATATGCCACACATCAGCGCGGGGTGGCATTACACCGTGCTATTAAGTTCTGATGCGAGGACTTGGCAAAAAATAACTTTGCTATTTGTAATCACCGTGAAGTGTTTTAGTGTTGCAGCTTGGAATAAGAAATAAAGATGATGACAGGAACTGATTTCTTATTAGGACGTGGTGCAGGAGTTTACATAAATCAGGAAGGAAATAACAAGGTAACCCTTGGCTGGCCAAATCGGTGTGGGTGCCTGTTGGATGGGGTCTGATGAGGAATGGGTGGGTGCAAAGTCTTTGAGGGGACCTCATTGAGGGCTGGAGACCCTCTACTCTGGAGCCAGGCTGGGAGAGCTGGGAGTGTCAGAGTCTGGAGAGGAGAAGGCTCCAGGAGATCTTAGAGCCCCTTCCAGGCCCTAAAGGGGCTCCAGGAGAGCTGGAGAGGGACTGGGGACAAGGGATGGAGGGACAGGACACAGGGAATGGATCCCACTGCCAGAGGGCAGGGATGGATGGGATATTGGGAAGGAATTGTTCCCTGTGAGGGTGGGCAGGCCCTGGCAGAGGGTGCCCAGAGCAGCTGTGGCTGCCCCTGGATCCCTGGCAGTGTCCAAGGCCAGGTTGGACAGGGCTTGGAGCACCCTGGGATAGTGGAAGGTGTCCCTGCCCATGGAAGCGGGTGGAACAAGATGAGTTTTAAGTCCCTTCCCACCCAAACCACTTGAGGAGTCTTCAATCTCTACCCAGTACCAAAGTTCTTTATCCACCCTGGGGAGGAGGTGAGACCCTAGCTGAGTGGAATGAACCTTCACCCCAGAAAGGATGGAAGAGACCCATCAGTCCCAGGGAAAGAGCTGATATCCCCAGGGGTTTGGGGGCTGGTGTGTGATGATGCAAAGATTTGGCAGCATTTTTCCTTGGAAAGAAGGGGCCTTTCACTTGCTCACAGGGCTGCATTTTGCACACACAGCCCTCTTGCCCTCTCTGGTGTTGCTTATAAAAATGTTAAGCTCTTTGGAAGCTGCTGCATTCCCATGGCTTGGAGGTGCTACCCCCTGTCTGACACAAGGGTGAAGCCCCAGGACTCGCTGTGAACCATCCTGCGAGGGTCATGCATTCCTGGGAGAGCAAAGCAGAGGGAATTTTACCCACGAGGAGGGGATGGATTCCCCATCACCCCTGTGTCTCTGAAGGATGTGGTTCCTGTGCCTGCCCAACACGAGGGGACAGCCGGGGAGCCGCGGCGGATGCGACTTTTGGTTGGCATTGGACCAAGAGTGCTGGAGCAGCTCTTGCTGGATCATCCCTGTGAATATGGCTTGATCCACAAGGAAACCCCCTGACATCCTGCCAGGGAGGCAGCACAGGGGCAGTGCTCCCACACTTTGGGCAGTGGTGATGAACCCCTGGCTCCAGAGGCAAACAGCTGAGGCCGAGCATCAAAGGGAAAGGGAACAAGAATTGTGTGAGGAACTGCTTTGCAGGCTGCCAGAGGCTGGAGCAATAGCTGGGGGTGGGGTTAGGCCTTGCCTTGGGTTGAGCCTAAGGAAGATTCTTTGTGATTTTCAGCAAACCAGTGATAGAAAAAACAAAGAAAGGTTGAGATCAAATGCAGAGCTTTTCTCAACTCCCAGGTGCAATGTTCCCTCTTAGCAACGAGTGTTTGTGTACAGGTTTTGCTAAGAGAGAGGAATAATTTGAAATTAAAAGTAAACTAAAGGGGGAAAATGTGTCCCTCTTATTTTTTCTGCCAGTGTCAAAACAAATCCCTCTAATTCCTTGGGGAATTGTTTGTTTATTTTTTGACTGCTGTGGTTTTAGCTCTTCAAGCCCCAGAAACTTTGCCAAGGCTTTGGTGAGGCATTCCAGCATCTCCAGAGCTGTCTGTGTGTGAGCTGCATCCACTTGGCAGTCTCAGGTCCAGGGCGTGATCCCAAGGGATCAAACCATATTTCTGGACTGAGGTGGGTGCTCAGCAAATTGCAGGCCAGGAGTGTTGGATGAAGGTCCAACATCATCCATGTCTGGATGCAGACAAGTCCTTGCATCCCCCTCTGCTGCGTGTCTCAGCTCCCAAGCAGCTCCTGCTCAGTACAGAAGGATACACCAACCTTTCTCAACTGTTATTGTCTATTAATTAAATGCTAATTAATTATTAAAAGGGTATTTATTGAGATTTAACAAGTCTGCAGCCAGAAAACAAGGGAAAAACCCGTTGGTGGCAGGTGTTCCACTGCAGTAATGAGGTTCTTAATAACCAATTGGCATTTGTTTGACTTAGAATAACATTCTTATTAAATCTAAATCAACTCTTTACTTGAGACACCTAATTACATGGGGGTTATTTTTTTTCCCTGCCGCCTTTCCTTGGTGTGGTAGGAGTTCCCCACCCGCATCTCCCAGCGCGGACAGAGGAGTCTGTGACTGAATAAATGTGAACAGTGATGGTTATTCATGGAGACTGGCACTTCTGGAAGGATTTCCCTGAGCTCCTATCCCCGCTGATGCTCGCAGGAGCTTCCAGGGCTCCTTCTCCTTTCCTCCTCTTTTCCTGTGCCAGGAAAGCTGGCCCCTGGGAGAGCTGTTTGGCTGTGCCAGCTCCGTGGCCATCCCGGGGCAGCACTGCTCCCGAGCATTCTCCTGCCCTGATTTAGGGAGGGAATTACCAGCCTCGCCTTTGCTTGGTTATTTGTTAGAAATCCCATTTATCACTGGGAGCAGTTGCTGGTGCAGTGCTGGAAACCCACAGGAGGGGAAATAAAACTCTTTCCAAGCATCTGGGTGACCGTGGTGCCCTGGGGAGAAGAATGAGCTGCACAGAAAGCCACAGGAATCGCTCTGGCTGGAGCTTTGTGTTGCTGATGTGAAGGGGAAAGGCTCCCCAGTCCATTATCCAGACACTTCAGTTCCTTCAGGGTCAGCAGTGACTTTTAAAACGTTGTTGTTGGGAATATTTTCGCCTTGGAAGGAGATGGGAAGGTGGGCAGGGGATCGACTGCTGCCTTTAATCAGGATTTAATTACTTCCCCTTTTAATGTGGCTTTTAAAAAGGAAACAAGGATCCCAACTGGGTCCTCTTGTAGCACAAATAACAACAGGGGGGGGGAAAGGAAAAGTACCCGACAACAACAAACAATCTGTGCTATTACAGGAGCATTATTCTGATATTATTTATTTCAGACATTTTGATACTCTCCAATGCTTGACTTCACAGGCTCATTTAGTTCCTTTCAAAAGCAAAGCAGTGCTGCAATTTGCCGGGAGAAAATGTGATAAACACTGAGAAGGGGGGAAGGAAATAACCCTGCAACCGTAGGGATAAATATATTTCTTTTTACAGGCTGGGGAGATGTGTGGGTGTGAGAGGAGCATCATTCATGGCTTCAGAACCACAGGACAGGGAGCACCTGAGGCCCTGAGGTTCAAGCTTTGGTCATTCAGTCACCTCCCAAATTTTAAATTGCCTGGGAAGATGGTGGCAGGCAGGAATACTTTCCTCCATTCCCAGATAGATTTGGAATTGTGATACTCCAGCATTGTCAGGACATGCTCTGAGGCACCCTTTGAGAAGTCGCCAAGCTCTGGAACAGGCTACCCAGGGCAGTGCTAGAATCACTGTCCCTGGAAGGGTTCAAAAAACACAAGGATGTGGTGCTCAGGGACGTGGTTTTGTGGTGGCCTTGGCAGTGCTGGGTTGAGGGTTGGACTCAATGATCTTGGTGGTCTTTTCCAGTGTTAATGACTTGAGGATGGCCAGAAGTGCTGGGCACAGAGCGAGTGGGGCAGGATTGCTCTTGATGCAGGGAATGCTGCAATCCAAACACCTCCAGCCCGAAGGGAAATATCTCCTGCTTCCCTGGAGTCAAACACACTTCACTTCCCTGAGCCCAGCTCCGTGTGCCAAGGCAACCTGTGTGGCTCTTTCCACAAGGGCCTCTCCAGGAGGCTGGAAACACTCAGGTAATTTAATATCCAAGGCTCTTTTGCCTTTCTTGGGCAGCAACAAGAGCCACACACAGGGATCTCTGAGCTGATCCAAAAAATGAGACAGATGGGCCTAACCCACCTTCAAACCAAGGGGAGCAATAAGCTTTTTGTTCTGCCTGGGTAGTCTTGAGCATTCCTGAAACTTGGGGAGCTCCTGGGTGTTGGTGTCAGCAAGAATTAGATCACAATATCATCAGATCACAAGGCTGTGCCTGGATTATCATCAATAGGCAGCGAGAGCTGCTGCATCCAATTAGTTGTACGGATTAAGGGAATCCCTTCTGAAGTTTACTGTCCCAAGAAGGTAAAAAAAAAAAAAAAAGGCAGAAAAAAGAGTGATTTGGATTTAAAAAACCCAACTGGAATGTATGATCCTTAAGGTCCCTTCCAGTCTGAACCACTCTGGGATTCTGGGTTCTGTGATAAAAAGTTCTTTAAGCTTAAAGGCTCTTTCAGAGCTTGGTGAGTAATTGGTTGCCTAGAGCAGCTGTGGCTGCCCCATCCCTGGAAGTGCCCAAGGCCAGGTTGGACAAGGCTTGGAGCAGTCTGCGATAGTGAAAGGTGTCCTTGCCCCTTGCCCATGACAGGGGGTGGAACAAGATGAGCTTTAAGGTCCCTCCAAACCTAAACCATTCTGGGATTCCATGATCCTGATGTTTGGGGTAGTGGATGGATAGCTTTGGACATGCCTTATCCCAAAACTCCTCTTGGAAAGGAATCTGAAAAATCACCCCACCATAAATCCTGCAACTCATTTATCATCTAAAGGACCTTGATATTGAAAAATGAGCCTTGATGTTGTGAAATGATGGAAGTTCATGGACGTCATTTAGCTGGAGCTGCCTTGTTCAAACAGTATTGTGAGGGCTTATTTCTGTCTCTTTTTTTTATATATTTTTTTTTCTGGAAAGACACACCCAGCTACACCCTTTCAAAGGCTGTGTTGGGATGAATATGGCCTTTGTTGGTTTCTCTCCAACTGTGGTGCACCTCAACTCTCCCTGCTGGATTCATTTGAAATTTCTGGGTTGCGAAGTTGTGTTAAGCCCCCAGTTACCCACCTCACCCGGATTTCCCATGAGAAGGGGCTGGAGGCAACCCCACGATGCCAAACCTCCCTGGATGGAGCATCCTCACCTGCTTGTCATTGGGAAGGGATGGGAGAAGAGGGTAAAATCAGCCAAGCCACTGCAAACCCACCCTCCTGGGCTCTCTCTCACACCTAGAAAGCGCCAGCACTCCCGGCTGGGCTTTTATCTTGGCTCACTCAAGAGCCAGTGGCGCCAAGCTGCTGCAGAGCAGCCAGACTCACCAAGAATGAATTAAAAAAGGAGGGTTTCCGAAGGAAAAAAATTAAACCCATCCCTAAAGCAATAGCAAACTGTTGCAAACAAACCAGCCCCCTTGGCCCCTCCTGCTCTGGCACTGGAACGCAGCTCGTAGCCATTATCCGAGGGTTTTTAACAGCGCCTTCGCCAGCCCACGAGAGGGATTTGCTGTCCCCAGAGCCTTGTCTTTGGGGCGTGTGTCAGAAACATCCTTAAATCTTCAAAAAAAACCCACCCAGCCCTCGTTTGGCTGCGGGGCTGAGCGCCGGGCTGCCGTCAGGGGCTGTAAAAACCTGCTGATAGACAGATGGAGCAGTATAATTACACGCGGGGAGGGGGACGAGCACGCTGAAATTATTGGTGTGGGCAGACAATTAGAGGCTTTTCCAGAAGATTACCCTCTCCCTCCCATCTGTGCTGCGGGGAGGAGCTCTACGCGGGCGATGCCGTTTCTGTCCTCGGCCGTTTGCTGCTTTCCCAAATCACGGTTCTGCGCTCCTTCGGACGTCGCTGGAGCATCCCCTGGTTTGCAGGAGGAGGGAAAGGCACTGACGGGGCTTTGCCAGAGGCTTTGCTGGGAGCTCGGAGCCCCATCGTGGCTGAGGATGCCATGGGATGCATGGCAGGGTTTCCCTGGGAAATCAACCCTCAGGAGGCTGGTTTGGGGTAGGTTTGGTGATTTCTGGGGTTCTGCAGCTCGCCAGGGACATTTTCAAGCATGTTTAGACTACATGACCTTTTAAAGGTCCCTTCCCACGCCAGCTATTCGATGATTCCATGTGTGCAAGCAGCAGGGAGGGCAGGCAGCTCCCAAGGCCAGCAGCAAAGGGAACAGCTAATTACAGCCCCATTTCAACCCAAATCACTATTTTTCTGTTCGTTGTGTATTTATTTTCAGTATTTGATGTGCTGAGGAGTTAAACAGGAATTATTTTGGATGGCTCACCACTCTTTTTTGCTTTATTTTTTTTCTAAACCCAAGTCAGGACATTTGATTTCAGCACTGAAGGGTTATTTCTCAACAGTTTATTTTTCACATTATGGTCACCTCGGTTTGAAAACATTGCCACTGGCCATTTGTTGAATTTTTTGAATCAGGAAAATAATAATAGTAATAAAAGAGAATACTTGGATGATTCACGATGTCCTTTGTCAGCTTTTCTTTCTCTTGGAAAGAAGATGATAAATTGGGTGCAAACTTCCTCCCAGCTCCCATGATAACACTGGGGATGGTGTTGTGGTGAACCTGTAACTATTTCCTGATGTCCCACATTGTCCCTGGCTCTTACCAAACTCATATCAAGGGGTGACAGCAGCTCCTTTGGGATGGAAACCACTCTGACACACAAACCTTGGTATTTATATGTATGTAATACATTTATTTTCCCTCTTGCCATGTCTCAAAAGCCCTGTCAAAATCCTTTGCTTCAAAGTCCTCCACCCAGACCTTGAAACTACCTGAAGCCTCAGGACTCCTTTGTGTCCTGTAAATCAATATACATGGGGAAATACAGAAATAAAATAAGGATTCCGTAAAATTAATAAGTTGGCATCAAAACAAATGGGCTGCAAGCCAAATATGGGAAGTGGGAGATGGGAAGGGAATTTATTATTTATGATGAAATTGGTGTTTGCAGGGTAGGGGCAGCCTCTTGCCCTTCACCCTTAGCTGCTGCTGCTGCAAGGGACCCTCGTGTCTATTTTGCTCCTTCTTTATGGAGCTGTGAACCAAAAAATGCTGCTTTTGGGTGGTTTTGCTGTTCGGAAGTGCTTGAGCTGCTGGAGCTCTGAGGGTCTGCCTGTTTGCGCACAGGTACCAAAAACTGATGTCTCTCCATTGCATTCCCCGTTTTGTTCTCCAGCTTCCCACAACCTCTCCCATAGTCCTTGTCCTTCTTCAACAGGACTCAGCTCCCCAGAATCTCTTCCATGGTCCCTGCCCTGCTTCCACAGAGCTCAGCCCCCCAAAACTTTTCCCATCCTCCTTGCCCTGATTCAACAGGGCTCAGCCCCTGAAACCTCTTCCATCCTCCCTGCCCTGCTTCCATGGGACTCAGCCTCCCAAAACCTTTTCCGTGGTCCTTGCCCTTCCTCCACAGGGCTCAGATTCCTTCCCAAAACCTCTCCCATGGTCCCTGCCCTGCTTTGTTGGGGCAATTAGACCCATTTAGGGGCCACGCTGAGCTTGCACCCATCTGTCTGACATCCTGGGGCAGCAGCCTGGGCACAGACAGTGCTCAGACCTGAGAAACCTCTCACATCTCCTCTCGAGAAAGATGCCTTGCAGAGACACAGCCCCAGGATCTGGTTCCAGCTGGGGCTGGTTTTGGCACGGTGTGCTCTGGCTCCCTGGCTCCCGTTCCCATCCCGGCCGTGCAGAGGGACCGCGGGCGGCTGCGAGCGTTCCTGTGCTGTCAGACTGCTGTGTGGGGAGGGAGCAGCTCAGGTACCAGCCCTGCTGCTCCTTCATCACTCCTTGATGGAAACAAGGGGCTCCAGGGGCTGTGAGAGGGATTTAAGGGCCCTCTGTGGCTCTCCCGCTGCTCCTCTGGCCGTGGGAGCCCTGGCAGGAGCTCCTCCGGCAGCGATGCCCTCTCACCTCCCGGCTTCACACCCCCGGACCCAGCACTGCTGGCGGCTCAGGGAGAGTCGAGTTCTCCCTTTCTTTCAGGGCTGGATTACAGCTTCTGCCTGCAATTTAACTGTGATTAGATGCATGAGTGGTGCTGCTCGACAAGGCTGGAAAGGCAGTCAGGGATGTGTTCACCCCTCTGATCATTTCCACCATGACTTAGTTCCCTATTTTTCTTTCTTTCCTCTTCCCTTCTATTTTTTTCCCACCCTCACTGGTTTGCCAGTTGTCATTTTCCCCAAATTCCCCAAGCAGGAAAAAGATCCCCTCAATGTTGCTACTTCCAGTCAGATAAATCCGTGAGAGTCTTTGTTTTCCTTTTTCTGAGTATTTTTTCCCTTCCCTTGTCCCTGGTTCTGCTCCATCCTCCTTTTCCCCTACTTTTTTCATTCCACCTGATTGGTGCCAATCTTTAGCAGTCAGTGCACTTTACACCATGTCCCATTAGAAGTAGGGAAAGGAGAATTTAGGGATAGTTTTGAAATGGGAGGAGGGATTTTCTCAGAGAAAGTGCAGCTTGCAGCCCAAATTTGAAAGAAGTTTGCCAAGCACTCCCCAAGGCAGAGAGATGGATAGGGAACGATCTCTCCCTGCTCCCTAATTTACAGCCCTGACAATACGATGCCGTTAGTGAGCATCCATCTTCGTGTATAAAGGGGGGGAGGAAAAATGAAAATAATAAAAAAAAAATCATTATATGCCTTTCAGCATTGACCAGCCCGAGGAGGCACGAGTTATTCCTAAGAAAGTCGTGTATCTTCTTTACTTTGGCATCAACATAAATAAAATTACTTATCTCTCGGATTTAAATGCTCTGCACCTTTAGCAGGCAATAAATTCTTCCCTCCTGTCCCTTTATGTATTTATTTCTCGCTCCATCCTTCACCTCTGAATATGAAACTGCAGCTTCCCTCCCTGCTCTGAGCAGGGGAAGGACCCCAAGGTTTCCTCCACCCTCCCACTCGTGTTTTCTCAGGAAGGACACGCAGTGCCGCAGCGATGCGAGTCCTTCCTAAATCCAGCCTCACCGCTCCCACCACCGCGAGCCCCAGGGGGCTGGCAGGGCTGTTCCCTTCCCCAGATGATGGGTCAGCCCCAGCTTTCCAACATTTGGGTGTTAATTCCTGCCTGGGATGGCAGCTGGTGATGTGGGATGGGGCTGGGGGGACCCTGCTGATGCTGTGGGTGCTCCTGGACTGCCGCCACCTTAAATCCCAAGGTTTGTGCCATGCTAGGGGTGGCAATGGAGCAGCACGGGGAGCTGGGAACATACACAAATGGACAGAGCTCATGAACACTTCATCCTTTCTTCCCTCTCTCCTTGGTGCTTGATCTTACGTGACCAACTCTGCTTTGTTGTGCTTTCCCTCCTGGATATAAAATGGAGATAGGACAGTAAAAATAATCCTTGTCTTGGAAACCCACGTGGATCCTCGTCATGATGAAGCCATAAAGTCCAAACTGCTGCTTTCAGGTGGGACAAGGTGAAATTGCTTCACGGAATCATAGAATAGTTTAGCTTGGAAGGGACCTGAAAGAGCATTTCATTCCAATCCCTCTTGTTCCCACAAGGAATGGCTCAGCCTTGAACCAAGAGTGGACAGGTCCCATTGGCATCATCCCACTTAGCAGGCAAAGAAAATCTTGCTGGAATATCCACATTTTCCTCAGAACCAAATTCAAGCAGAAACCCCTGAATCTCAGGTTATCTTTTGCCAGGAAGATTTTGCTCTTGCCCTTGGAAGTCCAAAGGGGTTTGGGATGAGTAGTTTGTCTCACACGGAGAAGTGCAACAGGAAACAGGCCCCTTAGCTGCACTGATTTTTTTTTTTTTTTTAATTTAGAGTCTATGTTTTCCAAAGCCTTCTCTTTCTTTCCCAACCCAAAATAACCTGGCAGCAATGACATTTTAACAGGAAATTAAATGAAAACATTTATTTTGAATTGACATTTTGACTTGAAATGCTGATTTGTTCTGTATTTTTAAGCCAGAGAGCAGCAATGCACAGTTGTTGTAAATGAGAAAAGGAGGAATATATGAAAAATAACCATGAACTCCCAGGACACGTCAGGGACAGAGAGGGGACACTTGGCTCCTAGGGAGTTCTGTAGGGAAGGACACAGGAGCCAGACTCAGCTTCTGCACCAACCCACCTTTGCATCTAACTTGAAACAAGCAGAAAAAGGGCAGTTTTCTGTTTTCATGAGAAAGCCAGAAATTTCCGTGAGGTGCAGAGAGTGAGAACCGATTTTTCCCATCTGCCGTTCTCCACTGCCGTTGGAGGGTGATATTGTTGATGTGTTGGGGTTTTGCCTTCTTTAAATATCACTGGTGTTTATTTTCATTACTCGCTCTTAATTCTAATGAAGCTGAAGTCTCCTCTGTGCCCTGGTGGGGAATTTATCCCAAAAAAGCATCTAGAAACATTCGGTTTCTTGGTCTGCAAACATCCTTTCATCTCTCCAGCTTCCCATCTGTCTGTCTAGCTGCTCCTCCACCGCTTCCTTCCTCTTCCCTGTGATCGCAGCCACCACGACCTGTGAAATGAACATTTTCATAAAATCTTCGTTTGCATTTCAAACGAGGCAGAGGCACAGAAACCCACAGGAAAGGAGAAAAAAGCACAAAAACTAACTTTGCTTTCTCGATTCCTCCTCATTTCTCACATCTGAAGAGATTATTAAACATGCTAAAGGTAAAATCTCAACTCTTCCCTACGTGCCTCCAATGGAAATGGTTTTCCTTGGATGTTCTCTTCCCCTCAGCCTCTTCTGGTACACTTTGGGTGGGCTTTTGTGATGTTATGATGAATTTGTGTAATGTTGCCCTCTAATGGCACATCAACAGGAATTTTAGGAGCCCTGCCCAAGAAATCCTCATTTTCTTGTGAGAAATGGTGGGAGTTTGGAGATAAAGGGTCTGGGGGTTTCTCTGTACCCAACAGTGAGGTGGGAAATGCAAACGAAACTCTCGTTGTGTTGCCTATCCAACCCCCTTGTCACTCATCCCTCTGCCCCAAAATAGAAAGAACCAAAATTAGATGTTTAGGACGACATTTTTTCCCCCACAAGCCCTTTCTTGGCTGCATCCACCCTGCAGGAGATCCTTGAGGACCTCAGCAGATGGCTCCCAACACCACAGCCTTCCGACGGGAGCTCCTCCACGCCGTTCCTCTTTGAACAGGGGAAAACATTTTGACTCGAACTTTCATACATAACCATGAGGGTTACCCAAATCCACACATTTTCTTTAGTCGTTTTCATTTACTACTGCTTTAAATTATTTCACAGCCTTGCAAATCTCCTCCTGACAGCCAGAGCCCAGGCACGGAAAGAGAGAGGAAAGAGAGCGAGGAAAAAAAAACCCCACTAAGCGTTCATTTCTCACATAATATATTCCAATCCTGTTAGGTCACGCTGGTGAAGGTAATATTTCTGGCATTCATTTAATGAAATTGACAGTGATGAATGGTTAATTATACAAATTACATTCTTATTAAATCCCCTGGAATCACTGCCTTAGAAAGTCTTAGCTATGGACTTCTTGTGCTAGATACTTATTTTTTTTAGGAGCATATTTACTGCTGGCTGCTGCAAAACCGTCTTCCAAAAAACCTTGAAAAGCATTAAAAATCCCCTAGTTAAGTCAATTACTGCAGATAAGTTAATCTTAATGGGATGCTTAAACCCCTGTCCTTGCATGAGTTTACTTTTCGTCCCTCGCTCTCAGCTCTGGAGGCGCTGGAGAGAAAAGTTTTCTGACGATTGTTGTGACAAATGGATTAAGAGTGGATAAACAGGGCTGGATGCAAAATTTGCATTCAAACTGGTTTTTGGCAGTTTTCTCCCCGAGCTGGCAGTGAAATTTCCCATTTTGGGGTGGAGAGCAGCAGGATGCCTGCATGTCCCACTGGATCAGTCACTGGATGGGGATGCGATGCCCTGGGAACTGTGGGCTGGTGACAAAGAATGGTAGAATCATGGGATCATTTTGGAAAAGCCCTCTGAGATCATCAAGTCCAACCATTAACCCAGCACTGCCTTGTCCCCAAGTGCCACATCCACATGGCTTTTGAACACTCCCAGGGAAGTAGCACCAAACTCCCCTCAGCAGCTTGATCCCTCTGTAAGGTGGACAAAACCAGCTAAGAATTTGCTAAGAAGCATTTTTAGGAAGGGAAGGCACCAACCTTTAACCCCTGCTTATTCCCAGGGTGCTAAATCCCACTCCCAAGCCCTCCAAACACATGGAGTGGCTTTAATTGCAGGGCATGGGATGAGCTGGCATTATTAAGCCAGGATGCTCGGGAGTAAATGTAATAAATAGACTGTTAAGTTAAGCAAGTTTTCAGCTTCAGCAGTGAGAGTGGCCATCTATCTTGTGTGGCTTTCTGCATGCTTCATTACCTCATGTAACCACACTGGAAAAATCAGCTTTATCCCTTCTAATTAGATGATAAGTTCCCTAAGATGTGTGTTAGTGCTGCCAGGCACCTGATGCTCCGCCACGGCGCCCACTTCCCGCAGCTCCCGCGGAAATTTATTACCCAGCCTCATATTAGACTTAAGTTAACATCACTTAATCTTCTCACTCGACAGAGTTATGTATGAGGCACTCAGGATATACTGGCCAGGATTTAGGGACTCTGAGTGGGGGAGCCGTGCCAGTGGGGTAGAGGTGGGTGCAAGGGGGGTGGAGTGTTCTGAAGGTGATCAGGATGCACTTATTTCTCCATGCCCTTATTTCTGATGATAGCCCAAAGGGACAGAGCATCTCCTGCAGCCTTTCCTTATTCTTTAACTAAACTTCAGGCTGGTTTTGCCTGGCTCTATCCAGAGAACAGCAGCAGTCAGTAATTAAGAAAGAAGCCGTGACCTCTTTGCGGAGGGAGGAGAGCGCGGAGTGTTGTTGGGCACAAACAGAATGTCACCAAGACTCAAAAAATCCTCTAATGATGTAGGCTGCACAGCAGTGTTCATCAGGTCCAAAAACTGCCACTGGGAGCATCACCACCCACTCCCAGCAGCTCTCTGGTCCTGGGCTGGCCCCAGGTTCTTTCAGCCCAGAGAAAAATGGGCGTTTTTTTCTTCCTTATTTTCCACCTAATTTTCCAGGGAGGCTGCAGATGCACAGAGGTTGCAGGGAATTGTCACAATTGAGCAGCTTGTTTTGATTTGGATTTGGGGTTTCATCCATCTCCCTCCTCCCTTCTCCCCAGGATCTGTGTCTCCATAGCAAAGTGCTGAACCCCTGGTGCCTTCTGGAGCCTGGAATAAGCCGAAGGCAGGAGAAATGATGGAGCTGCCATCACATCTCCCTCTTTTGACTCAATAAGCTTCATAATCTCTGTATAACCACCTATATCACACCAAGACAGGAGGAGCAGGGGGAACTTTATGAGCTGGTTAGAGCAGGAAACTCCATCACCAGCCATGACTATTATTATAAAATATTCTGGAAGTTAACTCAATAAAAAAACTAATAATGAGAGGAACCATCTCTGCCTTTGTTTATGGCTTCTTTAAGTGTATAAATGAGCACGAGGTGATTAATGAGGGTGATCTGAGAGAGAAAGATTTGCATGCACAGTGCTTGAATTATTTCTTTATTGCATGTGCTTCCCAGTCCCTCTGTTTATTGTGCTGCTCTACGCTATTTAATACAGAATGACTAAAGTTATGAGATCCTATTTATTCCACCTGACACTGTCCCCTCTGCCAGCTCAGCCCCTGGGACAGATAGCGCATGCACAATGAATTCAGAAAATATATTAAAAAGCAATTATAAACTCCCTGCCTTCGGTGTCCTGGCCTTATTCTTCACAGCACTCCCTGAGCATTTGCATAATGTCTACAGGCTCTTGTGGAGTTATCAAAACATGAGGAGTCTCTCTCTTATTTTCAACAACTGATGGATTTAGGAGTTAAAGGTTGCCAAAGGTGCCTCCTTCTCCACGCCCTGGTAAATGTTCCTGGTGCTAGTAGCTCATTCCCTGCCCTACCAGCCACCCCAGGAATTGGTGGCAGCTGGAATTTTGCCAGCTCAGCACATGTTTCTTGCATTAAGCAACATCCTTTGCTCTTCCCATCACGATGGCTCTGATATTAGAATTTCATTATCTCCCTGGGCTGCTTTCCTCACTGCTCTCTGCTTTATAGACTTCTCAAAACCTCTCTGAGGGACAGGAGGAACATCAGACCGAGCTGTTCCTACATGATGGGTAATTTTTCTTGCCTCTCAGACATTGCAGGGTAAGACCCTGTTGACTGTGAGCTGGATTTCACCTCACTCTTTCTCCAGAGCTCTTCAGCCAGAGAATTCCTATTCCACACTGGATGTGCTCTCAGTGCTGGTGTGGCCCTGGGAGCATCCTGCACATCCATGGCCCATGTGCTGAGACACAAACCCACCAGTCAAAGACCATCTACCCCAGTCAGCCCTGAAGAGTGGCAGGCACTAAGGAGCCAAAAACACAATTTAGGGGCTTTCTGAAGCTGTAACAGCACATTGTGTAGTTTCAATGGGATTTGGGGGTTAAAATGATGGTGAACTGGGGTGTTTCACCATTCATAACTGGGGAAAACTGCAATAAAATCAATGCAACTTTGCCAGGTTGCGCTGGAAAAACTTCTCACCTGGATATCCCCCTGGTTTATTATTGATGTCTTCTCTTACGCATAATAAAACATGGATATGCTGCAAATCCGAGGTGCTGTTGAACCAGCTGGCACTGTGTGTCTCCATCTAATTATACACAGTCCTTTGGGTTTCATTCCAGCTCTGCCATAATTCTCTTCCGCAGGATTTTAACTCACTCCCGGCAAAAAACGCTTCATCTCCGTTAAAAGTGAGGGTGCGAGCAAATAAATTAGCATTTCAGGAAGTACTTGTAGGCTTTCACAGCCTGTCTTTCCCCAGAAACTGTTTATCAAGCATCTTAATACCGACCAATTTGTACACCTCAAAAATACATTTATCCTGTAAATTGTTTATAGAAAACCAACAGAAGGAAATGGGCTTTGCTGCTATTGAATTCATTAGTAGCAGACTGGCTGATTGCTTTTATTCCTCCTAACCTATTGTATTTTTGATTTGCTTGGAATATTTTCTGTACCTCAGCGCTGAATGCGTTCTAGGCCGGAGGTTTCAGGGAGTTAAATCAGCCCCAACTTGAGGAGTCAGACAGCACTGCTGCTTTTTGCCCCACATGTTGGTTTTGTTGGAATAGGTAAGAGAAGATTCAGGGTGCCCAGAGCAGCTGTGGCTGCCTCACCCTGGAAGTGTCCAAGACCAGGCTGGACAGAGCTTGGAGCACCCTGGGACAGTGGGAGGTGTCCCTGCACATGGCAGGGGACGGGATGAGAAGAGCTGTGAGGTTGCTTCCAACCCAAACCATTCTGGGATTCTATGACAAGTTAGATTATCTTATCACCACTGTTCTCTTGCAGTTTTCCCCTTCTGCAGATCTCCTCTGCATCCCTGTCCCACCCAGAGCTGTGGGTTCACTGCACGAACACTTGTGGTTGGCACTGCTATGGGGACAATTTGGGGTGAGGTGGCAGGACCTGTATTTGGAGATGGAGTTTGTGTCACTGTGGGTTTGCCTCAGTGAACACTCCTCAAATCCCTTAATCCTTCCTGGCTGCTCAGGTTTTTGTTGCTCCTTCAGAAGAGGAGGAAGGCCCTGAGAAAACACTTCCAAACTGGTGTCTGCTCACATCAGCACACGGGGCTGCTGGGGGGGCAGGCACAGAGGGAAGTTCAGCTGCTTGGGAAGAGCAGCTCTGTGAGGAGCAGCTTCCCAGGGCTGCAGGAGCTGGTCAGGGTCACCCCAAACAACTGAGTCAGGCACGGAAAACTCACTGAGGAAATGAGGCCACCCTTGGATTCTGCTGCAGGCTGGCCTCGGGCTCTGCTGAGTGTCCCCAGCCCCGGCCATCCCCACCCCCTGCCCTGGGTCACACACCTGCACCCAAAGTGGCACTTGCAGAATGTCTTGGGGCACAGATCCTGCAGGTTTACCCACTTGGTTGGATCCCACGGGATGCTTTGCCCCTCTCTGCCCAAAGTCGCCCCATCATCACCTGAAATTCCATGGTCCCCTTCTCTCCAGGGCTCTCCTTCCGAACTGCCTGTTCTGGAGAGCAGGTCAGGGTCTGAATGCTGCTCTCACTGCCAGTGCCTGATGTTTATAGGACCCAGGCTGTGGATTTGCTCATATTTGCATGCGTTTCACTGTGTTTAACCCCGTTTGTAACAGGGTTCACCTGCTGGTTTGGGTGCCATGATCTCCAGGGTGTAAGAAGTCAGGGCTCCCCAAAACTTTCTTGCTGTCTCTGGAGTCTGTCCTGTATTGGGGGACCTAAGGAAGAGGCGACAGTAACAGAGTTCCTGGGCTGGAAATGGGCTTCAAACCCCATTTTTTTGTGATTTGATAGTAATTCTGGTTCCAATAAAGAGTAAATACAGGATCCATTTCGACCCAGGAGCTGCTACATCCCTCTAGTGTCTGGAGCATGTCTGTCCTCACTGCCTCCTCTGTGCCACAGAGGACATTGTCCCACGGGAGACATTCACCCCTGATCCCACAGTGCCAGGCACTTGTTTGGGACGTGGTGGACAGGACAGCTCTTTGGCCATCTTTAATCAATCCCTACCTGTCCTGTGTGTGCAGAGGATGAGGTTCAAGAGGAGATCGATGGTGTTGAATCTGAGAGGCAAAGGGAGACTTTCACCTCCAGGGCTCCCTAGAAAGTCAATCCATCAATTATTTGCATTTCCCGCCTCCCCAGCACCCTTCTCTTCCATGGTCTTCTCCTCCAAGGCACTGGGCTTGAATTTGAGTGTGTGAATGAATAAAATATGTACATTTGGCTGCAAAATATGTAATACTGAAGGGAATAACATTGAAGGGAAGCAGGACAGGGGCCACATGTTCCTTGGCAGGTACCTCACAATTTCCAAAAGCAATGGGGCAAGACCACCTCCAAAGGTCAGAGATACCATAAAAATAATTATTCTCCCCAAAACACGGAGTGGGCCCTCAGCAGAGGCTCATCTTTTGTTGCCATGGCTTTGGGTTTGGTGGAAGAGAGGTGGCACAGGGAGAGGATGTGGTTTCACTGCAGGGAGGGTGTTGGCTTCTGGTGGATGTCAGTGATGCAATTTTAATTTCAAGGAGCTTATGTGTTGTCCCAGTCACACAAAATTCCCTGTGGACATTTACACAGACTCCCAAATGTCACATCACCTGCCTGCACAAAGCCATGTGTATCCCTGCCAGCATCCTTCCTGAGGGTGATCCGGAGCTCCAGGCTCAGATATGATCCTTTGCAACACCTTTTGGATCCTTTGCAACACATTTTGGATCCTTTGCATCCAGCTGTGCTAATGGTTGCACTCAATGATCTCAGAGACTTTTTCCAACCTAAAAATTTCCATGATCTTCAGCTCCTTGCTAAAAGCCAAGTGGAGAAAGCAGCAGGGAGAGGAGGAAGGAAGGGGCCAGGACTGTCTGGCTTCCAAAAGAAGGGAATGCAGGGGAGCAGGGTGGTGTTGAGGGGGCTGGAAGGGTGGCATTTCTCAGCCAGTCAAAGTTTGCAGGAAAACAAACAAAGCCTTTTCCAGACCCTGAGCTTCCAGTGAAGGGAGGCATTTAGCTCCTTGGCAGGGCTGCTTTGGAAGCCTTGGCATGACTCACTTTGCAGAGCAGGAGCCAGCAGGAGACTTTTCCCCCTCTTTGAATAGAAGTAAATGGGAGAAAGAAAATAAAAACAGAAAAAAGAGGCAACAGTGCTTGGGAGAGAATTTTGACACTGGGAAAGAATATTTGCTTTAAAGGGACAAATCCTGTCTTTTTTCCCCCCTCTTCTAGCTAAAAAACCTCCTCATCCCAGCACTGCTCCAAAGGGGGATGTTTGCCTGTGGCAGTGTTGTTCTGTCTCCATTCCTCCTGCACCCAGGCTCGCAAAAATGCAGGTTTTCTTCTCCCCCTTCTTCACTCAAATCCTGGAGAGTTCTGGGGGTCTGGGACATTTTCGGGGGGGAGCAGGGAAGTCTGGGTGCAAGCAAACCCCTGACCTCCTGCATTGCTGTGAGGTGGGCAAGGCATAGCTGGAATGCCACAGTCCTGCCCCAGCAGTGGAACAGCTGAACGGTGTGGGCATGGGGAGTTTAATTCCACATCCCTTCCCTTCCCTCTTTGCATGCTGGGGAAGGAAGGGAGACTCGGCAGAGGAAAACGGTGGATCCACCCCAAAGCTGTGGCCTTGTTTTCCGTCAGAGAGAGACAAAACTTTCTGCTGAGCTTGACTTCAAAGGCAAGCGCCGAGCCTGGAGATATTCATTTCAGAAATTCATGTACAGCTGCATTAGTTCGGGGCTTCACATGTTTTATCCACTTGTCACTGTTAGACATTATTATTTTTGCTGCAAACAGAGATGGCTGAGAGATAATAATTCTTTATGAACCTCCCGTCACAATTAATGTGAGCTCCATACTTGTCCATTTACTGAGTTTTAAGCTAATCATTCCTTATATGTGTTTCAAGCCTTTAGTGAAGTACAAATAATTTGAACTAATTAGCTTATTAAAAGAAGGGAATGAAAACAAATGGCACATGAATGAATTGTGGGATTTCGTATGGAATTAATATCTTACTAATACATGTGGATTTGGTAAATTCATTATGCATTCATAATCAGACCTGATGAATCACCTAGCTAATTCAGGAGTAATTAGGCATGAACCACTGACACTTATTTTTAAGTGCGACCAAACTACTTGGCTCTATCCTAAGGACTCAATTACAGTCTCCAAGGCACAGGGAAGCACTGCTGTGTTCCCTGTGAAACCTGCCAGGGTGACACAGTGAGACCCTCTGGGAATTGTGGCTGTGCTCTGGACATCAGGTGTGGGGGTGTCCACACTTCCAGCCTGGCAGCTCACACTGGGAGGTATCTATGTCCTCTGTCCTGGAATTAACAGTGCCATTGCTACCCTTGGGACCAGCTCATTTTTCACTCCCTGGCAGTTGATGCATTAGCAATCCTTGTAATTATTTACTTTTTGTATTATCATTATGGCTCGTGCTGTGCAGCTCCTTCCTTGTCCAGCATCCCAACCAGCCTCGGAGAGGGGATCAGGCACTCAGGGAAACAGGGATCCACAGAGGTGACATGGGGACACAGTCCCAGCCAGCCAGAGGGTTTTGGAGGTGTTGAGGCAAAAGGAAGAGCTGGAGGAGCCCCTGCTGAGAGTCACAGGGGATGGGACGGGTGGAAGAAAGCAGCAAGGGTGTGACAGGAGTGTGGTGGGAAGCATGGAATCAGCTGGCATAAAGGACAGGAGGAGTGGCTGTGTCACAAGGAGGGCAGAGCACAATGACAGTGATCTTTGAGCTGGGATTCTGGCAGGACACGAGCAGGGAGAGTTTGCATTGCAAAGGTCAGAGGAGAGGACTGTGGTACCCAGGGAGGAAGGCTCAGGGGCGGGCTTGAGCCTGTGGGAGGGGGAGGATGATGCAGGAAGGCTTTGCAGGGAGAAGAGCAGGATCCCGAGGCAGAGGTGACGTTGTGCAGGTGGATTAGGGAACAGTCTGAAGAGCTCTGTAGCATCCAGGCTGGGCTTGACCTGATGGTGAGGCATCTCCGAGGAGAGGCAGGGTGGCAGCTGGGGCCAGGTGGGAAGCACCCACGGCTCCCTCTGTGCCAGAGACCTTCTCATCACTGAACAGAACCTCTGCTGCAGATCTGTGACTCATCTGCCTCCAGGTACCAAATTTGTGTTTGCAGATAAGATTATCCAGGGATTAATTGTAGAGGGAGAAGAGAAATGTAGATTAATCATCCCTTGAGAACAGACATAGATCAACAGCATTTAGAATTACCTTTGGGTGTTTAACAGCCACGGATCACCAGAGTACCTGAACACCTACCATGTAAAATCAACAGTCTCGTTAATTATGAAAAATAATTCATGTCACACCAATCTAAACCCACTAAAATCTCTTCTGCATTCATCCCAGAGGCGGCTGTATCACTCCTGCACTCGCCCCAGGGCCAGCAGAATGTCTTGAATACCATTTCTTCCTACACTTTCTCCAGAAAACCGGGGTGGGAAGGCCTGGCAGCAGCACGTTTCAACGGCTTAATTCTCCCTTCTGCAGGAACCACTGCTGCTGAGAGCCCTGGTGACTTTCAGAGCCAGGAATGCACCTGGGGAATCATCTTTGATGTCTCCACCCGCGCGCCTCCTTGCAGTCACCTCCTCTCTGTGCACCCCAGCTGCCCCTGGTGCTGCAGCAGTGGAGGATGGGTTTGCCCTGCACTGGGTGTGTGCCTGTAGCTGCTCGATGATTCCCAGCCCCTAGAGACGCACAGAGCTCTGCACCCCCAACATTCCATCCCTAACAAAATCCAGGGAGCAGGCTGCATAAATTGGGAGCTTTGGTTCCGCTTCTCAGAGCACGTGCGTGACAATAGGATCTTTCCTTGCCCAGGAGAAGGAAGACAAAGTGGTAAATCACATTCCACGCACGCCGAGGGCCGGAGCTGCCTGGATCCAGCAGGAGGGCTGGGTCCCGCTCAGCTCCTGCCGGGTACTTGCGATGCCGCGCGCGGATCCGAGCGCGGCGCAATCACAAAGAATAAACAGCAGCAATTACTTAATACTTGTGGTGATGGAGTATTGAAAATTAGCGCCGGAGTTAAGCGCTAATAAGACACGTAACACACCGTAAGCCTGTGAATTTTATAGAGTAGAATCAAGAGTAAATAAAATTACAATTTAAACAAAGGCAGATAATTTAATTATCTTGTAGGCACAGTACTAAAATTTGGAGTGATTGGCTAATCAATACGTTATTACACAATGCAACAATGCGACCTGCCTGGGAGCTGGTAGGAAATGGATACTCAGGAGTCAGAGTGAGTCACTGGCTGGAGTGGTGGGAACCAGCCATGCCAGACCGTGGCAGGTCCCTGGGGCTGGGATGTCTGGGAAGCATCATTAGCATTCAAGGGTACCTATGGGAGCAGAGGTAGAAATACAGAATTGTCAAGGTTGGAAAACCTCTCTGAGATCATCGAGTCCAACTGTTCCCCAAGCACTGCCAAGGCCACAACTGTCCCCAAGTGCCACACCTACAGCTTTTGAACACCTCAAGGGATGGTGATTCCACCATTGCAATGGGCAGCCAGTGCCAGTGCCAGTGCTTGACCAAATTCCAGAGGGCTGGAGTTGCAGAAGGAAGCAAAGTTAGGTGCATTCTCTGATCCCTTCATGTGGTTTTTTGATTCACAAGTTTTCAGCACTTTGACATTTAAATTTGACATTTAAATTGAACTTTCTGGAAATGAGCGAAATGAGGGAGGTAGGCACAGCTCTGAGAGCAGTGAGGAACTGCCACCTGCAAATACGTGTGACAAGCCCTTCCCCAGAGCAGCAGCTCAGCCATGGTGCATCCATACAAAACTGCTCGGGATGATATAATGCAAGCCTTCACTATCAAAATGCTCACAGGGTCTTTGGAGCTCTCCAGTCTGTCCCCTGCCTCGGGTGGCCTTGCAGACAAGGGGAAAAGTCTTGTTTTCTCTTGCTGTTTCTTTGTATTAAGCCTTGAGGTCTGTTCTCCATCCCTGATGTCCTCCAGGCACGACAAGGAAGCGCCACTTCTCAAGGCCATCTGAGCTCACAACCCTTTTGCACCCAGAGATTCCAGCCCCTGAAGCTCCTAAATGTCCCTCCCCACATGAGACACTCAGACAAGCAGGACAGCGCCGTTCCCTCACATGCATCCCATCAGAAATGTGTGCGATGAGTGTTCTCGTGCTGTGTCCAGCTCTGGGCCCTCAGTTTGGGAAGGACGTTGAGACTCTTGAGCATGTCCAGAGGGGGCAACGAGGCTGGTGAGGGGCTGGGAGCACAAGCCCTGTGAGGAACGGCTGAGGGAGCTGGGGGTGTTCAGCCTGGAGGAAAGGAGACTCAGAGGTGACCTTATCACTCTCTGCAGCTCCCTGAAAGGTGGCTGTGCTCAGGGGAGTTGGTCTCTGTCTCCAGGTAGCACTGACAGAACCAGAGGGCAGAGCCTTGAGCTGCACCAAGGGAAATTTAGGTTGGATGTTAGGAAAAAGTTTTTTACTGAAAGAGTGATAAAGCACTGGAATGGTCTGCCCAGGGAGGTGGTGGAGTCACCATCTCTGGATGTGTTTAAAAAAAGACTGGATGTGGCACTCAGTGCCATGGTTTGGTTGAGGTGTTGGGGCTGGGTTGGACTCGATGATCTTGAAGGTCTCCTCCAACCTTGTGATTCTGTGATCCTGTGATTCTTCCAGCCAGATCCTCAGCTGGCAGGATCTGGCATCGCCACGCCGGTGTTGGGGGGGGCTCATGCCAGATTCCTGAGGATTTGGCCACTGCACACAGCCAGCTGAGATTTGTGAGGAGCAGTAGCTGCATGCCAGAGTGAAATGCCGGGCTTTGGTTCCACACCGATGCCAATCTTCTAAGGGAAAGCAGCTCTTCTTTCCAGCCCATTGTATTTCGCTAATTTAATTCTGTTCTGTATGTCAAATCACATTATATATTCACACCGACAGAGGATCTATTTTTTCTTTATTAATATTAAGACATTTATTTGTCATTTTTTAACAAAATTGAAAAGGAATCAAAACCTCATTTTCTGGGAAAGCGGAGTTGTTGGCGTGCGTGCGTGCGCCACTGCAGCTGTCTCGCTGTGTGTGGCTCGCCTGTCTCTGCAGGTTTTTTTTCCCTTTTCCAAAATCCAGCTCTGGCACACAACTACCCCGTCAGGGATTTCATACAGCCAAACCCCCTCCTCCAGGGAGCACATCCCAGTTTGGAAGGACCAGCAGGGAGGGCACCGGGCAGCTGGGGTGCAAATGTTGCTTTCTGATGCAGGTGGGACCAGATCTCTCATCCTGTGCCCAAAGGACACTCACATTGAGGAAACAGAGTCATGGAACTGTGGAATGGTTTAGGTTGAAAGGGATCTTAAACCTCATCTTGTTCCAATCCTCCTGCCATGGGCAGGGACACATTCAACTATCCCAGGTTGCTCCAAGCACTGCCCAACCTGGCCTTGGACACTTCCAGGGATCCAGGGGCAGCCACAGCTTCTCTGGGCACCCCACTCCAGGGCCTCACCACCCTCACAACTAAGAATTTATTCCAAATATGCTGTCTAAACCTATTCCCCCTTCTCCTATCCCTCCAGGCCCTTGTCCCCAGTCCCTCTCCTGCTCTCCTGGAGCCCCTTTAGGCCCTGCAAGGGGCTCTGAGCTCCCCCTGGAGCCTTCTCTCCTCCAGGTGAACACCGCCAGCTCTCCCAACCTGGCTCCAGAGCAGAGGGGCTCCAGCCCTGGAGCATCTCCATGGCCTCCTCTGAAGACAAGGATAGGCAGCAGAGTGATTAGAAGAGGGGATTTGGCTTGTCCAATGAAAATCCTCCTGCAGCTCTGACACAGGTGATTCCAGTACCTTGTGCTGGTGCAATGACAGGATGAACATTCCGTTTCTCATGAGGAGATGAGATCATCCCATTTCTTTTGTAATTTGCCCTCCTAGACTTTGCACTTCTGTCTGCACAGAGAGCGTTCAAAGCAAGCGATGTGAGCCTGGGAGCCCTTCCAGCCTCTGCAGTGCAGAGCTCCTCTATCCTATGGCTGGGAATTGTCCAGGGCTTCAGTGGACAGGGGAAGGAGATGGGCTGGGAGGTGGTGGTGATGGTGGGATCTGAGTTTGGAAACCCCCAGACTGAAAGGTTCTGGGGTCCAGCCAGACCTCAGTTACAGGGACTGAACCACACTCCTCACACTTATTACACCACAGGAGCCTGGGACAGTATGGAAAATCTCCCTCTGTGACCTTGGTGGGGGGCAGATGACCTCTCCAGCTGCTGTAAAATAATTTTAGTGATGTTTCAGGGAGAGGATAATTATTTGACTGAGAAACTCTGGCATTTTGTGGAAAACTCCATTTTCCTATAAAAGCTGAAGACTGACAGCCGGAGAAATGGAGTGAGAAGTGGCAGTGGCCATCTGAAGTGCACAGGAGTGTTTTCCCTCCGTCTGCCTGCTTGGTGCTTTGTCCCCTTTTTCCCAAGAAGAATGGCCCCCAACAGCTCTGATTTTTCCCTTTTCTTAGAAACATCATCGTTTTGGGGTTTTTTTTGAAGGGTGTTATTCCATGTTGTGGCCGGGGGGAGCCCATCGTGTTTTACAAGGCGCTGAGCTCCTCTCTCCACTTCCAGCTGCAAGGTGGGTGGTTTGGGTTGTTTCTTCCCTGTTTTGAAGCTCTTTGGGGGCAGGTTCTTGGGAGAATCAAACAGCTTGGAAAAACTTTGTTCTGCTCCAGCTGCCGTGGATCTGAGCTGTGGCTTTGTCACTCATCCTCCAGCAGAAGCGTTGCTGGAATTAAGGACACAAAATGGAGCTCGGGCAGGAGTGAAGGGATGTGCCTGCCCTGTCCGTGCAATTCCCACAGCACAGTGTCTGGGAAGGGGTTGGGTGGGTTTATGGCATTTTTGGCTAATGAAGCGGAGATCTGCATTGCAGTAATTGCAGGGAGGGGTGGAGATCCACCCACCAAAGCAGGGGCTTTGCAGAGAGTGCTGAAGCACAGGCAGGAGCAGCTCAGGGACATTTGCTGAGCTGTACAGGTCACTCCCCATGTGGCCTCCTGCCAGCCAACAGGGCCAGTTGTGAGCTCCTCCGTCCCACCCTGACTCAAAGATGCTCAGCTCAACCTGGCATGACCCCGCAGGGCTGGCACTTGGCTCCCTAAGTCTCTCAGCTGACAAACCTTGATGGCCCCCCAAGGTTTCTTTTCCCCTTGTAGGATGGATGGTGCCAGCAGGGTGCAACCATTCCCTGGCATTGTTCAGAGCAGCTGTGGCTGCCCCTGGATCCCTGGCAGTGTCCAAGGCCAGGTTGAACGGGGCTTGGAGCACCCTGGGATAGTGGAAGGTGTCCCTGCCCATGGCACAGGGTGGCACTGGATGATCTTTAGGATCACTTCCAACTCAAACCATTCTGGATTCACCAGATTTTTCTCCAGCCTTGCTGGTTGGCTGGGGACCAGCCCATTGCCTGTCCGTGCTGGTGAGATGCCACAACCTCTTCCAAGATTCCACAACTTCCTACAATAAACCACTCATCTTGTTGCCAGAGCTAAGAACTGGCAGCTGGCACCCCAAGAGAATGGCAAGAAGCTGTGTCAGGTCTAGGCTGGCTATTATGGAAAGGTTCTTTCCCCAGAGGGTGCTGGGGCACTGGAACAGCCCCCCAGAGAATGGGCACAGCCCCAGGGCTGCCAGAAATTTTTAAACAACATTCTCAGGGACAGCATGTGGGTGTTGAGGTGTCTGTGCAGGGCCAGGATTTGAACTCAATGATCCTTGTGGATCCCTTCCAACTCAGAATTTTTCATGATTCTGTGATTCTACAATTTCTCTTTCTATAGGAGACTCCAACACAGCACAGCTCACCTGAAGCACAGTAAAAGATGGAATTTCTTGTAAAATCAAATGTTTTCTAGAACAATGTTTAAAAAAAGAAACCAACAAAAAAACCACAACCCCCTCCATTCTTTTCCTGCTGTATCAACATAACCTGATAGCAACCCATTGCTTTGATGAGGTCTGCGTGTTCCCTTTCTGGTTTATGGTATCGTATGATTATAAAGTTGAAACAATAAAAGCAAATCAAAGCCCTTTGATAGCATGAAAACAAAACATTTGGGGTTTGGCTAAAATGAATTATATTGCTGGAGCTGCACTGAAGTGCTTGGATTTTTAGGACTGCCTTGTGGTGCTTCTAAAATAAAAGCTTTATGTTAAGGTAAATTTTAAAACAAACCATCATTTCAAAGAGGGAAAAAATCCTAATGCTGTGCTTTGGGAAGGCAGAGATGAAAACTTCCAAATTTTCCCATAGAAGAAGAGTATTTCCAATTAGAAGCATTTCAAGCTGGTTGTCAACGATTTTGGGACATTATCTGACTCTTCAGTTTTCAGCAAATGAGGTTTCTGATTGGAAGGAGCTCACCCATCTGTAGGAGAGTGTCCTATATAGAGGACTAATAATGCTGGCATGAATAATTCATCGATCTTTATTTCATCGAAAGGTATGTGTGGAGTGTGATGCACACACAGTCTCATCAAAGAAAGGCATATTCAGTTAAAAATAATCAGTTTGACTGTAGATTTTTAGAGTGTTTGATGGATTAACTCCAGCAAATCAACCTCCAAACTCGACTTTTGTTTGTCTCTCCCCGATCTGTAGGGAGATTATTAATATCATGTAACATTCAGTTAATAGGTCAGATGTGAGACCTTATTACAGATCGGGGATAAATTGCCTCTCTGGTAGCACATCCCTGACCTTCACAGACTTCAGAGTTCAATATTCAGCCTTCATCCATCCAGCTTTAATTACTGTGTGCTCGAGCATTAGCACCACCACGAAAGGGCCAAGTTCATGCAGCCAGGACCCTGCTTTGCATCGTCTCTCTGCCTGGGAAGGACACGAAAAAGTCTTTGACAGGGTTTGACCCAGGATCCTCTTCGTGTCTAGGTTGTCTTTTAGTTGTTTTCCACCCAAAAGTTTGCTCTGCGTTATGTGGAATTGAGGGACTATGTTACTGTCTGCCTTGTTAATAACCCTGAGAGCTTTCCAAATATTCATTAATTGATCTTGTTGCACCCGGATTTTGGGGGTGCATTTGCAGGGTGTTTTCACCCGGGTCAGGTTCTCAGTGATTGCACAAAACAACTGCAGGGGCAGAGCTGGTTGTCCCAAAATCCCACAGGTCAGTGAGGATTGGGTTTGTTCAGGGGAGACATCACCATCCGCAGCTTACTCCCGTGGGGCAGGTGCCAATCTCTTCTCTCTGTGACCAGAGACAGGAGCCAGGGCACAGCTGGAGCTGGGCCAGGGCAGGCTCAGGCTGAGAGCAGGGAAAGGCTCTTCCCCCAGAGGGTGCTGGCACTGCCCAGGCTCCCCAGGGAATGGGCACGGCCCCGAGGCTGCCAGAGCTCCAGGAGCCTTTGGACAGCGCTGCCAGGGATGCCCAGGGGGGATTGTTGGGGGGTCTGTGCAGGGCCAGGAGCTGCCCTGGGTGAAGCTGGTGGGTCTCTTCCAGCTCAGGAGAGTCTCTAATTCTGTGATTTGCACAGGAGGGCTGCTGGGCTTTTTCTTCGCTTAAGAAGAGCCGGAATGATTTGTGGTGTTGTCTCTAATTGAGGATGGATGAGACCGGGGGTGGCTGTAAGGCAAGAAATGCGGGTTTGGAGATGGATTTGATGATCCAACCTGCCCCATGCTGGTCTGGCTGCGTGAACAAAGGGTGGTTGGCAGGTGGTCCCCAAGGAAAAGCTCAGGAGGGTCCTCAAAGAGAACTTCCCTGGAAATGTATCTTTTCAGTTTTACTCAATTCTACTCATTTCACCGGGGGAAAGTCAATGGCCTTCATTACGAGTCAGAGCAGGTGACATAATTCTCCTTCTGTGCTTTCAAATCTATGAACACACGAACTTAATATTAGCAACACAGATACAAATAGCATTTTAACGCAGTATTTATCACCGCGCCTTCTCAGGAGAAAATCTATCAAAGCTCTAAATCTAAAACTCTCCCATTCTTCTCGAGCAACAAGATCAATTCATTAATATTTGGAAAGCTCTCAGGGTTATTAATCATCTGTTATTATTTTATTTATGTACCTCTTAGTAAGAAAAAGCGGACGAACCAAGGCCAGTCTCAATGATTGCAGCTTTTAACTTGGGGGAATGCAACGGGAGAAGGATGGGAACAATTTTATTGGGGGAAAGAAATATCCTTTGTGCTTGCAATTTGCATGGCAGAGGTAATAAAAGATGCTGCAAGTCATCTAAAGGCTGCAAAAGGTAGCAGGTTAATTGTATTATCATTACGAATTCACTTTCTATCCGTGGCATTAGCAGAGTTCATAATGAATTTATTTAGTATCCACAGGGCCATCATGGCACTTTCCTTCCATCAGTGTGGGCAACACCTGTGTTGCCCCAGGGTGGCTGTTTGGGAGCTGGTCTGAGCCCGGGCTGGAGTGGATGGAGCAGGGGAGTTATTAAACCGTGCCACAGATCAGCCAGGCAGAGAGGTCAACCCCCTAAATGAGTTTAGCTCCTTCCCTGGGTCTATCTCAGATGAGTACCCACAGCTTGAAAATAAGTTTGTAATTGACTGATCCAGACAGATGAGTTTGGGAAGAGATGATTGATGTCAGCAATATATCTGAACGCAATCAGCCTGGCCCAGAATACTAATCTGACAGCCTGTAGCAGCTCAGAGCTGCTGCTCAAGCACACTTTGGGGAAGTGGATCGTGCCGCCGCTGTCCGGCCCCAGCCATCGCCTTGGGCTTCTGTTTTTTCCTGCCTCAGAAGCAGTGAGGGATCAGGAGTTGCCAAGTCTGTGGTGTTTTATTTGTGTTGAGCTGTGGTTTCTCTCTTCAGGTCTTGATGCCACCAAGTATTTCAGCAGGCACTTAGATTTAAGCTCATGAGCAGTTGGGCTGATCTTGGTGTTATCTGCCTCAAAATGTCAGGAACAGTGAGGACTGTGCTGAATCAGGCAAGAGGCAGGACTGGGAAGTTAAGCTCATGCTGGAAGGCTGGGCCTGCACGCTCAAGAGGTTCACACAGACTTGTGCAGAAGAGCAGCTTTCCACACCCTTTGTCCTGGGCAGTCTTTTGCCATGTGCTTAAATGGCAGAGAGACAAATTCCACGGTTACCACCAAGGTCCTTTTCAGTAGCAGGACATGGACCTGTGTCTTGGTGCCTGGAGCTGCATCCAACCTGTGGTGGCCAAGCTTCTGGTGCCCAGGTCCTCAGGGGCTGCCACCCTCACCAGGTCACCAGGCTTGGGAAAAGAAAGCTCTGGGAAATCAAGGTGGGGCAACAAAAGCAAAGCTTTCTGCTCCCTGGGGGCTGCAAAGGGGCAAATGGCAATGGTGGGGTAGATAAACAGGAAAATCCACATTTCACCACTTTTGGTGCACAGACATCTCAGCCAAAAGCATGGTTTAGTTGCTTTGTTGCAAGACCAAAATTAAGTGCTGGTGATTCTTCACCCCGAGGAGCAGCGTAAGGAGCCTTTCCCGCGGGCATTTTCTGGCTCATTAGATTAATGGTGCACTCTGGGTGAGTGTTACTGTTTGAAGGCTCTGTGAGATCCCTGCCATTCCTCACTTTGCCAGCTGACGAGCCCGGAGCCTGGGATGCATGTGGGGAAGGTCAGGGCTCCCTTGGATAAAGCAGCAAAGGGCACTAGACAGCCACCATGAGGAGGTGTGGAGATGCCACAGACAATGTGACATTTTCCTGGACTTTACATTGTTTGCAAACCCCTTGTTTCCCTGTGCTGTCCTGCCAAAGACCTGCTGGAGCAGCAGAAAGCAGGGAGGGCCAGGCTGGGATCACTGCGGAGGATCCAGGAACAGGGAGATGGAGCTTCCTCTCTTCCCCAGCCTGTTGCACCTCTCCTGTCCCTTGCCAAGTGCCTGGCTGGCATTCCCGAGCCGTGAGCAGTGTCCCTCTGAGCTGTCTCTGTCTGTCCCCACCCTCACAGGTCGCGGCTGTGGCCTGGTAGCCCACGGCAAAGGCCTTGCTGAGCAGCAGCGTCGGCATGGCGGCCGCCAGTGGGGAGGAGCTGCTTTATTCCTTCACCAGCTCCTCCATCACTCCTTCTGCTGACACAGGGCCTTTGACTCGTGAGTAGGGTGACGTCTGTGTCACTGTTGTGCCATTTCTCCTCCCCCAGGTGTCCTGCCTCCGGGCCGGGGTTGGGATGGCCCTGGGACAACAGGCACGAGCTGTCAGGCATTGTTAGAGCTGTCCCAGATTTGCTCTTTTCCAATGGGGATGGAACACACCAAGCTGCCTTTCCAGGGAATAATTACCCATCCAGGTGGCAGCGGAATTTTCCTTCCCCTATCCTCTTGCTCCTCCCCAGCTCGGCAGGGACCCCAGGACGGGTCCCTCCTGCCTGTCCTGCCCTCTCCCAGCTCTCTCATGCTCCGCAGTGCTTGCCATCACTGCAAGCCTGTCCCCACCTAAAGGGACTGGTGCTCCTTTCATCTCTGCATCTCTTTGACTCTTCGTTCTTTTGCCTTGTCTTCCTCGCTGGCAGGATATGAAAAAAGCCACAGAAATCGAATTCCATTTAAAGGCATCCACCAAGAGAGGATTTTTTTTAATCCTCCTTCCCCTTCTCTCCTCCTTAAAATGAAGTTTCTTGCACTGCTCATTAGATGATAAGTGAATACAGAAAAACCTTTGAGCGAAGGTAATTCCTGGCGTGTGGAAGAGGGCTCTGGTGCTGGCTCCACATTTATGAATGCAAACGAGTCCGGGCGTCCTGTGGGGATGCTTTGTCAGTCCTTTTATCTCTAAAACCAAAGTT
Source organism: Promerops cafer (assembly GCA_013398275.1). NCBI lineage: Eukaryota > Metazoa > Chordata > Aves > Passeriformes > Nectariniidae > Promerops > Promerops cafer. The sequence continues at coordinate 18,706 of VZSE01001774.1, read as the reverse complement.
CAAACTGACTTCCTGAGTCAAGAACCATAAAATTATTCTATTGAAAGAATTCTCAAATGCCATCAGTGGAGGGGGGAGACCTTCATTTCCCAGCCTCTGAACTGGCCTGTGCATGTGCGGGGGAAATGAAAGAGCCCTTCATTATCGGGGTGCTATTCAGCCCCGTGCTGCTCTCCTATAATTGATGGAATATATTATGCTCCAACAGGGAAGATCCAAATGGAAATCCCTAATAATAATAATAATGATAATAATAACAACAACAACAGCAACAGCTCAATGTGTTTCAGTCGCCCATTCAATCCCCAGATCTCAAAGTGCTTTTGAGACGATTAACTAAGACCCACAGAAATCTTCATCAAGCCAGGATGTCATTATCACAACATTTACCTTTATCACAAATCAAAGGAGCAGCAATTTGAGGGGTGTCCCTCAAGGTGGTGCTTCATCTGAGCACCATCAGCACCTCAAATCCATGGAGTGTGGGAACATGGATAACTCTTAATAAATCGTTCTGTTAGTGCAAATAAGTTGGAATTGAAGTGAGAGGATGCTTTAGGTGCCAACACAACCATGGGCATGGGCTAAAGCTGCCATGCTGGTCTGGAGTATTTTGAGGAGTGTTTCAGGATGTGCCATTAAAGAGCTGCAGATCTGTAGGACTGGGGCACTTGCCGTGACTTTGGAGCAATTAATCTCTGGAGCACCATTCCTGTGCACAGAGATGAGTTTCCTTGGGGTGCAAGCACCCCAAAATCAGCCAGGCCTGCTGCATCAGAGGAAAACCCTTTATACAGGCTGTACATTTCAGCTGGGATGGTGGAAAAACACGTGCACAAACCTGCCAGAAGCTGGACAGGTAAAACAGAGGAGCACAGGGCAGGGAAATGACAGCGGAGAAGGAGAAATACAACTGGTGTGACTGCCAGCACATCTGTCCCAGTTACCTCCCACCAAGGAGACACAACAAGGCCAGTGCCATCCCTGTCATAAGCCACTCAGCCAAATACTGTCAGCATTCCAGAGGTCTGGATTTCACTGTGGCACCAATTAACAGTACAGTTTACAGGCAGTTTGCTGTATTTTTCTTTTTTTTTTTTTGGCGGCGGGGGGGTGGATTTTAAACTGCATGTCTTTTTTTAGTAGCTTTTCCTGCAGAGATAAACTGCTGCAGTGGGTTGGGGACCAGAACAGCTTCTGATGCCTCTTCAGATGAGCATCAGAGTGGCAAAGACATCTTTGTCCACCCAGCTGTGATCTAAATCCCACCAGTGTCGGTACAATTCTCAAGCAGCTCCTGAACACAGATCACCTGGAGCAGATGGAAACCCTCCAGGGGCTGAAAGGAGAGCTCAGGCTCTGCTCCCTTTTAGCCTGTAGATATTTTACTGCCAAGCAGGGTGCAGCCAGGGAAGGAGCTGGGGCTATCCAAGGCAATGCCAAGGTCCATGTTGCTTTCACAGCCAGCAATACTGGAGGATGCTCCTGTTCCTGTCCAACCCTCCCTCCAGCTGGTTCCTTCCACTGCCTCCCAGCACTGCCTAAAGGTGCAGGACCCTATTTAATTAAGTAATGAGAATCAAATGTGATAGCTACAAGCATCAGCTAATTAAAAGGAGGGGAATTGCAAAGGAGAAGTGCCATGAATTCACTGAAAATCAATCAAATTAGAGCATCTCAGCATCGCCTCAAGTGGGCCTGATCTTCTCCCTCTTTCTTGCTGCTTAACTGTTTGTACCAGCATATTTTGGTCAGTGCTAGGGGAAGGTGCTGCAGAGACACATCATGGGACAAGGCAGCATTTGGGGCTCCAAAGGCATGTGGGCACCCCAGAGCTTTGATCCTCTTGGAGCACGGCTGGATCCGTGTCTCCTTCCCTCTCTGCAGGTGCTGCCTGACTCCTGGCAGGGCCCTTCTTCCTTTAAATCCTCACCAAGGAGCATGACGGCAGCACCACTAGAAGAGGAGGAAGAAAAAAAATCTCATTTAATCAAAGAGAATATTAAAGCTGAGCTTTTTGTACAGCAACGGGCCTCAGATGGAGAAATCCCCTCCGTCGGCAGAGGGAAGAGCGAGGGAGAGGGAAAGAGATAAAAAAGCATCAGAGTTTTAATTTAAAAGCTGCATCCTGCCTTCATTTGCAGCTTGTTTCTGGATCCCTTCATTAGGCTTTACCCTTTAAATGCTCATTATCAGAGTTGTACAAATTCCACTGACTTGGGATGTGCTTGGAAAAGCCCTTTTTGCAGGTTGGATTGCTGATGGGGTATGGATAGGCCAGCGGCAGAGGGAAGGAGCAGAAATTGTTGTCTCGGGGGGAAGCATCTTGGATCCAGGGATTTTCTTCCATTGGTCTCACTGCCAGGCTGGCTAATGGCCAGCTCCAGCCAGGCCATCTCCGTGTGGGGCTGCTCATGACCTTGCACGAGGCAGAAAGGAGAAGCCAGGTGTGTTGGAAAGAGCTAATTTGGCTGCTGGAGGCTCAGGAGGGCCTGTTAGGGCCTGCAGCTCCCACTGCACCTTGTCTGACACAGCAGGAATATTTCCAGAGGAACTTCAGGTCTGCTGAGTTTTTGCTGAGTGTCTTGCCATGAATATCCCTATCCATGCTCCTGGAATTGAAGGGAGTTCTATGCCTGATCCCTGCAAGCTGCATCATAGTGGGGTTTGGCCAGTGCCATGGTCCCCAAACCCTCTTCTTGTCCAAAGTGCCACAGGACCTTTCACAGCCACCAGTCTGTGCCTTATTTTCAATTAAAGCACTAATGATCCCTTCCAAATTGGGCTGCTGAAGAACACCATCCTCACCCCAAGGAGACCAGATGCACTTTAGGATCCAGAATTAACAGAGAGCCTATAATGTGGGTGAAGGATCCCTTATAAAATCCCTCATTTCCTTTATATCCCCCTTGCTGGTGCTTTTTCAGGCCTCTGGCTGTGGTGCTGGGCTGGGAAGGAGGACGTGGCAGCTCGAGCCGGGGTCACGGCCAGGCTGTGTCCAAGCCTGGTCTGCAGCAGTGTTAAATGTTTAATCCTGGGATGAGCTGGGAGGCCGGGACACCTGGGCCTGGCACTCACCCGTGCCAAGCTGTCGTGCCTAATCATTAGCAGAGCAGCAGCAGCCAGGGTGCACAAGTTCAGTCCCTGGATGTGTCAGGTCCATTTCCCTTCCGTGCCTGATGCTGGGGACCGAAAAATCAGAGCATCCAATGTGGCAAGTGACCTTGAGCAAGACTGTCCATCCTGGAGACACTTTCTCCATGCCTTGTGCAGGGTCACTGGGGAACCTGAACTCATTTCTGTTTTCAAGGCGTGAATGAATGCTGGATGCTGCTTGTGTCCTGTTACAAGATGAGGATGAGATGGGAAAACTTGCTTCCCTCTTTCCACTCAGCCCTCAGATGAAAAGCCCAGCTGTCACCAGGGTCAAAGCCACCATCACCTTACAATCCTGAATTTAGGGCCTTTTCTCCTTACATAAAACCTTCAGTACAATGAATTGCCACCTAGCCAGGTGGCCCTGGTCCCTCAGCTGGGTCCCAGTGACAGCTGCTGGGAGCGTGCTCCGCAGCCAACTGCCGGACCTGACAAGATGCGTTAATTAGGATGTGATGTTCCTCGATGTGACACTCCTTCAGCACAGCAGAGCTGGCAGCAGCACTCACGGCGGGGAGCGGGGCCACAACGCCACCTTTAATTAAAGGGAAGCAGCGCTGACAGCGAGGTGGCCGTGCCAGCACAGGGACCCCGCTCACCCCAGAGAGGGCCTGGTGTGTTCCGGGTCTGTGGCTGTTGTCCTGTTGTCCTCGAGCTGCTCCAGAGGGATCGTCGCTGTCTTGGGAGCAAACTCAGCCAGCAGTTTGTGCTTTCTGTCTTTCCTGAAGGAAGGGCAAAGCCGGGGCACCAGCTGATAAGGAACTGTGCTATCACTCAGATGTGGGTACCTCATTTAGGTCTGGGGTCTGTTGAGGTGGGAGGGTTTGACTTAAACCCGCTCTCATCCCCTGCCTTCACACAGGCAGTGATTCTGGCCATCCTTGGATCCTCCCCCTTGTGCTGAGGTGCAGCCTGACTGACCTAGAAGTGCACAGGGAGAACACCTGGGTTGTACTTCCAACAATGCCTCTACTCACAGCTCCTGCCCTCTGCCCTGTTCCTCTCTGGCCATGCAGGATGACCCCAGTGTCCTGTTGGGATGATGGAGTCATGTCCCCTGTGGCAGGGAGGATGCCAGGAACCCAGGCCATGAGTGTCCTACAGGGCTGGGGTGTGAGACCTGCAAGGGCCGATCTGCTATGTGTGTGGGGTGGGTCACCTCGTTACTCACAACCTTATCAAGATTAATGGGACCAGCAAAGCTCCAAGGGTGACTGAAGTAATGTCTGCAGCAGCTGATCTTTGAGGAAATCCATTGCCTTAGCCCTGGGCTTGGGCCACCTTTTCCAGATTTCAAGCCAAGTTGTTTCTGACGTTACACCAGAAGCGTGTTTATTTTTGCATAACCACACCCACATAAACCAGGGACAGATCTGGCTCTTCCGTGGTGCAGCCGTGATACCCTGGGTGTGGTCCTGATGCAATCTTTGTCTCCATGGCTCCTGGTAGTGCTGTGCTGCTGGATCAATGGAAGTTATTTCCCAGTACGCTCTGGACTATGCACATGGGCCCTGTTAGGCAGGTGAATGGTGCAGCTCGCACGTCGTTGTTGCTCTGTAATTGTCATTGCTCTACAAGGAGCTCTGGATGTATCTCAAGTGGAAATAATAACCCCAGTTTTATGGGAATGTGGAAATATATACCCAGCCTAACTCCATACAAGGGCAGAGCCACCTCCCCCACGCAGCAGTTGTGATTGCTCTCCCCAGCTCCAGGGGAGCTTTTCTTGAGCAAATGGCACATATTCCCATTTCCGTACAACAGGCCTCAGGGAAAAGGCAAAAGGTTTTCAGAGTTGTCAGCGAAGCCTCTGCAGGAGGACTCTCTGCAAGGTGCACCCTTGCCTTGTCTTCCTGTGTCTGGTGTTGGCTCTCCAGAGCCATGGGGCCCCTGGAAGGTGTACTCAGTTCCCAGATGATGATCCATGTTTATATGAAAGTAGAGACCCCAGAAGAGACCAGTGCCATGACTGGGTCAGGATCGGTGCATATCCACAGGGAAACACAGGATCTGTCTCACGGAGTTCATGATCCTGGTGGAAAACACAGTCTCAGGCAGTTTGGAGATGCTTTCCCAGTGAGATCCATGGTTAAACCATGTGTTGCAGCCACATTTGGAAGCTCCAAGGGGGAGGTTTCTCCTTGAGAGCCTGTCCCATCCTTCACACTGAGCCCTTGGCTCAGTGGGGCTTGGCTCAGTGCCCTGCCCTGGGAGCCACAGGCGTCTCTGGGCTCCACTTTCCCATTGTTGGCCTTGGACTTCCCTGATTACTTGGATTCCTTCTAAAAATATGGGTGTGTTTGGTGCTTTGGACTCGATGTGTCCTTTCTGTATTTCCCCCCTGAGCTGCTTCCACCTTCTGGTGTTCCTATCACCTACTGGAGTATTTTGGCTCTGTATTCCATTTTGGAGTACACCTGGCTCCGTGTCACCTCTCTCCTCCATCCTTCTCACCTGGTCCTGTGCCCCACCGTGGTGTCTTTCACATCCTACAGACATCACCATTCCCCTCCTCCCTACTCCAGGATTCAGGGATGAATTTCCATCCACCAAAAAACAGAGGATGGGGGTTGCTTGGATTTCCTTCTTCCATTGCCAATGGATTGAAAATTAAAAAAGAAAGGACCCTTGTGTTTTGGGATGGGAAATAAAATGTTGGGGGGAGAGAGAAAAAGTATTTCTCAACATAATGAAAACACAAATGGACAAGATAATTATCTTCATAAGGGCTTGGATCCATGACAATACATCTCATTTTATAAAGCCCATTAGAGTTGGAATTTTATGCAAAATGCTAAAAGAAATCTAAAAATGTAAGGCAATAGAGGCAAAGCAATGGGGATTATTAAAGGGGGAGGCGTGTTATATTGGAAGCAATAAACTCTGGAAGAACCAGGAAAAAAATGTTCTAGTAAAACTGTAATAAATGACTGGGGTTTAATCACTTGGTAAATAACTAAGATATTTCTGCAGGTTTTACACTGTCACTAAAAATAACAATCCCAACCCCTTGTACATTAAGGATTCAGCCAAGATGGTTTTTCTGGAGACAGAATCAGGGAAGAGTGTCATTTCAGCAATTCACTTTTTTAAATAATAGTGTATTATTTTCTGCATGGATCCACTTTTCCAACCTCTCCCTTGCTTTTAAGAGATCATTTACCATTAGCTGGATTTTTCTCCCGTTCCCCACTCAGCGTACTCTTGAGTCTTTGAACACACAAAATTATATTATTCCAGGCAATCTTCCCCACCACAGCAAAAAGCAAACACTCTGGGAAACTCCTGGAGGGTCTCATTTTTAATAATGATCTTTCTTGTGCTTGGACCCTAATTGAAGATATTATACGGGTGTTTTAGGAAATAGAAGTACATTTTGTATGGCTTTTTCTTTACCTAGTAAATAGTTGGAATCTAAAGAGTCCCTGGTCTTCCACCCCCCCAGGTTATGGTAGATTATGTTAAAATGAAAATACTTTAATTTATATCCTCTCCTTTTTTCAGAACCACCCCCATGCAGCTGAATGAAACCCAGCTATCAGTTTAATTTTTAAGGAGGTGGGGGAAGAGGTGCCCAAATCCTGAGCCTGCCCCATCATTGGTACCAACCCAGATGGTGCCAATCCTGAGCAAAAACTGCCTGTCCATGGCAGCAGCCAGCACTGGCAGAGGCTGCACAGGGAACTGGTGGGGTCACCATCCAAAACAGAAGGGTGGCAGATGTGGCACTTGGCAATGTGGTTCAGTGGCCATGGTGATGTTTGGTGAAAGGCTGGACTTGATCTCGGAGGTCTTTTCCAGCTTTGTCAGTTCTGTGATTTAAGCTCCTCACTCATGGTCTCCTGAGCTCACGGGGCCCTGATGTGACCCCTTCCCCAGCAGAGGGGACATCACCCCTGAGGCACCAGGGATACATCAGCTGGGGCTGGGCCTCTGAAAATCTCACACCCCTTCCAGCAGGTCAATGCCTTTAGGGGCTAAACCTTCATGCTGAAGTCTTTAAATGCACTCAGCACTCAAGGCTTTGCCAGGAGAGCTGGGATCAAAGCTCCACCACCACATCTCCTAAGCAATCTATTAGAGCAGGAAAACCGTGATGAGCGTCACGGTGAAAAACTCAGAGTGCTGTTCATCACGAAACCAGCCACGGGTTCACCCTCTGACTCATTCAGTGCCACTCAGAGAGCTGATCCCTGTGCTCTGCATGGATTTAATCCTCCTGGATCCATCCTCCTGGATGCACACCAGCTCCAGCAGCGTGAACAGGAGTTGCAGTGGGGGAATGCAATGGTTGGTACATCAGCCAGGAGGTCACCCCGAGTCCCACTGTAAAGCAAACAGGGGGTTCCTCCATAGCATCATGGAATCTCCTGAGCTGGAAGGGATCCACAAGCATCATCGAGTCCAACCTCTGGCCTGGCACGGGGCAACCCCAAAAATGACATTTGGTGTAAAGCAAGCAGCTTTTTGCTACAAACATCCCTTTTGATTTATTAGGAAGCGTGGAGTTACACATCCCTGACTTCGCCGGGGCTTTGCCAAGGTCGCGGTGGGGGGAGGCTGAATTTAAGACCCAACATATGTGTGCAGCAGACCCAGCTCCAATGTGGCCCCAGGGAAATTTGTGTCAGGCTAAAGTGGGATTACAAAATCTTTTCGTGTCTCCACACCTCAATTCTCCTTCCTGTTCAGCTGAGCTGGAGCAGCCCTTGCTGCTTGGCCAGTCTGGGGACAGGCACTCCTCTGGCTGCCCCAGAACTGCTCCAGCAGAGAGTGTCCACTCTCCAAAGACAGCTGGCTCACATTTGGAGTGGAGATTGTGATGTTAAAGAGAGCTTGTTTGCCTGGAAGTGGCAAAATAAAGGGAGATTTATGAATGCCAGGCCTTATGGTTTTAGCATCCTCCTCAAATATTAATCCTGCTGCAAGCAGCTGTTAATCTTGCAGGGTGCTGGGACCCAGGGTGGCCTTGGAGATGGGGAGCAGGGACTCTTTGGGCTTCTCCATGTGACCCCACTTGTGCCACACTGAGGCATTTGTGCTGCTGTGCCCACCTGTCCCAAGGGTCACACCTGCAGGAGATGGATGGGGTCAAGCTGCATCTTCCCATCAGTGGATCCTCCTTTCCCCATCAGGAAAAGCCCCATCACCCTGTTTGTGGCGATGTCTGAAAATCCCTGGAGCTGTGTAAATAAGAGGGATAAGCAGCATCTTAAAAAGTTCTGGTCTCACGCAGTTGCAGAGAGGCTTTAAAATACAACCCCTTAAAAGCTCAAGGCTCAGAAGGGAAATAGAAAGAAACCACTAAAATTTACTTGTTTTATAAATGCCTGTGATTTCCATTTTTTTAAGTCGGTCCCGTGAGGTGGGGACGTAAATCATGGCTTTATTTGAATGCTTGGACTGGGAAATGCAGCTCTTTCTCCTTGGAGGCAGAGAGCAATGGATGCTCTGAGCTTGTAAAGCCCCTTCAAATGGACTTCTCATCTAACACAGAGCTGCTCCTGGAGCCCAGCTCCAGCAGGACTCTGCCCATTGCCTGAACTCCCAGTTTCCTCATTTCTCCAAGCAGCTCGACCCTCTCAGTGCCAGCCTCTCCATTTCCAGCTGCAGGACATGCTGTTTCCTGCAGGGATCTTAGTCTGCAAAAAAAGGGTCTCTGCCCTAAGTCAAAAACTACTCTTAAAAATAAAATTTGAAGTTCTGAACACAGTTCTATTAAAAAAAAATTGAACATCAAACCTAGTTTTACTCCCCAGCTGGCTGGCAAGGGAAATAAATATATAAAGGTCTAAATTAAAATTCCAGGGAAGCCGTCCAAAATAAATATGCATTATTTTCCTGCAAAGGACCATAATATTATTTTTATTTTTCACTCCCAATATGATCAGACTACTTTACATTTTAATAAATGCATTGTTTTGAAGAGAAAATAGTTTTGCTTTGATATGGCAATGATTATTTGATCAAATAAACTATTAGAAGTTTTTGGGACTGCATTATGGGGGGAAAATGTTGGCTTCTTTGCAGGATCTGTCTATCCAGTAGGCAATGATTGCAAACAAATAGTAAAATGCTGGAACAAATGGGGAAAAATTAAGGTTATCTGGCATGGAACAGCAGAAAAAGTAAGGTATTGTTACCAGCAAGGTAACAATAAGGGAGTAATGTATAGCTGAGTGTTTGGGAGATAATTGCATTTCAATTGGCTGATGGCAGAGCAGGCTGAAATATTAAGACAGTATGGCAGAGAGAGGAGGCCTCTGTCCTCTCAGTCCCACCACAAGAACATCTCTCAGCACCTCCTGCTGGGCACTTCTCCTCCTCCAAAGCCGCTGGAATTCTTGGTGAGTTCTGGTGGCAGCAGCTTCATCTGCATCCCAGATTGTCCCGTGTGGTCCCACTCTGCTGAGTCAGGGTGGCTTGAGGGGTTTGTGTCATCCTTGAGCCGTGCAGCTCCCAGGGGTGCTGAGCCAGGGAGTGCCTCGATGTCTCTCGTCAGCCAGGTGATGTGAGGCAAGAGCCAAACCCCTGCAGAGCATCCCTTGGAGAGGCCTTAGCTGAGCTGTGGCCATGCTGAGGGGCTGGGCAGGTGCAGGCTGCAGGTTCTGGAGGAATATTGTGTGTGATGGATCTCTGCTGCTTTGGTGAGGAGTGAAAGAATGAGAACAATTGTGCCAATTGCTCTTTGAAGTGTCCCCGGCTGGGCTCGGTGTAACCCCAGCTCTTGTAAGCGGCTGAGGAAACTGCTGGGCTTGCAGCTCCTCCAGGACAGCCAGGGAGGGGGGAATGCCTGGGAGGGAGCCCCAAAATCATTAATATCACATGCACTGGCATGTAGAGAAGCAATCACAGATCATGGAACATCCTGAGCTGGGAGGGTCCTGCAAGGATCACCGAGTCCAGCCCCTGGCCCTGCACAGACCCCCCAACAATCCCCCCTGGGCATTCCTGGAGCGCTGTCCAAAGGCTCCTGGAGCTCTGGCAGCCTCGGGGCCGTGCCCATTCCCTGGGGAGCCCGGGCAGTGCCCGGGTCTGGGATGATCCAACTGACAGCCCAGCAGGTCAGGGGGTCACCCCAGGGAATCTGCTGGGGGTCACTGAGTTTATTTTCGTTGCTCGATCTCCCTGCTCACGTTCCGCAGGCCGGGGGGCGGGGGATGAGTCGCGTCCCTTTGCTGCCAGCCCCGCGTCTGCGGCGGGCTCGGGGAGCATCACAAGCACCGGGGACAGCCCGATGCTGCCGGTTTGCTGCTGCTATGGGGGTGTGGGTGTCTGGGGGTGGGGGGTGGGTGTGGGTGTGGGTGTAAATCGAGGCTCCTTCTAGCCAGGAACAGAAGGAAAGGCCACCCAGCAGCTGCCTGGGCTCCTTCTCCTCAGCAGGCAGAGGTGCAAAGAGCCGGATGAAGACAAAAGAGGGGACAGTGCTGTGTTTAATGAACCCACCCAAGGGCTGATAGCCACAAGGCAGTGGGAAAACATGCCCAAACTTTAGAGGGAAGGAGAGATAAACCCCGTGTGTTTTTAAAGTTCTGATTTACTGCTTTTTGCTGGTCCTGGATGAAAATATCTCACAGAGCACTGTGGGTTTGACGACACTGATTTTAGACTCTCCCCAGCAAACCTGGTGCATCCTCATGCACTTTGCTACCAGGCTGAGATTTATCCCACCTAAATTTTGCTGCCCATCTGTCACAGGCAGGATATGTCACCTGGCAGAGGTACTGATCTGTCTGTGCTGAGGAGAAACAGCCTGGTCAAACCCATGAGACAAAAAACCTATCCAGCACCTGGAATTATAGGGAGCAAAGCACATCCCCGGAATACTCATTCTGCCACCGGTGCTCATCTTCCTCCCCTCCATCCCCCTCTCCCACGCCATGTGTGAACAGCCTTTTCCGGCACGGCGCAGAGCAATTCTCGCTTTCCCTTTGCAGTCTGCCTTCCATAATCCACTTAGAATTTGCAGCTTTTTTTCCCCTTTGTAAGCCTGCCTTTAAACTCTTGATGTAGCACTTTTCCCATCTGTTTCTGCCTGTGCATCTTCCCTGTGTGCTGCCTAATGACTTGCTCTCGCTAGGAAGAGGCTGTATATTAATATTATCATTATAATTCTCCTTTCCAGCACTTCAGATCTTGTGAGGAATGTAATTGCTAAAGCAGATTTTAAGTTACATCATGATAACCGAGCGAGTTACGGGGGAGGTTGGACTATCACTTTGCTCAGTACTTTCAATTTCCCTTCGGTGCTGCTTTCTGAAGGACCTCGATGGCACAGTGCAGGCAAATCCCGCATGAGTGGATTCATTATTAATTTTGTTGTTAACTGGCATTATTAAGTTGGAGCCTGGCAGCCCCAATTATGGGCTGAGAGCCTTTTGTGCTGGGGGGCCTTTTTCCCATAGAACTCCTCTTCCATCAGCTGCAGGTCCCTTATCATCAGCTAATTCTGCATCCCAGAATTTCTCTCTTGCTTCAGCCCACGTGTTCCCAGGGGGAGTATTTTCCTCTGCTTCTTGCCCTGTCCCCAGAGGACCAGAGGATGACGTTCCCGTGCCGATAATGTGCCTTGAGATGTTTATTCCTCTCCACTGAATGGAGTTAACAGTCTCTGTGGGTTAAACACCTGCCTAAAATTAATCTTCATTTTGTGTAGGGTGAGGTAACTGAGGGAAGTGGCTTTGCTTTCACCCTCAGAGCAGGTTGGAAGCTAATGGGACGTGAACAAGTCAGCACACCCAGTGCTGGGCTTTCCACCACGCCAGCCTCTGGTGCCTCTCTGGTTCCGACTGTGTCCTCTGCCTCAGCAGGGCTCCCACCCTCCCAGAGGGAAAACACGTCAGTAACAAAAGCAACCACGCTGGTGCTGGGCTTGGCATGACTCTGTAGAGCCTGGGATTAATCTGGAAATGGATGAGGGAAAGGATGCTCTCCTCTGCCCATCTCCTGGTTTAGCTCCAGAATGCAGTGGCACTAGCGCACTTCCCATGCTGGAAAACCTCGGATTCAGTGGATTAATGGCTCGAGCCTGCACTGTACTTATTAAGTGGAACAGACTATTTTCATTAAGAGACACTGACATTATTAAGGCCAGTTAAATGTCTCCTGGAGATGGTGTGCCCAGCGTGAGCTCGGTACAGCGTGTCCTCCAGTTTGGCTGGAACATCCAAAATCCATCCATCAGCCCTCGACTCATTTCTGTCCCTGATCCCTCAGCTGCTGAGTTTCATTTGGCCAGCCCTCCTCTCTCCCTCCTCTAATCCAGTTCCAGGGACTCAGGTGGATTGAGAACTGGGGACTCAGAGACTTTCATTATTCACATTGTGTGCACCTGAAAATCGCGCTGCCTGCTGGCTTCCAAATTGAGTACATTAAATACAATGCATTAAACTGCCGAAATATGGAAATATCCAGGGAAGGCCTCAGATTTAAGACACTCCCGGAGAGTCCCAGTTTCCGAGAGCCGCGAGTTCCGTTAATAGCAGCTGGTGCGGAGCCAGGGAGGAGCAGGGGGATGTGGCTGCAGCGGGGCGGAAGGACGGGAGCCAGATGGGGTCCTGGGCAAAGAGGAGATGCTGCTGGGATCCTGGCAAAGAGGAAGAGTCGGGCTGGATTGAAATGAAGCAGAACCCAGGCTTCATCCCTGCCCAGCTGTGTGTCCTGTCAGCTTCTGTGTAGGGCCTCACCTGTGATGCTGGAGGTGGCTGAGGGGGTCTGAAGGGTGCAAAGTCCCTGTGCAGCAGAGCTGGTGGTGAGGCTGGCCTGGACATGAAGAAGAGCCATTTTTCCCCCCTGTTCTGCATGGGCACCACATTCATTTCATATGTGAGAGGTGGAGCTCATTGCTCTGCGCTCAGCTGAGGAGAGCTCAGGGAGTGCCCAGCTGCTCTTTCGGCCCCACTCAGTGCCTGTGAAAGGGCTTCACCGTCACTGAGCAACTGGATGTCGATAGTGTGAGGTTGTTCCTAGTTTTTAGTTGGGGAAAGTGAGGCAGAGCAAGGAAAACAGCTCCTTGTCAAAGCTCAAGAGCCTCTGTAGCAGAGCATGGAGCAAAACCCAGGTGCCTTGTGTTGTCCATATGGAAATCAGGTTGGCCTTTACACCCACCACTTGCCTGCCCCAGTTATCTCAGCACTGGTCCCTCTGTAACTTTTATTGATAAGCTCCTGTTTCCCTGAAAACATATTTCTCCCTTAAAGATAGCAAAACCAAAGCAGGAGTACTGCCATTCAGGCAGGGTGCTCAAACTGCCTTTGGATTTATGTATCCCGTTCCACACTCGCTTGTGATGGATCTCTCAGTGCTTCGGGAGCATCACAGATGGATTTCACAGCTACCACGTGCACAGACCCACACCTTTGGAGAGGTTTCCCGTGTTTCCCACATGGTACAACACTGCAGCCAAACAGGCCAGGAAATGAGTATGGTGAAAATATCGGGTTTCAGCTGGGAATCTAATTAACTAGGATTTGATTGAGGGGGTGGATTTCCTCTTCAGTGATTAGAAAAGCCGTGTGGGGTCTTTGATGACCAATAGTGATCAAGACTTTGATTAAGAATTTCATCTTGAGAGGAGAACCCTTGTAAATTCATCTGCCCTGGACAAGAGGCACCTGCAACTCAGAAGAGGACAGAGGTTTCCAGCAGCACCGACAGATCCTCCTGCTTAAAAAATCATGGCAAACCTCTGTTTGTTGGCCAAACCTCCCTGCTCCTTGTTGGCCTGCCCCACAGAGCCCCTAAACAAAGCCAAAAGACTCCTCTGCTTCTAAACTGACTCTTTTCCTAAGGAAAATAAAACCCTCCCATCCCCAACACTTCTAGTTTAGAGAGAGGCCGAATCCAAATCCAGATTTTCTCCTCATCTTCACATTGTTGTAGTCTTGGGGTTTGTTTTTGAGCCATTTCTGTCTGAACTGCCAAGTTCCACCTCGGTTAAAGCCAGTCCTGGTCAGCTGTTTCCCATTTCCTGGCTGGAAGTGCATCCCACAGCTCTGCTCCCACTGCCCCCGCTGCCCTGGGCCCCCACAGTAATTGAACAGGATATTTTAATGCCAAGCCTGGCAGCTCGGCCTAAGTGATTGTAAACAGGGAGTCAGACATAAAAGGAGACACGGCAAACATAAAATTTTATGGCTTAATACCAGCAATTAGAGGGGAACACGGGTGTGCTTTGGAGCAAAGGTTCCTGCTCCCTCCCTGCAGAGAGGCTTCTCCATTTGCAGGCATCCCTGGATGCTCCCCTCCTCGCAGGGCTGTGCCTGCCTCGAGCACACCTGGCTGGGCCGGGGGCTGCGGGAGCAGCGCAGGTGGGCACACCTGGCTGCGTGGGAGGCCGAGCCCAGCTGCCAGGAGCTCGGCAGGAGGGGGCGGCGGCAGCAGATGCCGCCTGTCAGCCCGAGCAGATGCCTCATTAGCCACGGAGTGCGCCGCCGCCCCGCTGCGCCGACGGGCCCAGCGGCCTCCGGCTCCAGGCAAAGTTGGTGAGCTCGCCTTGCTCACATCCCTTCCCCTCACATCCTTCTCCCTTCCCCACTCCGTGCTTTGTGCATCTTCTGGCATCCTTCCTCCTCAGTCCCATCGCATCCCCGGGGCAGCCATCCCGATTCCCCCCCAAAGCGTCATCCTCCGATGCTCAACGCGGAAAGGGCTCAGAGCCAGATCAGTTCCTGCCAGTGCCCAGCACAGAGGGTCCCCAGGGATGGGGAGCAGCTTTTGGGCGTGGTGTTGGTGGCCGGGGGGGCTTGGCACCGAGGACGTGTCTCTGTCCTTATTTCACCGGGAGCTGAATGCTCGAGTGAGAGCCATCACTCATCAGCTTAAACAAAGTGTAGTACAAGACAATTCAATTAACTGCAGCGGGAGTCAATAGCGCGGGGCCGGAGCGCGGCGCTTCCCGAGCCAGGGGAAATCATCCCGCTGCCTGGCGCCTGGCGGCCACGGGCTGCCATCCCGGGGGCAGAGAGTGATGCTGCAGAGAAGAGCGTCTCCTGGAGCATCCCCCACGGGGAAGAGGCAGCCTTGTCTGTGAGAACAGCCTGGTTTCTCCACAGCCATCTGTACTCTAGCGATAAAGCCCAGGAATGGGCAAATGTGGCCAGTAGCTCGAGGGTGAGGATTCTGCCCCTCTGCTGTGCTCTCATGAGACCTCACCTGGAATACTGTGTCCATCTCAGGGGTCCCAGGGCAGGAGGGACACAGATCTGTTTGAGTGAGTCCAGAGGGGCCACGGAAATGTTCCACGGCTGGAGCCCCTCTGTTCTGGAGCCAGGCTGAGAGAGATGGGGGTGTTTGCCTGGAGAAAAGGCTCTGGGGAGATCTTAGAGCCCCTTCCAGGGCCTAGAGGGTCTCCAGGGGAGCTGGAGAGGGACTGGGGCCAAGGCATGGAGGGACAGGATAAAGGGAAATGCCAGAAGGCAGGGATAGATGTTTTTGTTCCCCTTGCTTTGAGCACTCTCTGCTTCTCTTTACAAACCCCCTCTCTTATGAGACCCCCAGAAATACACAAAGATCCTCTGATTCACATCCCCATATTCTGCCCATCCCTGTAGTCTCCTGCGTTCCCCTGAGCATCCCCAACAATCCCCCCACCAATGCACTTGTAATGCTATTCCCGTGTTTCCTGGGGTTTTCTTGTGTTTGACGAAAAGACCTCATCATTCCAGATTTGTCTTGCGTGAACTATCACAGGACTAGCGAACTGGAAATCTTTCCAAGTTTTCTTTCAGAAGCTCGTCCCTCGGGAGCATCGCTTTAGTAAGTGATTTTTCTGTTCTAGCCCAAGGATTGGATCCGCATCCAGTAGCCAAATTGAATTCATTCGGGCAAGGTTAAGAGCCATTTGATACAGTTTTAGATTAGGTGAAGGCAGCCATATATATTTCATATTCTGCACTAACTGCTGCACAGTTTCCAGGGATGGACCGGTGTAGCACTTATTGACTGCTCCCCAGCGGTCCCGCTGTTACAAATGGATGTTGCTAAACAGGGAGATGGATCCTAAATCTTTCCCTGCTGAAAGGTAATGGAAATAAAACAGAGCGACAGGCAAAGGGAATGGCTCGACACTTAATAAAAGGTTGGGGTGGCTGTCGGGGTGGCTGTCAGGGTGGCTGTGGGCAGCGGGGAGAGCTTCCCCCTCGGCTGAGGGGGAGCTGTTTGCATTCCTCCCCTTGGCTTGAGCTCTTTCCCAGGCAGGATTGAGTGGGACCGTTAGAGAAAAGTATTGTTGCAGTGACCAGAGTGGTACCGAGCAGGGCTGCTGTGTTACCGTAGTAACGGGGAGGTGCTGGGGATCCTCCTGCTCCCCTTCCCTGCCTTGCAGGGAGCTGAATTCAGCGACCTGGCCGTGTGCACCGATGAGGCTGAGCTGTGTCAGCCAAGGATAGAGACATGGTTTGAATAGTAGGACAAATGGGTTTCTGTGTTTCCTTAAGGTGAGCCCATCCACAGCGGTAGTGATGCCTGAAATGCTCATGTGCCACCGCCATCTGCTCCCGCTGGAAGGATCCCAAGAGCAGGATCCCCTGGGGCCAGAGCCCTTCTTCCCTGTGCTTGGCCTGTGGCAGGAAAAAGGGAAAAAGAAATTGCCCTGACATCTCAGAGAGGCTGCTCAGGCTGTGAGATACACACAGAGGCAAAATGAGCCAAGGCAGCATCCCATGGGTCCGGGTACAGCCGTGGGAAGCAGGAAGGGAAATCGCTGTTGTCAGCGTGGAGGAGCTCACAACCCCGTGCACAGCTTTTAGCACAAGCCAGGTGAGAAAGGACGTTGGAAAAGAAGCAAGTTATGTTTAGAATAACCAAAAGTTCCCCCTGAGGGATCCTAAGGACAGTCAAGGCCCATAAAATTCTGTTCTTACTCACAAATCTCACCAATACTCTAGAGCATCAGGCCCGGGATGTTTATTGCTTTTCCAAAGGGACCAGCTCCTGAAGTCATGACATGAAATGAGGGGCTCAGCCTTCCTTGCCTTTTGACTGTTTGATCTTTACAGCAGCAGGGAAAATTTGGAAAACATAACCTTTACGTTCTGCAGAGCCAGGGAGCAAATAAAAAGGACATAGAAGTCATTTGCTATTTATTTCTATTTACGAAAAATTTCATCATTTCTTTTTTTTTTTCTTTTTTTCTTTTTTTTTTTTTTGTTGAAAGCACCTTGGTCTCACACGTATTTTTTAAGTGCTTGGAATGGTTTTGGGGAGTGAAGATGTGTAAATAATGACAGGCCTTTTTGTGCATCTTCTGAGCTGTTTCTTAACCTGCTAGAAACGAGGAAAACAAGAACTAGGGAACAAAAAGCTGCCTAAAGATGTGACAGGAAAGAGCACAGATCCTCTCCTCCTGGTAATGTGTTTTCCAGGAGTGGATGGAACTGGTGGAAGTGAGAATGCTTGACCTAAACCCTTGTGTCACACCAAGAGCTCTTCAAAACAGGAGATAGCACAGAAGAGCTCTTCAGCTTCATGGCACAAGTGGCTCTAGAAATGGTGTTCAGTGTCAATTCTCACTCCATGTTGTCCAGAGGACGTTTGCTGAGGCTGTTCTGGGTGGTTTTGTTAGACAGAGTCCCAGGAGTCGCAGACCTGTGACTGTGTGACATCAGCATTGAGATGTCTCCACTTCCCCTCCAGACAAAGCCAGGGATCAGAGGGGCAGGAGGTCACAGCAGGAGGACACAGGGCATTGCCATGAGAGGATGTGACATTTAAGCTCCACTTTATCTGTCTTTTGTCAGTAGAAGCCTTCCTCCTCCTTTTCCTCTTCCTCGTCCTTCTCCTTTTCCTTCTCTTCCTCCCCCAAGTTCATCACTCTGTGAAATTCAGGGTCTTTGATGAGTCTCTGGAACAGGCGTCTCCTTCCCTCTGCTAATCCATAATGTCTCCTCCCGTGGGGTTTTCCCATCTCATTTTCCCAGCTATAAATGTGTTTCTCCCCATTCTCCCCATTTATTGACCCTCCTGTTTAAAATGGCCAGAGGACTGGGGAGGGAGATGAACATTTTTGTTCTTGTATGAACCAGAAAAAAGCAAGCCCTCCTCAAAAAATTGCTCTGCATCATTGCTTGGTTTGTTTTCTTCATAAACCAATTCAAAACTACCAAGCTGGTTGGGATTTTTTGTTGCTGTTTGGGCTTTTTTGTTGTTGTTTGTGGTTTTTTTGTTTTGTTTGGGTTTTGTTGTTGTTGTTTGGGTTAGAAATGAGTGCAAGCCAGGTAAAAATATTTTAGCTTGAGGGATTTTCCATCCTGAAAAGAAAAAAAACAGAGAAGGAAGTGTGGAGGAAACAAAGCTCAAATAACACAGTGCTGCGAATCCCACCGAGCTGGGAATTAAACATTGCTCCTTTTCCATCATCTCCTCAGAGAAGCCCAGCCACTGTGAACAGTTTTGACAAATGTGTTTATATTGTTCGAAAGGAATCTTCTAGTCAGTACTAAAACACAACATTTTGGAGCAGGAGGGGGAGGGAAGATGCACATTGATCTGTCCAGAGAGCACAGGCTGGGTTTACGTGGACGCAGACAGCTCCAGGACTTACTGGGCAGTA